>CM053027.1:2138677-2413946 GCA_028564925.1 Lithobates sylvaticus
CAGTCAGCTGACAGGCAGTGCAAAAAAGGTGGAGTCTCCCCAATATTCATACCCGGACCTTCATCAACAATCACATCATCCAGCGATGCAGAATGATGATAGCCACTGAAAAACAAAAACCTGCCAACTGACAGACACATACAATCTCGTTGTTTACTGGCACTGAATTGCATCTCTTGTTCCCACCACTAAAAGCAACCAAAGGGATGGGATCTCTTGGGTGACATCATTGCCTAAATGTGGGCCATAGTCGGTCAGTGATGTCACACTAACCTTGCCTTTGTTTAAATGATGGGTTATTCTCAGCCATTAAACGGATGTGGTCAGGTGACATCACTGGTTCTATCATGTACCTTGTGAAGACTGGAATGTTGTGGCGGCCTCCCTTCCACCTCATGCCCACCACTACTGGAAGACAAAGAGTGTGAAGACAAAGAGTAACATGAGTGCCGGAGTAGCTGCCTGATGATGTCCACTCTCCAAGTAGGTAGAGCTGCTAGTCACAGCCAGATCAGATCATCAGAACAGATGCAGAAGTAGCTTGGTACCAGAGCAGGAGACAGAAGCAGGACCAGGAGACAGGCAGAAGTCAGCAACAACCGGGCAGCAAAGGAACCAAATCAGCAGGCAGAGCAAGTCCAGGAGTCAGGCTAAGGTCAGTAACAGCTGGGCAAAGCAGTACAGAATGAGCAGGCAAACACAAGTCCAGTAAACAGGCCGGGGTCAGGGTAGTCAGGTAAACAGAGTTGAGGCAGGAGCATAAGTGAATTCCAAAGGCAAGCCGGGACATACACAGGTAAGCAGATACAGCTGATCAGATCTCAGGAAAACAGGAACAAGCTGAAGACCATTCAGAATCTGCTCATATTAACAGACCTCAGGATGTCAGGCAGCTGCAGCCAGCAAAGCCAGCAGAATATAAAAAAGGGGATTTACCCAATAGATAAAACTACAGTTCTAATACTTTACAAGACTCTGGTTTCAGCACATCTGGAGAATTCCATCCAGTTCGGGTTACCAGTCCTCTATAAGGATGTGCTTGAACTGCAGAGAGTCTAGAGAAGGGCAACAAAGCTAATAAGTAGGGATGAGCTGAACACCCCCCGGTTTGGTTCGCACCAGAACCTGGACCGAAAGTTTGTGCGAACTTTAGAACCCCGTTAAAGTCTATGGGACTCGAACGTTGGAAATCAAAAGTGCTAATTGTAAAGGCTAATATGCAAGTTATTGTCCTAAAAAGTGTTTGGGGACCCGGCTCCTGCTCCAGGGGACATGCATCAATGCAAAAAAAAAGTTTTAAAAACTGCAGTTTTTTCGGGAGCAGTGATTTTTAATGACGCTTAAAGTGAAAAAAAGTGAAATATTCCTTTAAATACCGTACCTGGGGGTGTCTATAGTATACCTGTAAAGGGGCGCATGTTTCCCATGCTCAGAACAGTCCCTGCACCAAATGACATTTTTAAAGGAATAAAAGTCATTTAAAACTGCTTGCGGCTTTCATGTAATGTCTGGTCCCGGCAATATGGATGAAAATCACTGAGACAAAACGGCATGCCCCCCCCCCCCCCAGCCCATTACCAGACCCTTTGGGTCTTGTATGGATATTAAGGGGAACCCCGCTCCCAAATTAAAAAAAGGAAAGGTGTGGGGCCCCCAGGCCCTATATACACTGAACAGCAGTATACAGGCGGTGCAAACAAGACAGGGACTGTGTAGGTTTGTTGTTAAGTAGAATCTGTTTGTAATTTTGAACTGGTACATTTTTAAAGTGCAAAAAAAATTATTTTTAAGCTTTTTGGAAAATATAGGGAAGGGCTATCACCCCTGTAACATTTGTTTTGCTGTCTGTGCACCTCTTCAGAAGATTTTACCTCACTTTCTGTCCCAATGACAAATGATTTTTGAAAATTTTTGGTTTTAAGTGAAACAAGGATTGGGATAAAGCATCAGTGGAGAGGAGACACGTTTTTCCCATATTACAGGAGAGAATTTCCCTTCCTAGGAGTAGATTTCATCTCACTTCCTGTTGTCTCCCTCCGTTTGCAAGAAGAAGACATTTGTAAGTTGGATGTTTGAAAGTAGGGGCCTGCCCTATATGCTCTGCAGAAATTTGGGCCTAAGGTGTTGGTGTTGCCACAACACTGTAAGCCCTCACAGTTACTCTTGGTGGGCGCTGGAACGTCATGCTGTGAACTATTATATCAAGAATTGTAATTACATGCCATTGTTGAACAGTGGTAGAAAAATTGGGCCTTTGGTGGTGATGGTGGTGGTGCTGGTGCCACAACACTGTAAGTCCTCAAAGTTAGTTACTCTTGGTGGGTGCAGGAATGGGCCCTGATGTGAAATATTATATCAAGAATTGTAATTACATGCACCTGTTAAACAGGGGCAGACAAATTGGGCCTTAGGCACTGGTGCCACAACACTGCAACACCTCACAGAAACTCTAGTTGGAGTGCAGGAATGAGCCCTGCTGCAAAGTATTGCATCAAAAATTGTAATTACACGCCCCTGTTAAACAGGGGCTGAAAATTGGGCCTTAGGCACTGGTGCTGGTGCCACAACACTGCAACCACTTACAAATATTGAAAGGTGTGGGTAGATAGCTGCGCCTCTAATGTATCGAGCTGCCAACACGACAATATGACCAATTGTGTGATAAAATGAAAAAGAAAAAGTGTGGCGCTAAACAAACATGTTTGAACAGTCGTCGTAAGCGAGAATGGAAAAATCTCGACCACCAAGGCAAGTGTTCAAATTTAATGTGAGAGTAAAGCGGACATCAATCCGCTAGCATAACCTAGATGGTCTGCTATTCGAAAAAACACCCATGTGAGTGTAAGATATAAGTGCTACAAAAATTCTCAACCAAATCAGCAGACAAGAACTTAATAATATATATCAGTGGATGGTGATGGTGTCAGTATTGGGCAATTCACTACATGTGAAATCCTCATATAGAGAAACAACAAAGTCACCAAAAATTCTAACTACGTGTAAATAGTGGAAGATTGTGTGACCACTATATGTTATCTCATTGCACCATCCACAAATTCAAAAATATACTGTGACACAAAAGTTTAAATACTACAAAACAGTGGTACGTGACTTAAAATAGTGGTATGAATGATGATTAAACACTCTTGACGAACGGCAACCATCTATATGAAAAGGACCAACACTGAATGAAGTGATGAACTAAATTATGGTGCTAGCAATCTATAAATATACTGTGTAAGATATACTAGCGCTGTGTGTTACCTCAGCACATTCACAACCTGTTCCGTCTGACAAAGACTTCTGCTGGGGTACATGTACCCCAGCAGAAGTCTTTGTCAGACGAAACGCGTCGGTAGAACCTTGCAGTTATACTGCCACTATCTTTCATTATAAGAACTCTTTCAATTTATGGACATTTCCATATTTATAGTCGTTTTACATTTTGTCTCATTTTATTCTACACCGAGATAGTGTGTTCAGATGAGACATCTTATATGTTATATGGTTTATGCACGATAAATGCTGTTGATTCATCCATCAGTGATTTATTAAATTTTTAAGCCATAGTACCTCCATACTTCCCTGTACGTTGTTGTGAATGTGATTGTATATTTATAGATTGCTAGCACCATAATTTAGTTCATCACTTCATTCAGTGTTGGTCCTTTTCATATAGATGGTTGCCGTTCGTCAAGAGTGTTTAATCATCATTCATACCACTATTTTAAGTCACGTACCACTGTTTTGTAGTATTTAAACTTTTGTGTCACAGTATATTTTTGAATTTGTGGATGGTGTATTGAGATAACATATAGTGGTCACACAATCTTCCACTATTTACACTTAGTTTGAATTTTTGGTGACTTTGTTGTTTCTCTATATGAGGATTTCACATGTAGTGAATTGCCCAATACTGACACCATCCACTGATATATATTATTAAGTTCTTGTCTGCTGATTTGGTTGAGAATTTTTGTAGCACTTATATCTTACACTCACATGGGTGTTTTTTCGAATAGCAGACCATCTAGGTTATGCTAGCGGATTGATGTCCGCTTTACTCTCACATTAAATTTGAACACTTGCCTTTGGTGGTCGAGATTTTTCCATTCTCGCTTACGACGACTGTTCAAACATGTTTGTTTAGCGCCACACTTTTTCTTTTACACTTACAAATATTGTAGTTGAGCGCAGCAACGAACCCTCCTGCAAAATATTGCATCAAAAATTGTAATTACACGCCCCTGTTAAACAGGGGCTGAAAAATTGGGCCTTAGCCACTGGTGGCGGCGCCCAGAACCAAAAATGTTCTTACAAGCTATTAGCATGATCATTGAGGAGGAAGAGGATAGTCACTCAGCATAACAGGATAGTCACTTAGCATCAGCATAGGCAGTCTTGAAGGGATCTGACATTTCAAAAATAATTATTCTGTTACATCAGCATCAGGTGCTTGGTAGCTGGTGGTGATGCAAGACTGATTCATTTTTATGAAGGTCAGTCGATCAACCGAGTCAGTGGACAGGTGCACCCTGTGATCGGTTACAAACCCTCCAGCAGCACTGAATGAAAGAACGCTGGATGCAGGACAGGCCAGTAGCTCAATTGCATACTGTGCAAGCTCTGGCCAGTGATCCATCCTCAAGACCCAGTAAGCCAGAGGATTTTCGGTGGGAAAGGTATCCAAGTCTAACCTTGCCCCTAGGTATTCCTGGACCATGTAAATCAGAAGCTGGCGATGGTTGCTGGAACCGATCATACCTTGGGGCTGCGGACTAAAAAATTGTCTGAACGCATCGGTCAGACGGCCACCTTCTCCACCGCTCAGCAACACGTTTTCTAGGACCAGGAATTTGTAACCTCCCAGTCTCTGGGAACGCGTATCACAAACCTTTCTGCAAGGCCTCCTGATGTTTCATCCTCTGTTCCATCTGCAATGGCAAGATAAGGTCCACAACCTTACCCTTATAACGTGGATCAAGGAGGGTTGCCAGCCAGTAATGATCTTCCTCCTTGATCCAACGAATACGAGGATCCTTCTGCAGGCTTTGCAGGATCAGGGAGGCCATGCAGCGTAGGTTAGCTGAGGCATTCGGTCCGGAGTCCTCTGGGTCACTAATGATGACATGATCCGCAGCCACCTCCTCCCAGCCACGTACAAGTCCACGGGTTTCTTGGGACTGGGAATGCTCCCTAAAAGACTGCTGCTGATGCTGAGTGCCAGGCTCCACCTCCATGCTGACACAATCCTCCTCCTCGTCCTCTTGTGTGATCGGCAGGCCAGCAGGAACACTGTCTGGATAAAGGGGGCCTTGAGAGGCAAGGAAGTCCTCCTCTTCCTGCCTCTGTTCTGCCTCAAGTGCCCTGTCCATTATCCCACGCAGCGTGTGCTCCAACAGGTGAACAAGAGGGACAGTGTCACTGATGCATGCACTGTCACTGCTCACCATCCTCGTGGCCTCCTCAAATGGTGACAGGACAGTGCATGCATCCCTGATGATGGCCCACTGGTGTGGGAAAAAAAAAAGAAGCTCCCCTGACCCTGTCCTGGTGCCATAGTCACACAGGTACTCATTGATGGCCCTCTGCTGCGTGTGCAGCCGCTGCAGCATGGCCAACGTTGAGTTCCACCTGGTGGGCATGTCACAGATTAGGCGGTTCTTGGGCAGGTTAAATTCCTTTTGGAGGTCAGCCAGCCGAGCACTGGCATTATATGATCAGCGGAAATGCACACAGACTTTCCTGGCCTGCCTCAGGACATCCTGTAAGCCCGAGTACCTGCCTAAGAACCGCTGCACCACCAAGTTAAGGACATGAGCCACACGGGCACACAGGTCAGATGTCACTGTCAGATGGCGGAGAGGAGGTTGGTGCCATTGTCACAAAACACCATTCCTGGCTTAAGCTGGAGTGGCGTCAACCACCTCTCAGCCTGCCCCTGCAGAGCTGACAGAACCTCTGCCCCAGTGTGGCTCCTGTACCCCAAGCAAACCAGCACAAGCACCGCACGGCATCTTTTTGCCTGCATACTTGCGTAGCCCCTTGAACGCCATTTTGGGGACGTGGTGGCGGAACAACCTCCAACACTACTGCACCTTGTCCTGTATCCTTCCCAGCTGCCAGAAGAGTCACCCAATGCGCCGTAAAAGATAGGTAATGTCCCTGTCCATGCCTGCTGGACCATGAGTCAGCGGTAATATGCACCTTACCGTTGACCGCCCTGTCCAGCGAGGCCAAGACATTGCCTTCCACATGCCAGTAGAGAGCCGGAATCGCCTTCCGTGATTGGTGTGATTCTTTTAGGTACGCTTGCCAACAAACTGCATGGCAGGTCGACGTATGTCTGGTCAAGCATGTGGTGCCCAAACGGCTGATGTTTTGGCCACGCAAGATACGCTTGAGACATATGTTGCAAATAGCAGCAGTGCGATCTGATGCACTTGTCTCAAAAAAGGCCCATACCAAACAACTTTTGGAATAACGCGCAGAGACCATGCCCTGCAATGGCGGAGCTCTGCGGTGTGATTCAGTCGGTGTGCTGCCCTTAAACTGGCCCCTGGCTTCTCATCACTGGAGCAAACCTGGCAGTATGCTGCAGTTGTGGGAACATGACTGCCAGATTGCTGTCCTTCTTGGGCATCCCCTCTCTCTGGGCTCACGTTACTGCCTTCCTCTAGCTGGGTATCATCATCAGAGCCTTCAAAACGCTGGGCATCCTAATGGAGCATGTACCCTACACTGTGCTCAAACAATTTAGGGGACTCCTCAGGAGGACATGGTGGGGCTAGGGAAGGAGTGACTGATGCCATTGAGCCTAGGGAAGAGGCCACATTGGCAGCTGCTTTGCCAGTACCCTGAGCCTGGGTGAGGGAGGATGAGGAGGATGAGGACGGCTTGGTCATCCACTTTACCAAGTCTTTGGTATGTTGCGGCTCAACATGTCCAGCTGCCGAAAAAAAGGACAAGCGTATCCCATGGCCACATGCTGATGAGGATGCACCGCGTCCACGACCAGTACTGTTGCCTCTAGACACAGAGCCTGCTTGCCCTCTTTTATTGCCTCGTGACTGTCTGCCTCATGGCACAATACGCCGATTGTAATTGCTACAGCTGCCTGCGGATAGGATGCGCAGAACAACAGCAATTGGGGTAGCTTCAGGCATGTACACTGTGCAGATGGCACAATTCACCCACTGTATTTGCAACAGCTGCCTACTAATAGGATGAGCAGAACAACAGCAATTGGGGTAGCTTCAGGTGTGTACACTGTGCAGATGGCACAATACGCCCACTGTAATTGCTACAGCTGCCTGCGGATAGGATGCACAGAACAACAGCAATTGGGGTAGCTTCAGGCATGTACACTGTGCAGATGGCACAATACACCCACTGTATTTGCAACAGCTTCAAAATTAAATGAAATCACACTGTCTCTCTGTGTATCTCTCTCCGCCGCCGCAACACACTACACAAGGCCGCCGCGCATGAGGCCTTATATAGTATGGGGCGTGTACTAAACCCCCTGAGCCATAATTGGCCAAAGCCACCCTGGCTTTGGCCAATTATGGCTCGCTAGATAGACGGCACTGTGATTAGCCAAGCATGCGGGTCATAATGTATGCCTGGCCAATCATCAGCCAGCAATGCACTGCAATGCTGCAGTGAATTATGGGCCGTGACGCGTCACTCGAATTTGGCGCGAACGGACCATAATGTTCGGAATTCGCCGAACGGCGAACAGACAATGTTCGAGTCGAACACGAAGCTCATCCCTAATTGTCAGGAAGGTGGGGGTGGGATTATCAGGGTGGTATACCAATGAGTCCTAGGGGAAGGAAATGGGATGGAAAGGAGGTGGAACTGAAGCAGAAGTCGGTATTATTGGTATAAGAATATTTTATTGATAATACACAAGAAAAAAATAATATGTATGTTAATCAATAATAAAGATCTACTGTATCTTCTAAGGTGGTTGTCAGATAAAAAGAAACAAAAGCTGCATATAAAAAATAATATATTGTATATAGAAAGTAAAAAAGCAACTGTTGAATAATACGACTAAGCACAAATAAAAGCAGAAAACATTCAGATACAGCCACCAATGGTCACCAATCCTTCAAGTCTCTTGTCAACTTTGAGCCAAAGACTTAAGCTGACCCTAGATGGCTCCCATTTCAACCAATGTCTGCTGAATCAGCTGGAATTGGAGAAGTTGGTGGCCCTGTAAGTGTCACCAGTTGGAGTTTCTTTACATACTGTGTGCTTTGTTCTCATACAATTTCCAGGCTGACAATCTGGGGAGATGTTTCAATTCCTGTCATTATAGTAAGTTGGTTCCATTTCCATCTCCATCTGATCCCTTCTCCTTGTCCTCCTCTCACTCCGATTCTTCTCATTCTTCATCTTCCTCAGGTCATTGACTATAAAGATGAGGAGAACAGTGTAGAGGACAAAGACCGCAATGGGTGACAGGAGGTGACGTATCCCAGACCAAACTTCTCCTAAATGGGGATAATGGGGTACAATGAGAGAGTTGTATAGAATAGTTGAAGTACGCGCTAAAATACTTATATCTATGTATTAATTTGTCTAGTCCCTATAATGTTATTAGTCTGTTAAACCTATGAGCGCATGCTACTGTTAGTATCACAATAATACGAGGTTAGCTATGAAACCAAACACACGGCTAGGAATAATCAAATCTTATTTATTTCCCAATAATCAGGAATGCTAACATAAAGTAATAAAAGACATTACAATATCACAAAGCTTACAATCAAATCATATAATACAAGAATATCAAAGATACTTATCACAGGGCCCTCCTTGTAGTCTCGAAAGATGGCCGCCAGACCATGAGGTGACTAGAGACATCCTCTCATGACCCCATTCCCAGCAAAACAGACAGAAGAGCTCTCTGCGAATTCCTTTTACCAAGCTCACTCATTCAAGCTCCCCCCCTTGCCAATCCTAGCTGCCCCAATCATTGCTCCCATGACAATCCATGACTGTCCTGCTGCAGTCTGTGCCCCAGGCTATCTCCGTCCTCAATCTATTTGAAGCTTCATGCACACCAGGTGGGCTGAAGATAACTCCTTTTGCTATGCAGATCTTGTTTGGGGCCACATTTCTCAGAGGTGTAGAACTTTAGAAAAATAACATTCATGTTTGATTCCAACATATGCCGCTTTGCGACTGAAAGTCGCATAAAAACCCTTCTTCAGACGCGGCTCCTATTGAAAAGTCCATAACTGTTTTGTCCCTGACATGCGTTTCCAAACCAGTATCCATAGAACAGTCCTTTAAACGTCTTAACGTGTCGTATTTTTACAACGTGTCCCTGACATGCGTTTCCAAATCAGTATCCATGGAACAGTCCTTTAAACGTCTTAATGCGTTGTATTTTTACAACCTGTGCAGAAGCAGCTCCTATGGAACAGTCCATTGTGGTCTTACCATGTTATGCTTCCCAACACGTGCCGCTTTGCCACTGAGTGACACATCCTTCTTCAGCGACAGCTTCCATGTCACCAGTATGTATCTTTGGTATCTTCTCCTTTCCGGTGTCTTCAGGACGGATGCAGTACAGGCAAGGGGTGTCCATTCATTCACCATTCACCAGTACACATTCAGAGCAACATATCAAACAGCTCTCAAACACTGATCTATTATCTAGATAAGTCTCGAGGAGGGCCTTATTCACCCATATTATTAACCTACAATACGCATAGGTCACATTATACCATAATATAAATCAACTTCTTATCACACTATATACATATATCTGTATCCCATCCCTTTATGCACCCCGCTCCCAATCCTATAACCCTTTACTGTACATATGGGTCGGGATTAGGCAGGCTTGCTCACAGCGGTATTGCAGGGCTCTGACTTGGCAGCAAGGTCTCTAATTTGAACACAGAGACCCTACCGTCAATTCGTCCCTCAACTTGCATAGACAAATGGGAGGTCCTTCTATATAAATACCGAGTCTAATATCACACATATAAATCTGCAAAAATGATTAAACAAAAAAAAAAACACACTTCCATCCCTGTGCCTGGATTTCAGAGACCATGCCCAGGGTATACCATGCACCTCTACCTATGGTTAGGTTCAAGGAACCTTCCAGTTTTATGACTAGCGTTACATCGGTATTCTTTAGGACAAAGAAATAAACTCGTCTATGTCCCAAACGACACCCAGGTGCTTCCTCCCCAGCAATGATCCCTGAAATAACTTCCCAACATTTTTATGTTCACCACCATGATGTATTGACCTGGCATACAAAGGACATCATGGTCAGGCTTCCGACCGAGGGAAGTATCAACCTGCTTCCATCTCCTCTGATCACATGTGGGTGATTTAGCCTCAAATGCGACAAGATAGAATCCCCATCAGTAAGCCCATTGATGCCACCAAATATACAGACCAAGTCCGCACTTCTGTATATGGGATCATACAGCCTAACACCTTTCACCATCCAAACTGGTACAGCCCATCCAGGCATTCGACCACCATTTTGGATTAGTGTAAGCGACGTGTTGTGGCAGAGTCTTACTGAGCGGTGATGTTAACTCATCAGGCCACTGCCCTTTAAACAGAGATTGCCCAATCAGCTTGATGCTGGTTGACACTTCCGCCCGTCACTGCGTGTACGCTAGAGCCCATAACCGATTTCTATCCTGTACCCTCACACCCTCCACCAACCTCTCAATATGGTTCACCAAATCTGGAGCTAATTTACCCTGGGTATTTTGTGAATGTTATTAAGGATGCCACCAATCTCTCTGAGTGACAAAGTCCCGCTCAAGCTATGGCTGAGAGTTTGTTCCTCAGGATACCGATGTCTACTCCATTACCAACACCCATCCCAGCTCCTATTCCCCCAATATAGTGCTGAATACATGCCTCCTCTTGTGGTTACTCCTCAGAGATAAGCATCCTGCATGCACCTTATTCCGTGTCCGCACATCTCTGGGAGTAAGTCACTGGTACGATGACAGCACTTGATTCAGCGTATACTCAGCAAATATAGGGTAATAAAACCACTGTGAGATGTCGCAGCACCATGTGGTGAAGGCATATTGTACTCTGGTAGTCAGCGTTTGCTCCCTTTATCTATCGGAGCATGCTCCTGTGTGTATACACTGGCATTCCCTGTGCAGGGTTTCAACTTCTCAGGTGAGACCTCAACCAGGCGCATCTCCCCCAGACAAGGAAATGTTCACCCCATTGATGTGTCACCTGACACCCTCTAGTCCGGCCAACAGACACCTTATTATGTATAAGTGCTCGCCTCCTGGGTACCTGCACCATATAAACTCCGTTACGTCAATACATGTCATACATTACACAACTTTCCTTATTTCAACTCCTCCCTCCAACAAAAAAAAAAAACATATATATTTTACATTTCCATGTTCTGATGGATTGGATGTGTTATATTCCTTTCCCAACCTCCAACCCATTGTACGTATATTAATAACACGTTTGCATTCATCAGGAGAGAGTCCAGCAAAAAAAATGTTTCAAGTCTTATTGATAGGCACAGTCTTTCAGATTCAGCACCAGATCGTTCATAGGAAAAGAAAAGTGTTAAAGTGAATCTTTTCGTTTGTCCCGTCTCTCCTGATATTTAGTGGAATAAATTTGGGGCGTGGTATGGCACAGACAAACTGCCAACCAGATGATCATCTGTCATCCATTTTTCCAGAACCTTTCCAATCTCGCTCCACCAGGATTCTGGAATTGAAAAACAAGAGCAGAATCAAATTCTTATCCATAATATCTGCTTGCTTATTATATTTACTCCTATTTCCTATTTACTTAGTATTCCTGGCTTCTGCAACTTGATCAAACTATCAAAACAACCATGACCTCTTTAGGCAGACTCCACTCTAAAATGAATCCGCATGGTATGATCAAAAATTAAAAAAACGAACGTCACTGTTGTTTCTCAAAAATTCTCAATCTAAAAACGCAAAACGAAAAACAACCAATGCATTTATCTTTATCTTACGATCTATGCACTAACTTTATCTTACGATCTATGCACTAATTCCCCTTTCAGGTGTATAAAGCCTAAACCTTTTGGAGCTTTTTACACCTGAACAAAACAACAATAAAAATAGCTGACTAAGCCAATACCCAAAAACAAAAAAAAATATGTTTTTTTTTTTTTTTTTTTTTTTTTCCAAAAAAAAACAAAAATTTAAAAAAAGAATAAACATTAAAAGTCTGGCCATTATCACCCAAGAACAACATGACAAGACAACCACCATACAACAATGACAAACACTCAACTTTTAACTAAAGACATCCATGGATTTTCTCCTGAGAAGAGTACATGTTTCTTTTTTTTATCTGAAAGACAATAAGTTAATGGGAAAAACAACACAAACAAAACAAAACAAAACATTTGTAACTTCATCACAACATTTGCTACCTCATTTGTAACGCTTTAGTTTTGTCAGATTATTGTTTAAATATTTTCATTGTTTGCAAACAATTACTAATTAATGAGCTCATGGTACCATGTGATAATCGATTATGCATTTACAATAACCTAACCCCCGTGTTGGTCTCACTTTGACGGACCTGCAAACAAAACACAAATGTTTAGTATTCAAACCTGTTCTCTCCCTGGTTTCTGGAAAAGGAACACAAAGACAATGATTAAACACGATTATCATGACAATTGACTTTAAGTGCCCCAAGTCTCTTCTCATTAATTGTACTGCTAGGGGAACACCGAGTTGTAGTATAAACAACTAAACTAAAAAAATAAAAAATTACAAACATTAAAACTAAAACTAAAATTAATAAAATAAAAAAAAAATTGAAAAGTGAAAAAAAAAAAATTAATAATTAAAAAAAAACAAAAAAAAAATATGAAAAAAAAAAAAAAATTCATAATAAAAAAAAAAAATGAAAACATTAAAAATTAAAATAAAAAAAACTAATAAAAAAAAATTCATAAAAATTAATAAAACATTAAACCTTATATAAAAAAAAAAAATTACAAAAATACTTAAAACCGTATTCATAGGAAGGAAGCTTTGATCAGAGTATTTTTAACATACTTGCAGCTGACTAAGTGCTGCCAGCATTGCTTCCCCCAGTGCTATGTTTGAATAACCATTCGGCTACTTCCATTTTGATTTTATGCAACTGTCCTACATATTGCTTTTCAGTTTGTAGACTCCGTAATTGGGTCTTAACGGGGAATTGGGTTTGCTTACTATGGGCTCCATGCTTTGGATTGCTACCCCACCTGGCCGAATAACATTCATAATGCCTTGGGGTAGTCTTCAGGTATGATCTTTTTTTGATATCGTTATTCGCCCAACAATACTTTGCGATGTGACCTCCCCTTTTACACAAACAACATTTTAGCTCTGGCTTCCCTGCATAGGCCCTTTTTTCAACATCTTGTGCTGGAAATTCACATTGCTGGATAATATTACTGTGATTGGAATTAACAGACTTTACACTTCCATCGTCTGAGGAGTCATCAGAAGTTTCTATTTCAATTCCTGAATCTATTTCAAGCGCAGATACCACGCTTGTATTTACGTCTCCAACATCGATTCCCATCATCCGCCTTCCTGTATTTCTGCTTAATACGGATACACCTGCCTTTGACCCATATTCGCTATCACTGGACTCTTGACAAAAATCTCGCAGGATATTGACAAAATTTTGGTAGGACCTAGCATTCCTCAGAGCCATTCTAGTGGGATAGCTTACATAACACTTATTGGCCATCGAGTATATGAAACTTGCATCATCCTCCAATACGTCAGCACAGTTGAAGACTCTCGTATACAATGCAAGATACTCACTGCAGAACAATATTGGGTCAACTCCTCTCCTAAATTTCATTCGTTGCAAATCACTCATACCATTATCACGACTGTCCACAAGGCGCTGCAATTCTTTCCTCCGCCCCTCTGCATCTGCTAAATTATCCTTAACCTGTGCCGATAACTGGCCTATCAAAGGTCCTGGTAGCCATGCTTTTAGAAGAGAGCATGCATCGTCATTACTCAACTGGAATTTACGGATTAGAGCCTCAAACTTATTGGACAGCGTCACTGGCGACTCCAGGGCATTAAATTCACCCAGAATCTGGCATAACGTGAGTCTCTCTTGGATTGTAATCAAACTGTCATTCTGCTTTGACGCTATAGGCGCAATAGTAGACTGTGTTTCCTCACGGCTCTTTTCCTCACTGACTGTGCAGATATCGGCCAATTGGCATGTTGCTTTGTGCTCATTGAGCGATATTATACACTGTTCTTTAATAAGAAGTTGGGAGTGTGCGTTTGCTACTTTCCTTTCTAAAGACATAACCAATTCTTCCATCTCTGATAACTTTATTCGCAATGACTCTACAAGTTTATTCTTCATGACGCAGTCCATGCTGCACCTCTGAAGCTGTTCTCGTAGGTCACCATTTTTTTCTGACAACTCGCCGGCTTTTGCCTGCAATTTGTCAATCTCACTACTGGAGGCTGTTGCAATTTTTAGAAGATTTTCCCTGACTCCATCTATATCTTCCCCGAGATGTCTCCTTTCTGCTTCCCACTTCTCCCCCATTTGCTCAGATATAACTTTAATTCTGAGCAACACTGCAATCTCATTAGCCAATTTTTCCTTTTTCGCTTTCTTTTTTAGCTGCTTACCCAGTAATCTGCTATTCTGTTGCTGACACTGAGACACTAGTACATTACACTGGCTTTTAAGAGGTTCATCTGCACATGAATGATAACTGGCAGAGGCGTACTTCTTAACATATGTATACACAAGTTCCATTCTCACAAGCACACAATCCACACCTCTATTTGTACTAACGTTCCAACACTGCACTGAGTACTAAACCAAACCCAATTATCGTTAGCTCTTACAACTCACGGGAAACAAATAAAAAATAAAAAAAATAATCGCTCCCATAGCATTCCAGATTCTTCATTCATTATCACTTTTACTTGATATCATTCTAAATAATACAACTTTTGCCTATCCATTGAAAAGACTAACCACATTTACTGTGGCATTATCAGCTGATGTTTGTTAACGAAACTTTCAATGACTTCCATTGATATGCTAATTAGCCTACCCACATTGAAGTTGCTCAACCAGTTGCTTACACAATGCAATACAGATAGACAACCAACAGAAAAAAAAAAAAAAAGATACACATCCGTTTAAACACAAATTTGTTACTTGTAGTTTTACAACAAGACACAAGGCACATTCTAAGACACAATGCCTTCCTGTTAGGGTAAAAATCCTGTTAGGCCTTCCTGCCACATGGGTAAAAATGCAAAAAAAAAAAAAAAAAAAAAAAAACTTGAAAATAACAATCTATTTCTCCCACTTTTCGTCAAAGATGTATGGTAATTCCTGTCAATCTTTAACCAAGGGTGATCAGCCCTCTTGACCAGCTACAAGTATTCTAACACTTTGCATTAGCAATACAACATTTAACATATATATACATATATATATCTCGGATAATAAAAAAAAAAAAAAAAGGTCTCACCAGATTTGTCGCGCGTCCGCTATCCGATGAAATATTTCACAAAATTTTTATGATCATCCAAGCGTGGTTTCAGAATTCGCGAGCCAGCGCCAATCTTGTCCACACGAGAGACGATTTTCAGTTCTGGGTGTCTTTGATTACCAGGACTCAAAACAAAAATACATTAGTTTGTGGATTCTGTGTAAAAATACATTCTACACGCCTTGTGGGGTGCCATATGAAGTACGCGCTAAAATACTTATATCTATGTATTAATTTGTCTAGTCCCTATAATGTTATTAGTCTGTTAAACCTATGAGCGCATGCTACTGTTAGTATCACAATAATACGAGGTTAGCTATGAAGCCAAACACACGGCTAGGAATAATCAAATATTATTTATTTCCCAATAATCAGGAATGCTAACATAAAGTAATAAAAGACATTACAATATCACAAAGCTTACAATCAAATCATATAATACAAGAATATCAAAGATACTTATCACAGGGCCCTCCTTGTAGTCTCGAAAGATGGCCGCCAGACCATGAGGTGACTAGAGACATCCTCTCATGACCCCATTCCCAGCAAAACAGACAGAAGAGCTCTCTGCGAATTCCTTTTACCAAGCTCACTCATTCAAGCTCCCCCCCTTGCCAATCCTAGCTGCCCCAATCATTGCTCCCATGACAATCCATGACTGTCCTGCTGCAGTCTGTGCCCCAGGCTATCTCCGTCCTCAATCTATTTGAAGCTTCATGCACACCAGGTGGGCTGAAGATAACTCCTTTTGCTATGCAGATCTTGTTTGGGGCCACATTTCTCAGAGGTGTAGAACTTTAGAAAAATAACATTCATGTTTGATTCCAACAATAGTAAATATTATCTATGAAATCCAGTCAGATCTTCAGTACAGCAGTGTCAGTATAACTCGTCCAGTAAACATGGAGGATAGAAGAAGGTCAGAATATCATCACACAATGACAGATAGATAGAAATAATGCGCTTCAATCATCCTGACACCATAACAACCATGGTGCCGGGATGATTGAAGTGCTAAAACCAGGTGTTTGGAGTATCTTTATCTGCTGATTGTTAAACTTTCTAGAATACACATTTCTATTGTTGTGTAGGATCTGGGCCTGCTGTCCCTCCATCCCTCTCTCCCTCTCCCTCCATCCCTCTTTCATCTCAGATGCTAACCACACCACCTTAGAGCCACGCCGACTATTTTTCTAAAACCACGCCCATTTTCACCAAGTGGGAGGGGTCAAAAAGGAAGGGCGGGGTCTGGCACCCCCCCATCCTAAAACTTCACCAGCCACCACTGGATTACACAATTTTATAGATACCGGAGACTCCAGAGTGAAAAGCATAATTGGTGGGCCCCTTTATTTTCAGTTATGTGATATAAAGATGAATGGAATCCCCAGCCATGTAAACACTGGAGGGGGGATAGTTAAAAAAAAAAAAAAACATTCTCACCATGGGAGGGGGCCCTATCAGCAGGGACAATCCTAGCAAAGCACCTTGTCAAGATGTTAATGAGGACAACAGTCTCTTCCCTTGCTTAGTGGTTGTGGAGGTCTGCAGGCTGGAGGCTTATTCACATTTAGAAGCCCTCAATAAATTAGAGGGGGCACCCAGATAACACCCTCCCTCTTTGTGAATAAGTAAGGGGTGATACCCTACTCAATAACAAACACATTGTAGAGTGTACTGACCGCTCTGGTGGATAGCAGCTGATATATACAAAGGGGCGGGTCTTCTGGGTGATATAATTGACCATACATGGATATGACCATATTTGGTCAATGACATCATGGGATCTCAGTTATTCCTGACCAGCCCAGGGGATCTGACAGATTTCTAATCTATAATGGGTTAAATAAGAGTTAATAGATGGGACTCAGCAGGGATAGGACACACGTCACTCACCTGGACAAGCATCTTGTGTCTGATTGGTGGATCTCTCACTTATGTTGTTCTTTGCTAAACATCTGATATTCCAGGAATGGGGCGGTGACACAGGAGGCACAGTGACACGGACTGTCTGCTCTGAGCTGGTGACATTATATACCTCCAATTCTCCACTCACAGTCAGGTAGATGGAGGGGTCAGTCCCGTTCTCCACCCAGCAGGAGATCTCAGCGCTGCCATTCTGGAGACACCTCACATCCAGGACTGGATCTGATACCGGAACTGAGAGACACAGAGATGGGGAGATCTGTAACATGGCACTATAATGGAATATGATCTCCCCAATACCCCGTCTGCCCCAATCCATTACAGTCATAAAAAGTCACAGAAATCCTAAAATATCTTTGCTGCAGAAACTTTTATTGCAAGATCCTAAAGGGGCCAATTGTGTGATTGGGATTCCTAGGCTTTGGTTGATCTCTATAGGAGGGGACCACCAGCCAATAAAAAGCTACTCCTTCCGGGGGGGCGTGGCCAACCATGGAGCAAGATGGCTGCTTAACCACCCAGCTTTGCTCAGTCCCGGGACAAACAGCGGTTCCCAGCACTTACCAGCAGCAGCTCCCTCTCCCTGATACATACCTCAGCGACTGGACGGAATGTCCAAGAAGAAATACCTCAGCCTCCACAAGCTGCGCCGCCTCACCGACTATTTCCCACAGCCGGCCATGCAATCATCCAAAGATGGCACCGGCGCGGTGCTTCATGATTCCTCACAGGACACAGGCGTCATATAGGGGACCTGCAGACAATTCGGAGCCCATGGAAAGTCTCACATCAGAACCTGCCTCTCCCCAGCAATCACCTTCAGATAGAGGTAAGCGGACTGCACTGTCCCCAGCACTTCCCCCTGCTAAGGAACCTCTGCTAAAGAAGTAGCACTGGGATGTCCAGACACGCACAAACCCTGAGGAAAATCCCTCAGACTCCCTAGCAGCCCTCCCTGCCAGTGACCAGCCACCATCTGAGCGCACACTAAAGCTCATTCTGCTCTCTCTGCAAAGAGACTTCCGTAATGAACTGCGCTCCTCTATTTCTGTATAAATAAAAAATAGATGCGCATCCAAAAATGATACCAATATGTGCAAACCCAAACAAATAAATGTACAACTCCTATACAAACAGATTTGTTCAAACAAAACAACCAAAAAGCAACAAGGTAAATATTCATACATTTAAACCCGTGCTGAACCAACACCGCGCTAAAAGAAAACAGTCAATAAGGTGTTCACAAATAGTCCAAATGGTAGATATTTAGCCGTGAGATCCAAACCCCGAAGTTCTTCTCACAATACAGTCCCACCCGATAGCCACGGAATAATAAAATGCCAGATGGGCGCTTACCAGAAGCGTAGGATCTCTATTACAGAGATCAGACAGGGTCCTAGCCTCCTTTCCCTGTGGAGGCCTATTATGGAGAAACGCAACGTTGGGCGGAGCTAGTAGACAGGGCGTCACATCGCACCACCCACCAGTCAGCTGGCGTGAGCCGCGGCTGTGTCTTTCGCTTGAGTGTATCTGCCCGTTGTTTTTACTTGGTGGTTCAGTGTTTGTATCTTTTTGGAAAATAAAGAAACTTTGATTTTTTACAAAATCCACTGAACTATAAAACCCTCTTTTAATTTTATGACTCACCCCCAGGGAGGTGAAATAATGTGATAGAGTAATGGAATCTGTAAGATCTCAGTGTACTGTATGTATTGTGTGTTTTTACCTTTTTGAATTTGGCGCCGTGCTGCGTCCCCGTGTGTCACAACCAGTGCCGATCCTGACCTCCCTGGGGCCCTAAGCAAAATTCTGCTAAGGGGACCTCTACCTGACCCGTGATGCCGTGAGCTATGTAAACCATTTGCCATTGCCACACAGTCACACCTGACACTTCAGCGCTCCCAATACAATCCTCCCTCCTTTAAACAAAACAGTCAAAGAATAAGTACAACAATATAGAACAGACATTATATATTTATCTTTACATATCTGAGTGTGGATCCCCCACTTACATCAGGGTCCCCAGAGAGCCACCCCTTACATCAGGATCCCCAGAGAGCCACCCCTTACATCAGGGTCCCCCAGAGAGCACCCCCCTTACATCAGGATCCCCAGAGAGCCACCCCTTACATCAGGGTCCCCAGAGAGCACCCCCCTTACATCAGGGTCCCCAGAGAGCACCCCCCTTACATCAGGGTCCCCAGAGAGCACCCCCCTTACATTAGGGTCCCCAGAGAGCACCCCCCTTACATCAGGGTCCCCAGAGAGCATCCCTATAAAGCCCCTCCTTACATCGGGGTCCCCAGAGAGCCCCCCATACATCAGTGTCCTCAGAGATCCTCCCTACTTACATCAGGGTCTGCAGCATTGCCCTTTACATCAGAGTTCCCCCTTGCACTGTAAGGTGGAATCCTGCATACTATGATGTAAAGGGGAACTCTGGGAATGTGGGGAGGACTCTGGTGACCAGAGAAAGAAAACACTAAGATAAGGGGGTTTACTGATATAAGGGGAAACCTTTATATCAGTGCCCCCTTACAATATTGTATTGACCCCCCTAGACTGGCCTGGCGGTGCTGTCACTGACCTCCTCTCAGGTGCATTGTGCAGGGCTCAGTCAGTCGGCTCCAGCTTGGTGGCTCTGGTTTTATCCCATAGTTTCCTTTCCACAGTCCATACATGTCTGACTTCTCCCATGATCCCCATCCTGGCTGTGCTCCCTCTCTTGACCCAGGGGAGGTCAGAGGCTGCGGATGGGACAGGGGAGGTCAGAGGCTGCGGATGGGACAACAGTAGAGTTCAGAGGCTGCGGATGGGACAACAGGAGAGGTCAGAGGCTGTGGGGGGGGGGGGGGGGCAACAGGAGAGGTCAGAGGCTGCGGAGGGGGGGCAACAGGAGAGGTCAGAGGCTGCGGGGGGGGGGGCAACAGGAGAGGTCAGAGGCTGCGAAGGGGGGAGACAGGAGTTCCAAGGCTCCGAAGGGGGGGGGACAGGAGGTCCGAGGCTGCGAAAGGGGGGGACAGGAGGTCAGAGGCTGCAAGGGGGGGGCAGGAGGTCAGAGGTTGCAAGGGGGGGGCAGGAGGTCAGAGGCTGCAAGGGGGGGACAGGAGGTCAGAGTCTGCAAGGGGGGAGACAAGAGTTCCGAGGCTGCGAAGGGGGCCCCCGAGCAGAGCCGATCCGCCCTTGGGGCCCCGCGCAGCAGGGGGGCCCTACGCAGCTTGCGTAGTCCGCGTATAAGGCGGATCGGCTCTAGTCACAACGCTCGCAGGGAACGGAGCTCGGCGCTGTGATGAATCGAGCGGAGGACACGGCTCACACACACAGCGGGGGGGACATCGCAGGATCCTGGGGACAAGGTAAGTAACTTTCCCTGGATCCTGCGATGAGATCCGAGTGTGGCTCGGGGGTTACCGCTTTTGGTACTGAACATTCACCCGGAGCCACACTCGGGAATACCGCCAGGGAGGTTAAACTAACACTGCTCAAAGAAGAAAAAGTGTCTTATGTTCAGTTTTGTTACATTTTATTGTCTAAGGATTGAAAAAAATATATATTGTTGCAATACAATATCATGAAAAGGAAGCCTGGCTTGTTCTTAAGAAAACACATATGTATGACCTTGTTATCTTCTGTGATGCCACAATGATTGCTGAACAAACAAGTTTATAGCAGAACTGTAAAAATTGCTCAGCTCCATAGATGAACAGGTGTGAGGGGGGAGGGGTTACATTGCTGGTAAATGACAGCTCCTGGCTCCATACTTCAGTTAGTAAACAGATGGCCGGGGATTCCCTTCACCTATACCAGACCCTTATCCTAGGAGAGAATCTGGTAGAGGTGTTAATGAAGGAACATAAGAAAAGTGTGAGGGTCCTCCTCAAAATACACGGATCTCATGGTATGGATGTCAAGCAGGACCCTACACAAAATAATAACAAAAAATTGCATGAGGTCCTACCAGAGAGCATAGAAGACCCTTATCAGAGAAGGCAGCCTGCCAGGTCAGGACAGGAAGAAGAAGGAGTGTCCATCCTCCCTCCTGAACCATACCAGACATGCCCTCAGTATGGGGAGGGTACCCTGCCATGGGGTTCCCCTTGATGAGGACAAGGGTCTCCTACTCACAACACTTGCACAGTGGTTGTGGGGGGTCCATTTAAATCTGGAAGCCCCCTTTATTTAAAAAAAAAGTGGTCCAATAAACTGTTCCCCTTTATATGAAAAAGAATTATGGAAATAGTAAATAAAGACACTTCTGACACCTTTATTTTCAAAAATCAGTGAGCTCAAAAAAAAAAAGAAACCCCACAATGTAAATCGTTCATTAATAATGCCCTCCAGAAATGCAGATCCACAATGTTGCCCGCTGACTCACTGAAAGCAGAAACCCCCCCGACAGATGACACAATCCCCCTCTGACAAATGACAGCTCCCTGTCCCCACCATGGAACTTGCTAGGAGAGTATAGTATACTTGTAGTTTGTTTGTCTTTACCTTGATCAATATTGGTTTTGGCAATGCTGTAAAAATATATCTTCATAATAAATTCTCCTCTGCTGGTGTCTTCCTTATTACCCATTGGGGAGATTTCCCCTCATTTCCTATCATGGTGACCACACAGGAAGTGAATGGAAATCTTCCCAATATGGAGCAAGACAGCAATAAAAAACTGCCAGAAGGTCTAACTCTTCTTATCTCTGTTATAATAGTTTATAAAAAGTCTCAGGTGGAATTGGGCTTCATCTACAAATGTCCTCGTCGATTTTTTGGGGGGGGAAATAGAAGGTCTCACAATTATAAATTGTGAGATTATGAAGCAGCTCATTCTGGTGTCCTCCTCACATTATGTACTTGTATGACCTCTTCTACTGAATGTTGGGTCTCTCTTCAAGTTTTTTATCTCTGTCCCTCTGCATAAAACCTGTATTTTATATTAGGACTTGTTCTGTGGTGTGGTCAGTGGTGAAGGGTTGGTTGCCAGTGTCCGGGGCTCCCTCCTAGGTAGGGGTGACACAAGTCCAAAGCCCCCCAAGCTATCCTGCCTGAACGCTATCAAAGCAAATCATAGGTGTTGGTGGCATTGCCCACCCCGCAACTCCATGTATGCAATGGGCATGCTGTGGGGCGGGGGATACCTCCACTGCCCATTATTGGCTGTCAGCTTGGACAGCTTCTCTGTGCCCTCTAAGAATTCTTCACTCAGGGAAACCAACCCTGTCGCCCCATCCATGATACCCCTCTGGGTGTGATCTATATGGGAAGGTAAAGGGCTCTGATGGAAGCTGATCATTCTGTTATGTTATGTCCTTCCTGGATTGTAATCTTTGTGTCTGGAATATTTTATCTCTCAGTAAAATCTTTATTAGTAAATTCAGCCTGGAGACATTTCTCTCACTCACCTGCACAGGAGATGTTGATGGATCTTCTTAGATTATTGATGTGATTGGTGACATCACAGTGGAAAGTTCCGGAGACCGGAGGAGGAAGAGTTACCCGACTGTGTGAGGAGACGGATCTTCCATCCAAACTCCAGGAATAACGCGGATCTGATCCTTTCACCGAACATTCGGCCTCTGCGCTGCCATCCGGGAGACAGGAGGAGGTCACAGTGATGTCAGAGAGGGGGACTGGGGGAGGGGAAATCACATTATGGAAAGATTAGAAAAGCAGAAAAACATAAAAGCAGAAATGAATGAAGTATACATAGATCCCAACTGTCCCTGATTTGGAGTAATGTCCCTCTGTCCCTCTGTCCCTCATTTGTCCCTCATTTTGGTCTTATCGATATAATTGTATATAAAATGTATTGTTTAAAAAAGTGTTTCCCAGAGCCAAACCTTTCATCCAAATTCTAAATTGCTGCATTGGTAAATATCAAAAGCCGATATAAAGAAATAGTAGTGGTAAAAAAAGCACTTGGCACTTTATGGTGGAAGGAGACATGATGGAGGAGACACAGTGGAGGAGAAATGGTGGTAAAGGATATGCGGTGGAGGAGACAAGATGGAGGAGACACAGTGGAGGGAACATAGTGGAGGAGAAGCAGTGTAGGGGGCGCAGTGAGGGAGACAAGGTGGAGGAGACACTGTAGAGGAGACATGATGGAGGGAACTTTGTAGAGAAGACATGATAGAGTAAACACGGTGGAGGAGACATAATGGAGAAGACACGATGGAGGAACATGGTTGAAGAGACAAACTGAAGGAGACATGAAGGAGGAGACACAGTGGAGAAGATGTGGTAGAGGAGATATGTTGGAGGGGACACGGTTGAGGTGATAACGTGGAGGGGACATGGTGGAGGAGACCGATTGGAGGAAACACAGTGGAGAGGACATTGTGGAGGAGATACGGTGAGGGAAATAGGGGTGGAGGGGACATGAAAAAAGGGGACATGGTGGGGGAGGGGGGCATGGCGGAGATGATTTAGTAAGGGAGTAGATCATATTCACTCTACAAGGTGAATATTAGGTTAGTTTAGTAAATGAAGTAAAGATAAGTGAAAAATTATTTCGCAAAGATTATCCAATCATGTGCAAGGAAAAAAGTAAAAAAAGACAGGATATTTCCTTACATCCAATCACTAAGATAAGGGGAAGTAACTGTACAAAGTGAAGATGTTCAACTTCTTTAGTAAATCACCTAATGAGACACTTTATTGAATATGATGAACCCAAAGGATTGATATATCGATATCGATCTCTACTGCTTTATTTCAGACAATTAAATACAATTTCCTTTATGGATGGAGATGGTGAAGACAATTAAATACAATTTCCTTTATGGATGGAGATGGTGAATTAGATGATTCTTTATAAATTGACTTTCTCTACAGATAACTTGATGACCTGAAACTTAAAGAAAACATAATTTCAATGAAGAGTGGAGACGGGGGAGGGGGAGGGGGGGTCTATTTCCCAGATTGGATATAAAGGACCTTTTTATTGATATAAATCTCATTTACTGGATTGCAGATAAATATATATTGTCAGGGATTTTATTCAGGGGGAACGCAGTTCCGGCACCTCCAGCACTGAATGTGTGTAATGGAAGGGGGGCTGGGGTGTGCTGGAGGGTCTATTGTTGCTGTCTGCTGGGGGATCTATTGTCATGGGGAATCTATTGTTTCCGGCGGGTCTGTTGTAGCTGGGAGGTTTATTGTTGCTAATGGAGGATCTATTGTTTCTGTGGGGTCTTATGTTGCTGGGAGGGATCTACTGTTGCTGGCTGCTGGGAGATCAGTTGGTGCTGTAGAAGGTCTATTGTTGCAGGGGTGGATCTTTTTTTACGGTGGAGTCTATAGTTGCTGAGAAATCTATTATTGCTCGGAGGATCTACTGTTGCTGGGAGGGGTCTATGGTTGCTGGGAGGGGTACATTGCTACTTGGGGATCTATTGCTGCTGGGATACAAATTATAATTCATACAAATTACATGGCATCCCAAAATGAATGGTTCTGTATTCTATAAAAGGGGGAGTACTGGGAGGTGGGTAGGAGGTTGGTAGGGGGTGGAACCAAGGGACGGTGTCTGGAGCTGGGTAGGGGGCAGAGACAAGGGGTGACTCGGAAGGGGGTATCTACACCTGGTCTCTCAGAAGAAAATCCCTTTATATTGTCATCTACAGACATTTCTCCATCCACTTCTGATGTCTCCTCACCTGGACAGGTGACCCCGGCTCTGCTCTCCTCTGACCGACTGAACCCTGACCCATTCTCCACAGTACAGGTGATGTTCCAGGGCCCCGGGGACTCCACACTGTCTGTAATGTTATTGGTGGATTGGGATCCTCCAATCACGGATAGATGGATATTCGGCCAGGGCCGGATTTCCCACAAGGCCACCGAGGCCAGGCCTAGCGGCAGCAGTGGTGCTGGGGCAGCGCTGCATTCAGGACCGATCCTAGGCAGCTGCTTGGGCTGCACATTGTCCTCTCCTCTCCAGCTGCTGCCCGGGTGTTTTTATGTACCCTAATGGAGGGGGGGGGTGGTCTGTACTAATGGAGGGGGGGTCTGTAGTAATGGAGGAGGGTCTGTCCTGGGGGTCTGTACTAATGGAGGGGGGTCTGTCCTGGGGGGGTCTTTACTAATGGAGGGGGGTCTGTCCTGGGGGGTCTGTACTAATGGAGGGGGTCTGTCCTGGGGTGTCTGTACTAATGGAGGGGTGTCTGTCCTGGGGGGTCTGTACTAATGGAGGGGGTCTGTCCTGGGGTGTCTGTACTAATGGAGGGAGAGAGAACCCCGCTGTCTTGCGCCACCAGAGTGAAAGCCACACAGCCTAGCGCCATCCCTGGTGAAGAAAGGAATGGAGTCATTGTAGGAATACAGATCTGAGCGATACCCAGCGGAGTCGCTACGGGCAATTCAGAGTGAGCAGACTCCTGATCAGAGGAAACGATACTTTAACACTGGGTAAGGGGAGAGGGCCAATCAGCCATTATCTACTAACGTCCATAGGAACTGCAGTCTCTGATCATCTACTGTACTATGTCTGCAGTCTCTGATCATCTCCTGTATTATGTCTGCAGTCCCTGATCATCTCCTGTATTATGTCTGCAGTCTCTGATCATCTCCTGTACTATGTCTGCAGTCTCTGATCATCTCCTGTACTATGTCTGCAGTCTCTGATCATCTCTTGTACTATGTCTGCAGTCTCTGATCATCTCCTGTACTATGTCTGCAGTCTCTGATCATCTCCTGTACTATGTCTGCAGTCTCTGATCATCTCCTGTATTATGTCTGCAGTCTCTGATCATCTCCTGTATTATGTCTGCAGTCTCTGATCATCTCCTGTATTATGTCTGCAGTCTCTGATCATCTCCTGTATTATGTCTGCAGTCTCTGATCATCTCCTGTACTATGTCTGCAGTCTCTGACCATCTCCTGTACTATGTCTGCAGTCTCTGATCATCTCCTTTACTATGTCTGCAGTCTCTGATCATCTCCTGTACTATGTCTGCAGTCTCTGATCATCTCCTGTACTATGTCTGCAGTCTCTGATCATCTCCTGTATTATGTCTGCAGTCTCTGCTCATCTCCTGTACTATGTCTGCAGTCTCTGATCATCTCCTGTATTATGTCTGCAGTCTCTGATCATCTCCTGTATTATGTCTGCAGTCTCTGATCATCTCCTGTATTATGTCTGCAGTCTCTGATCATCTCCTGTATTATGTCTGCAGTCTCTGATCATCTTCTGTACTATGATTGCATAAAGGATGAGAATGGTGGTGTGTGGGGGGGGGGGGGGGGCGGCAAAGGGAGTAAATCCGGGCCTGTATTTGGCTTAGTCCCCTCCTCCACCCTGCAAGAGATCTCAGCGCTGCCATTCTGGAGACATGAGACATGGAGGAGCGGAACCGATACTGGAACTGAGAGAGATAATCATTTCCATTGATCAAATCCAATATATACACAGCATGCCCCTCCCCCATCCTTACCTATAATCAGGTGTGCAGACATCTTCCTGGAGACTGGAGGAGATAGATTGTGTCTGTGTGCACCCCTCCCCCAAACACTAAATCCCCCCACTAACATCACACCCATTTTCTTCAGTCATGTGACCCCCATCAGGGTTGTCACCCCCACACTTTTATTTACTGACAACCTGAAATATGACAGAAACTTCTATTAGAAACTTCTCTTTCCTAAGAGGTGAAATCTGATTGGTTGCTGTTGGCAGAAGCTCCGCCATCTATTGGGGATCTGTCACCCC
This sequence comes from Lithobates sylvaticus, assembly GCA_028564925.1. NCBI lineage: Eukaryota > Metazoa > Chordata > Amphibia > Anura > Ranidae > Lithobates > Lithobates sylvaticus. The sequence continues at coordinate 2,165,887 of CM053027.1, forward strand.
GCCATCAATGGTCACGTCTTCCACATGGGGACCCGAGCAGAAAGCACAGCACAGTTCAGATCACAGCAACTTCAGGAGGGCTGAGCACTGCAGATGTGACTCCACAGGGAATGGTGAGGATGGGGCAGTAATCAGAGGACATTGTACATACGTCTCTCCCAGATCTTCTACTATATAATGTATGGATATAAAGACCCGGAGCGGGGAGGACACTGCTAGGACTGGGGGTGGGGGTTGGATGGACTTACCTTCTACATGGACGGTGTATATAAAGACACAGAGCAGGGAGGACACTGCTAGGACTGGGGGTGGGGGTTGGATGGACTTACCTTCTACATGGAGGGTGTATATAAAGACACGGAGCGGGGAGGACACTGCTAGGACTGGGGTGGGGGTTGGATGGACTTACCTTCTACATGGACGGTGTATATAAAGACACGGAGCGGGGAGGACACTGCTAGGACTGGGGGTGGGGGTTGGATGGACTTACCTTCTACATGGACGGTGTATATAAAGACACGGAGCGGGGAGGACACTGCTAGGACTGGGGGTGGGGGTTGGATGGACTTACCTTCTACATGGACGGTGTATATAAAGACACGGAGCGGGGAGGACACTGCTAGGACTGGGGGTGGGGGTTGGATGGACTTACCTTCTACATGGACGATGTATATAAAGACACGGAGCGGGGAGGACACTGCTAGGACTGGAGGTGGGGGTTGGATGGACTTACCTTCTACATGGACGGTGTATATAAAGACACGGAGCGGGGAGGACACTGCTAGGACTGGGGGTGGGGGATGGATGGACTTACCTTCTACATAGACAGTGTATATAAAGACACGGAGCGGGGAGGACACTGCTAGGACTGGGGGTGGGGGTTGGATGGACTTACCTTCTACATGGACGGTGTATATAAAGACACGGAGCGGGGAGGACACTGCTAGGACTGGGGGTGGGGGTTGGGTGGACTTACCTTCTACATGGACGGTGTATATAACGACACGGAGCGGGGAGGACCCTGCTTGGACTGGGGGTGGGGGTTGGATGGACTTACCTTCTACATGGACGGTGTATATAAAGACACGGAGCGGGGAGGACACTGCTAGGACTCGGGGTGGGGGTTGGATGGACTTACCTTCTACATGGACGGTGTATATAAAGACACGGAGCGGGGAGGACACTGCTAGGACTGGGGGTGGGAGTTGTATGGACTTACCTTCTACATGGACCGTGTATATAAAGACACGGAGCGGGGAGGACACTGCTAGGACTGGGGGTGGGGGTTGGATGGACTTACCTTCTACATGGACGGTGTATATAAAGACACGGAGCGGGGAGGACACTGCTAGGACTGGGGGAGGGGGTTGGATGGACTTACCTTCTACATGGACGGTGTATATAAAGACACGGAGCGGGGAGGACACTGCTAGGACTGGGGGTGGGGGTTGGTTGGACTTACCTTCTACATGGACGGTGTATATAAAGACACGGAGCGGGGAGGACACTGCTAGGACTGGGGGTGGGGGTTGGATGGACTTACCTTCTACATGGACGGTGTATATAAAGACACGGAGCGGGGAGGACACTGCTTGGCCTGGGGGTGGGGGTTGGATGGACTTACCTTCTACATGGACGGTGTATATAAAGACACGGAGCGGGGAGGACACTGCTAGGACTGGGGGTGGGGGTTGGATGGACTTACCTTCTACATGGACGATGTATATAAAGACACGGAGCGGGGAGGACACTGCTAGGACTGGAGGTGGGGGTTGGATGGACTTACCTTCTACATGGATGGTGTATATAAAGACACGGAGCGGGGAGGACACTGCTAGGACTGGGGGAGGGGGTTGGATGGACTTACCTTCTACATGGACGGTGTATATAAAGACACGGAGCGGGGAGGACACTGCTAGGACTGGGGGTGGGGGTTGGGTGGACTTACCTTCTACATGGACGGTGTATATAAAGACACGGAGCGGGGAGGACCCTGCTAGGACTGGGGGTGGGGGTTGGATGGACTTACCTTCTACATGGACGGTGTATATAAAGACACGGAGCGGGGAGGACACTGCTAGGACTCGGGGTGGGGGTTGGATGGACTTACCTTCTACATGGACGGTGTATATAAAGACACGGAGCGGGGAGGACACTGCTAGGACTGGGGGTGGGAGTTGTATGGACTTACCTTCTACATGGACGGTGTATATAAAGACACGGAGCGGGGAGGACACTGCTAGGACTGGGGGTGGGGGTTGGATGGACTTACCTTCTACATGGACGGTGTATATAAAGACACGGAGCGGGGAGGACACTGCTAGGACTGGGGGAGGGGGTTGGATGGACTTACCTTCTACATGGACGGTGTATATAAAGACACGGAGCGGGGAGGACACTGCTAGGACTGGGGGAGGGGGTTGGATGGACTTACCTTCTACATGGACGGTGTATATAAAGACACGGAGCGGGGAGGACACTGCTAGGACTGGGGGTGGGGGTTGGATGGACTTACCTTCTACATGGGCGGTGTATATAAAGACACGGAGCGGGGAGGACACTGCTAGGACTAGGGGTGGGGGTTGGATGGACTTACCTACTACATGAACGATGTATATAAAGACACAGAGCGGGGAGGACACTGCTAGGACTGGAGGTGGGGGTTCGATTCACTTACCTTCTACTTTAATCATGTATATAAAGACACGGAGCGGGGAGGACACTGCTAGGACTGGGGGTGGGGGTTGGGTGGACTTACCTTCTACATGGACGGTGTATATAAAGACACGGAGCGGGGAGGACACTGCTAGGACTGGGGGTGGGGGTTGGGTGGACTTACCTTTTACATGGACGGTGTATATAATGACCCGGAGCGGGGAGGACACGGCTAGGACTGGGGGTGGGGGTTGGGTGGAATTACCTTCTACATGGACGGTGTATATAAAGACCCGGAGCGGGGAGGACACTGCTAGGACTGGGGGGTGGGGGTTGGATGGACTTACCTTCTACATGGACGGTGTATATAAAGACACGGAGCGGGAGGACACTGCTAGGACTGGAGGTGGGGGTTGGATGGACTTACCTTCTACATGGATGGTGTATATAAAGACACGGAGCGGGGAGGACACTGCTAGGACTGGGGGTGGGGGTTGGATGGACTTACCTTCTACATGGACGGTGTATATAAAGACACAGAGCGGGGAGGACACTGCTAGGACTGGGGGTGGGGGTTGGATGGACTTACCTTCTACATGGACGGTGTATATAAAGACACGGAGCGGGGAGGACACTGCTAGGACTGGGGGTGGGGGGGTTGGATGGACTTACCTTCTACATGGACGGTGTATATAAAGACACAGAGCGGGGGAGGACACTGCTAGGACTGGGGGTGGGGGTTGGATGGACTTACCTTCTGTGACAGACCTAGCCGGCACACAGGCTGTTGGAGGGGACTGAATGCGAGCCTATTACCTTGCGATTATGGGCCCTGGCATTTGGGGGAACAGTGCTCTTTGAGCTGCAAGCCTGGGACCCCTGAGCTGGTGTTACTTGGATTCAGGTCCATGCTGGCCCCCCCAATACACATAGAATCTGTATGTGTATTTGGCATATTAGCAAGAGATGCTAATGTCATGAACTCCAGACAGCCTGTCTGTTATGTAATTGAGTATAGTCTGGCTTGTAGGAGTGTTTCACCTATTGTTGTATGTGCTAATTAACCCTGCAATTGAATGATGGAGCCCAGTGTTGATTAAGATAATTAGCTCATGCTAATTAGGTTAGGCTTGAGTCATCTGGCTGTATATATGTGTGACATGTCAAATAAAGTTGAATTCCTGATGTACCCTACACTGGTGTTGTCTGGTGACTGGGTGAGCTAAGGGGTCTTGGATTGTATGGTACCGGACAGAGGAAGCATTTGCGGCGGACATCTTGGGTACGAGGTCCGTCACAATTGGCTGGCAGCGGTGGGATTGTGCTTCCTTGTCGTGAACACATCCAAACCATCACCTGGATCCAAGGCCCGGATAGCAGAGGTACAGATACGTCATCATGGAAGAGGAATTTGGAAGGAGGTTGCGAGAGATGCGGATACAGCACAGAGGATCAGTATCGGTGCAGGTCCTGTTGGGATGGTATGATTCTGTTCGCCTACAACTCTGGAAAGAAGCACTAGCCTGTGAGCAGCGACACCAGGGAAAAGTTCTCCCCTCCATCCATGTAAGGTACTGGTCGCAGTATGAAGTACGAATGCTGTTATTGGGGGAACAACCGAAGCAGGAGTGGATAGCTGAGTTAAGCAGGCTGATCCGGGCAGAAATGCGTTTGGACGAGAGCTACAGAGCCCTCCGGTGGTATGTAGCCCAAGTGTGCCCGTGGACAGCGGATGACAGGCCCACGGAAGGCTTTGATTATAATGGCCTGGGATTGTTGTACTGGAGGCTGTCCGAGGACCCTGACTTTGGGAGTGATCTGGAGTGGCGTTTGAAGGAAATAATGGAGCACAGAGAGCAAAGTCTGAACATCTCGGAAGTGCTCTGGGCACAGGAAGATTTGGAGTTCCTGGCCGCTCAGTAATGGGAGCTGGAGATCGCCTACAGACAGCTGCTAGACTCTGCTCAGCAGCAGGGTGGGGCTCCCTTTGCCTGGGACTATCAGGAAATACCAGCAGACAGCTCTGAAATCCTGGCTGAAGAGTCAGCAATGTGGCATAGTAACAGAGTGCTTTGCCCACCTGCCCCCGCAGCTATGGACACGGAGGTCTTATGGCGGATGCAGCAAGTGCTGACTGACCTTGACAAACCTGTTACTGCACAAGACGAGGTTGGATGGAGGAATATGCCTGGCCAGCAGCATGCCAGAGAATCGGCAGTGGAAAATCTGGAGATTGCCATCCCCAAAGCTGAAGTGCTGACAACAGGGCAGAGCTCTGCTAACCTCTGCCCAGCACCGATGGCATCTTCTAGGTTCCACGGACAGGTGGTGAACCTCTATCCCCAGACATCCGTTGTAGAGACAGGGGATTTAATAGACTTTTCTGCTGAGGAAAAACAACCTGATGAGCCTCCAGCAGAAGAGCTGGTATTAGGGCCAAACTTCACTGAGCTCTGCCCAGCACCAACAGCAGTATCTGGGGAATTACAAGGAACTTCCCCAGCTGAAGCGCTGGTCACCGGACAGAGGGTCCAAGACCTCTGCCCCACATTGGTGGCAGTTATGGAGGCTCAGGGTGAGAAGGTGGCAATCACTTCCCAGCAGCAGATACAGGGGGAGAAGGCAGAGGAGGTGTTTGTCGTCCCTCCCCAACAGTTGGCCAGGGTGGAGAAAGCGGTCTTTCCTCCCCAGCAAAAATTTGTGCACCTGGGAGACAGTACCAGAGACATGTGCAAAGTGAGTACTAAAGCGCTGATAGGAGAATAAAAGTATTAAAAATGTTTTAGAAAACCAAATAAAATAGATAAGATGACCAAATGATATGCTGCACCATTAAAGTGTGTCCTACACTTAAAAGAATAAGCAAATAAATACTAGAGAATAAATAGTGCGCAATATCAACCTTAGTCTATTTAGATCAGCAGGTGAGGTTAAAAGACAAATGTCATGGTATAATAAAATATATAAGTGCTTGCGTGACAATCCCAGGTGCACAAAAATATATATATAAACTTCAAGTTACAATGAGGTTGTGACCAATTTAATAAATAAATACACAATGTGTTGAAAATAAATACAATGTGTTTTAAATAGATAAAGTGCTTCAAAATGTGAGTAAAAACAAGTATGTATTATAATGTGTCAAAGAAAGGAAATATCCAATTTATGCCAGTGATGCATATGGGGATATATAAATTCCAAAAGCCAATACAGGCTTGACCTGATGGATTAGCTAATTAATTGATGAATTAATGGGTAAACGGCCGCCAGTTAAATAATATATTAATCCCATAGGTGATAGCAGTCCATTAAATCAGTTAGATAATTAATGAAATAACTCTTCACATCCACTAATGATATCCGGGACACAATTAGAAATGCTAGAGAAAAAAAAAAAAAAAAGAGAGAGAAAACAAGAAACTTCCCTTTATGCTGGGAATGTAGGGCTTTTTTCCCTTTGGTTCCTTCTGATATCTTGCTCCGGTATGATATAAAAGAGAAAAAGACACAAACAAAAAACCATTGTGCAGCGCTCTATTCAACCATCAAACAAAGAAGATCTTTTAGGTGGTTGCCTACAGCTATACAACTCACATGTACCCAGTAGGTGTTTGCGCGTTCAAATCCTGCTAATGGTCAGGCTCAGATATGGGGCTGTCAGCCCTTTCCTCCTCACTGTGCTGTGCTGTGCTTAGCACTATCACTTGGGCTCCTCCTCCCGAAGCGTGTCATCACAGGTCACGTGACTTTCTCAAGGGACCAGAGACATGTTGTCCCAGCAGCCAGATGAGGGAATGGAAAAGGAAGCAGCTGGCTCCCCTTCCCAATGGCAGCTGCACAATTTAGGAGTGGAGGAAGCCAGCCTCCTGCCTCAACGGTTAACCAGAGCGGAGGATGTGGAGTCCCCAGCAGAAGTGCTGGCAACAGGGCAGAGTGCTACCCACCTCTGCCCAGCACCAGCAACAACTGTGGAGTTCCAGGGACCCGGGGCAGTTGGCCCCTCTCTCCAGCAACAAGCTGAGGTAGTAAAGCTGATACTCCCAGCCGAATCACTGGCAACAGGGCAGAGCGCCACTAGCCTCTGCCTAGCACCTACAATGTCTCTACAGCTTCAGGAAGCTGGGGCAATTGGTCACACTGGCCAGCAGCAGACGGCGCCCCAGAATGATGACACCAACCCAGCAAAAGTGCTGGCAACCGGACAGAGGGTCCAAGACCCCTGCCCTACACCTGTGGCAGTTCTGGAGGCCCAGGGTGAGGAGGTGGTGGTCACTCCTGAGCAGCAGATCAGGACCCAAGGAGAGAATGCAATCTGCACTTCACAACTGCAGCTTGAGCTGATATTGGTGGATGGGACTTCAGTCTCCACTGGTATACCCCAGGGATGCTGGGCGGTCGGCCCAGATCCCCAACAGCATGATGGAGTGAGCCCAGTCACCCTGTCTTCTCTCCAGCGGCTGAAAAGACTCCAGGGAGAAGGGCCAGTCCAGGACTCTCCCCAGCGGCGGATATGTTCTATGAGAGAGGCAGAGGTTGGCTGGGAGAGTAATACTCCATTTGGAACTATTTGTTTGGGGTACTGTGTGGATCCCAGCATTAGAGGACTGGAACCACTGACTAACTTCGGAGTCAACCCGTCTGGGGTCTCCTCCTGTGTTAGTCTCCTGCCGAAAGGGGAGAAATGTGACAGACCTAGCCGGGACACAGGCTGTTGGAGGGGACTGAATGCGAGCCTATTACCTTGCGATTATGGGCCCTGGCATTTGGGGGAACAGTGCTCTTTGAGCTGCAAGCCTGGGACCCCTGAGCTGGTGTTACTTGGATTCAGGTCCATGCTGGCCCCCCAATACACATAGAATCTGTATGTGTATTTGGCATATTAGCAAGAGATGCTAATGTCATGAACTCCAGACAGCCTGTCTGTTATGTAATTGAGTATAGTCTGGCTTGTAGGAGTGTTTCACCTATTGTTGTGTGTGCTAATTAACCCTGCAATTGAATGAAGGAGCCCAGTGTTGATTAAGATAATTAGCTCATGCTAATTAGGTTAGGCTTTAGTCATCTGGCTGTATATATGTGTGACATGTCAAATAAAGATTGAATTCCTGATGTACCCTACACTGGTGTTGTCTGGTGACTGGGTGAGCTAAGGGGTCTTGGATTGTGTGGTACCGGACAGAGGAAGCAGGTACGGCGGACATCTTGGGTACGAGGTCCGTCACAATTGGCTGGCAGCGGTGGGATCGTGCTTCCTTGTCGTGAACACATCCAAACCATCACCTGGATCCAAGGCCCGGATAGCAGAGGTACAGATACGTCGTCATGGAAGAGGAATTCGGAAGGAGGTTGCGAGAGATGCGGATACAGCACAGAGGATCAGTATCGGTGCAGGTCCTGCTGGGATGGTATGATTCTGTTCGCCTACAACTCTGGAAAGAAGCGCTAGCCTGTGAACAGCGACACCAGGGAAAAGTTCTCCCCTCCATCCATGTAAGGTACTGGTCGCAGTATGAAGTACGAATGCTGTTATTGGGGGAACAACCGAAGCAGGAGTGGACAGCTGAGTTAAGCAGGCTGATCCGGGCAGAAATGCGTTTGGACGAGAGCTACAGAGCCCTCCGGTGGTATGTAGCCCAAGTGTGCCCGTGGACAGCGGATGACAGGCCCACGGAAGGCTTTGATTATAATGGCCTGGGATTGTTGTACTGGAGGCTGTCCGAGGACCCCGACTTTGGGAGTGATCTGGAGTGGCGTTTGAAGGAAATAATGGAGCACAGAGAGCAAAGACTGAATGTCTCGGAAGTGCTCTGGGCACAGGAAGATTTGGAGTTCCTGGCCGCTCAGTAATGGGAGCTGGAGATCGCCTACAGACAGCTGCTAGACTCTGCTCAGCAGCAGGGTGGGGCTCCCTTTGCCTGGGACTATCAGGAAATACCAGCAGACAGCTCTGAAATCCTGGCTGAAGAGTCAGCAATGTGGCATAGTAACAGAGTGCTTTGCCCACCTGCCCCCGCAGCTATGGACACGGAGGTCTTATGGCGGATGCAGCAAGTGCTGACTGACCTTGAAAAACCTGTTACTGCACAAGACGAGGTTGGATGGAGGAATATGCCTGGCCAGCAGCATGCCAGAGAATCGGCAGTGGAAAATCTGGAGATTGCCATCCCCAAAGCTGAAGTGCTGACAACAGGGCTGAGCTCTGCTAACCTCTGCCCAGCACCGATGGCATCTTCTAGGTTCCACGGACAGATGGTGAACCTCTATCCCCAGACATCCGTTGTAGAGACAGGGGATTTAATAGACTTTTCTGCTGAGGAAAAACAACCTCATGAGCCTCCATCAGAAGAGCTGGTATTAGGGCCAAACTTCACTGAGCTCTGCCCAGCACCAACAGCAGTATCCGTGGAATTACAAGGAACTTCCCCAGCTGAAGCGCTGGTCACGGGACAGAGGGTCCAAGACCTCTGCCCCACATTGGTGGCAGTTACGGAGGCTCAGGGTGAGAAGGTGGCAATCACTTCCCAGCAGCAGATACAGGGGGAGAAGGGAGAGGAGGTGTTTGTCGTCCCTCCCCAACAGTTGGCCAGGGTGGAGAAAGCGGTCTTTCCTCCCCAGCAAAAATTTGTGCACCTGGGAGACAGTACCAGAGACATGTTGTCCCAGTAGCCAGATGAGGGAATGGAAAAGGAAGCAGCCGGCTCCCCTTCCCAATGGCAGCTGCACAATTTAGGAGTGGAGGAAGCCAGCCTCCTGCCTCAACGGTTAACCAGAGCGGAGGATGTGGAGTCCCCAGCAGAAGTGCTGGCAACAGGGCAGAGTGCTACCCACCTCTGCCCAGCACCAGCAACAACTGTGGAGTTCCAGGGAGCCGGGGCAGTTGGCCCCTCTCTCCAGCGACAAGCTGAGGTAGTAAAGCTGCTACTCCCAGCCAAATCACTGGCAACAGGGCAGAGCGCCACTAGCCTCTGCCTAGCACCTACAATGTCTCTACAGCTTCAGGAAGCTGGGGCAATCGGTCACACTGGCCAGCAGCAGACGGCGCCCCAGAATGATGACACCAACCCAGCAAAAGTGCTGGCAACCGGACAGAGGGTCCAAGACCTCTGCCCTACACCTGTGGCAGTTCTGGAGGCCCAGGGTGAGGAGGTGGTGGTCACTCCTGAGCAGCAGATCAGGACCCAAGGAGAGAATGCAATCTGCACTTCACAACTGCAGCTTGAGCTGATATTGGTGGATGGGACTTCAGTCTCCACTGGTATACCCCAGGGATGCTGGGCGGTCGGCCCAGATCCCCAACAGCATGATGGAGTGAGCCCAGTCACCCTGTCTTCTCTCCAGCGGCTGAAAAGACTCCAGGGAGAAGGGCCAGTCCAGGTCTCTCCCCAGCGGCGGATATGTTCTATGAGAGAGGCAGAGGTTGGCTGGGAGAGTAATACTCAGTTTGGAACTATTTGTTTGGGGTACTGTGTGGATCCCAGCATTAGAGGACTGGAACCACTGACTAACTTCGGAGTCAACCCGTCTGGGGTCTCCTCCTGTGTTAGTCTCCTGCCGAAAGGGGAGAAATGTGACAGACCTGGCCGGGACACAGGCTGTTGGAGGGGACTGAATGCGAGCCTATTACCTTACGATTATGGGCCCTGGCATTTAGGGGAACAGTGCTCTTTGAGCTGCAAGCCTGGGACCCCTGAGCTGGTGTTACTTGGATTCAGGTCCATGCTGGCCCCCCCAATACACATAGAATCTGTATGTGTATTTGGCATATTAGCAAGAGATGCTAATGTCATGAACTCCAGACAGCCTGTCTGTTATGTAATTGAGTATAGTTTGGCTTGTAGGAGTGTTTCACCTATTGTTGTGTGTGCTAATTAACCCAGCAATTGAATGATGGAGCCCAGTGTTGATTAACCACTTTTCAACCGGCCCATAGCCGAATGACGGCTACAGGGCGGTTGCTTAACTCTGGGAGGGCGTCATATGACGTCCTCCCGGAATTCCCCTCTTGCGCGCCCCCTGGGGCGCGCACTCGAGAACATCCGTGATCGCCGGGTCCAGAGGACCCGGCGGATCACGGTAAACGGCCGCTCATCGCGGCCGTTTACCACGTGATCGCTCCGTCAAATGACGGAGCGATCACTTGTAAGCAAACCGGCGTCATTTGATGACGCCGGTTCCTCTCCCCTCCTCTCTCTGTACTGATCGGTACAGTGTGAGAGGAGAGGGGGAGGGATCGGTGGCAGCAGTGCTGTGGGCGGGATCTGTAGTGCCCACAGCCTGCTCTGCCACCACCGATCCATCCATCCATGCTCAGCCATCCCTCCTTACCCTGCAATACACACCAATAGCCTGCAGTGTATTGCTGGGTATTGCAGGGTATGGAGGGATGGCTGAGCATGGATGGATGGATACCCAGCAGTAATCTGCCATTCCCTGCGATACTCTGCCATTCCCTGCGATACTCTGCCATTCCCTGCGATACTCTGCCATTACCTGCGATACTCTGCCATTACCTGCGATACCCTGCGATACTCTGCCATTACCTGCGATACCCAGCGATACTCTGCCATTACCTGCGATACTCTGCCATTACCTGCGATACTCTGCCATTACCTGCGATACTCTGCCATTACCCTGCGATACCCTGCGATACTCTGCCATACCCTGCGATACTCTGCCATACCCTGCGATACTCTGCCATACCCTGCGATACTCTGCCATACCCTGCCATACCCTGCGATACTCTGCCATACCCTGCGATACTCTGCCATACCCTGCGATACTCTGCCATACCCTGCGATACTCTGCCATACCCTGCGATACTCTGCCATACCCTGCGATACTCTGCCATTCCCTGCGATGCCATACCCTGCGATACTCTGCCATGCCATACCCTGCGATACTCTGCCATTACCTGCGATACCCTGCGATACTCTGCGATACTCTGCCATACCCTGTGATACCCTGCGATACTCTGCCATACCCTGCGATACTCTGCCATTCCCTGCGATACTCTGCCATACCCTGCGATACTCTGCCATACTCTGCCATACCCATGCGATACTCTGCCATACCCTGCGATACTCTGCCATACCCTGCGATACCCTGCCATACCCTGCCATACCCAGCGATACTCTGCCATACCCTGCGATACTCTGCCATACCCTGCCATACCCTGCGATACTCTGCCATACCCTGCCATACTCTGCCATACCCTGCCATACTCTGCCATACCCTGCGATACTCTGCCATACCCTGCGATACTCCCTGCCATACTCTGCCATGCAATACCCTGCCATACCTTGCCATACTCTGCCATACTCTGCCATACCCAGCCATACCCTGCGATATTCTGCGATACCCTGCGATTCCCTGCAGTGCTCGCTACGATCAAAGCCAGGATCGTTTTTTTATTTTATTTCAGGCTTTCCAGCCTAGAGGTGAGATGTGGGTCTTATTGACCCCCATATCTCACTGTAAAGAGGACCTGTCATGCCATATTCCTATTACAAGGGATGTTTACATTCCTTGTAATAGGAATAAAAGTGATCCAAAAATTTTTTGGGGGGAAAAAAAGTGTCAAACTAAAATAAATAAAGTAAAATGAACAATAAAAAAAAAAATAATAATTTAAAGCGCCCCTGTCCCCGTGCGCTTGCATGCAGAAGCGAATGCATACGTAAGTCCCGCCCACATATGAAAACGATGTTCAAACCACACATGTGAGGTATCGCTGCGAACGTTATAGTGAGAACAATAATTTTGGCCCTAGACCTCCTCTGTAACTCAAAACATGTAACCAGTAAAAAGTTTTAAAGCGCCGCCTATGGGGATTTTTAAGTAGCGAAGTTTGGCGCCATTCCACGAGCGTGTGCAATTTTGAAGCGTGACATGTTGGGTATCTATTTACTCGGCGTAACTTCATCTTTCACATTATGCAAAAACATTGGGCTATATTTACAGTTTTGTTTTTTGTAAAGCACAAAACTTTTTTTTCCCCAAAAAAACGCGTTCGAAAAATTGCTGCGCAAGTACCGTGCTAGATAAAAAGTTGCAACGACCGCCATTGTATTCTCTAGGGTCTTTTCTAAAAAAACATATATAATGTTTTGGGGTTCTATGTAATTTTCTAGCAAGTAAATGATGATTTTTACATGTAGGAGAGAAATGTCAGAATTGTCCTGGGTGCTCCAGTACGCCTGATAGCGCTCCCTGCATGTTGGGCCTCTGTATGTGGCCACGCTGTGTAAAAGTCTCACACATGTGGTATCGCCGTACTCGGGAGTAATAGCAGAATGTGTTTTGGGGTGTGATTTGTGGTATGCATATGCTGTGTGTGAGAAATAACCTGCTAATATGACAATTTTGTGAAAAAAAAAAAAAAGAAAAAAAAATCTTGATTTTGCAAAGAATTGTGGGAAAAAATTACAACTTTAAAAAAACTCACCATGCCTCTTTCTAAATACCTTGCAATGTCTTCTTTCCAAAAAGGGGTCATTTGGGGGGTATTTGTACTTTTATGGCATGTTAGGGTCTCAAGAAATGAGATAGGCCGTCAGTACTTCAGGTGTGATCAATTTTCAGATATTGGCACCATAGCTTGTGGACTCTATAACTTTCACAACGACCAAATAATATACCCCAATTTGTACTTATTTTTACCAAGGATATGTAGCAGTATAAATTTTGGCCAAAATTTATCAAGAAAAATGACAAAATTTGCTAAATTTTATAACAGAAACGAAGAAAAATTCATTTTTTTACCGAATTTTCAGTCTTTTTTCTTTTATAGCGCAAAAAATAAAAAACCCAACGGTGATTAAATACCACCAAAAGAAAGCTCTATTTGTGTGAAAAAAGGACAAAAATTTCATATGGGTACAGTGTTGTATGACTGAGTAATTGTCATTCAAAATGTGAGAGCACCGAAAGCTGAAAATTGGTCTGGTTATTAAGGGTGTTTAAGTGCCCAGTGGTCAAGTGGTTAAGATAATTAGCTCATGCTAATTAGGTTAGGCTTTAGTCATCTGGCTGTATATATGTGTGACATGTCAAATAAAGATTAATTCCTGATGTACCCTACACTGGTGTTGTCTGGTGACTGGGTGAGCTAAGGGGTCTTGGATTGTGTGGTACCGGACAGAGGAAGCATTTACGGCGGACATCTTGGGTACGAGGTCCGTCACACCTTCTACATGGACGGTGTATATAAAGACACGGAGCGGGGAGGACACTGCTAGGACTGGGGGTGGGGGTTGGATGGACTTACCTTCTACATGGACGGTGTATATAAAGACACGGAGCGGGGAGGACACTGCTAGGACTGGGGGTGGGGGTTGGATGGACTTACCTTCTACATGGACGGTGTATATAAAGACACGGAGCGGGGAGGACACTGCTAGGACTGGGAGTGGGGGTTGGATGGACTTACCTTCTACATGGACGGTGTATATAAAGACACGGAGCGGGGAGGACACTGCTAGGACTGGGGGTGGGGGTAGGATGGACTTACCTTCTACATGGACGGTGTATATAAAGACACGGAGCGGGGAGGACACTGCTAGGACTGGGGGTGGGGGGCAGGGTGGACTTACCTTCCACATGGACGGTGTATATAAAGACACGGAGCGGGGAGGACACTGCTAGGACTGGGGGTGGGGGTTGGATGGACTTACCTTCTACATGGACGGTGTATATAAAGACACGGAGCGGGGAGGACACTGCTAGGACTGGGGGTGGGGGTTGGATGGACTTACCTTCTACATGGACGGTGTATATAAAGACACGGAGCGGGGAGGACACTGCTAGGACTGGGGGTGGGGGTTGGTTGGACTTACCTTCTACATGGACGGTGTATATAAAGACACGGAGCGGGGAGGACACTGCTAGGACTGGGGGTGGGGGTTGGATGGACTTACCTTCTACATGGACGGTGTATATAAAGACACGGGGAGGACACTGCTAGGACTGGGGGTGGGGGTTGGATGGACTTACCTTCTACATGGACGGTGTATATAAAGACACGGAGCGGGGAGGACACTGCTAGGACTGGGGGTGGGGGTTGGATGGACTTACCTTCTACATGGACGGTGTATATAAAGACACGGAGCGGGGAGGACACTGCTAGGACTGGGGGTGGGGGTTGGATGGACTTACCTTCTACATGGACGGTGTATATAAAGACACGGAGCGGGAGGACACTGCTAGGACTGGGGGTGGGGGTAGGATGGACTTACCTTCTACATGGACGGTGTATATAAAGACACGGAGCGGGGAGGACACTGCTAGGACTGGGGGTGGGGGTTGGATGGACTTACCTTCTACATGGACGGTGTATATAAAGACACGGAGCAGGGAGGACACTGCTAGGACTGGGGGTGGGGGTTGGATGGACTTACCTTCTACATGGACGGTGTATATAAAGACACGGAGCGGGGAGGACACTGCTAGGACTGGGGGTGGGGGTAGGATGGACTTACCTTCTACATGGACGGTGTATATAAAGACACGGAGCGGGGAGGACACTGCTAGGACTGGGGGTGGGGGTTGGATGGACTTACCTTCTACATGGATGGTGTAAAAATCATCCTGTATATAATGTCCTGCAGAGTCTTGTATATCCACACGGTATATCCCGCCATTCTGGTCGGGAGTCACATTGGATATGATGAGACTTCCATTCTCTGATATCCTTATATTGGAGAAGAGTTTCTTCTCATATTTCCTCAGTCTACATCCCGAGTGTATAAATATTGTGGTGCCAAAGTTTCTGGTTGGGAATTTATATTTCCATTCAATCTGATCACATCTCTCTGTATCTGGATGGTTGAGGGTGAGATGACGTCTGATGGGGAGGAGAAGGTCAGATCCCGGCCGGGTGAATATTTCCTCAAAAACATCTCCTGTACAGACAGAATACAGATCCCAGTCAGGTCACAGTGTACGCTCCCCTCCCCCCTCATATAACACACATTGATGTAGAACCATCTGGAATCTCATGAGACTAATGACTAAAAAATCCAACATCTGGATCAGTGGGAGGGGCTTGTTGTCTAGTACCCGGGAGCTGCGATGGGCACCAGGCCCCGCCCCCTATCCCTCCTTGTCCACCCTCTGGGCGTGGGGGATGGGGCGGGCTGGCGTCCTCATGAACATCGGCACCGCACATGAGGGCGCACGTGTGACGTCATTCTTCTGCGTCACTGTTCTGGCGTGCTTTCCGCCATCTCGGCTGATTCATGTGTGGGGGGGGCAGTTCTTGGCTCCAATTTCTAAATAGTAAAACAGAACAAAAATAGGATAGAAAATAAAAGAATGGAATGGAATAGAATTAAATAGAAAGATTATAACCATCTTCTGAAATTCAAATAGAATAGAAGAGAATAGAATTAAAAAAACAATAGAATAAATTAGAATAGAAATAATATAACCATTTTCCAAAATTCAAATAGAATCAATTTGAATTTGAATATAAAATAATAGAGTAGAATAGAATAGAAAATAACACAATAGTATAGAAAAAAGAATATAATAGAATAGAATGAATATAACCATCTTCCTTTTCTATTCTATTATTTTCTATTCTGTTCAAATCCGAATTGATTCTATTTAAATTTTGGAAAATGGTTATATTCTTTCAATTCTAATGTTTTTTTAATCGTTGTCTTTTTCTTTTTGTTTATACAATTCTATTAATTTATATTCTATTATTTTATTTTCTATTCTATTATATTTTATTTGAATTTCAAATTTTGGAAGAGGGTTATATTCTTTCTATTCTATTCTATTCTGTTGTTTTTTTTTCTATACTATTCTGTTATTTTCTATTCTATTCTAATCTATTCTTTTCTATTCAAATTCAAAATGTATTCTATTTGAATTTTGGGTAAATGGTTATATTCTTTCTATTCTATTCTATTGTTTCTTTTACTCTTTTCTATTCTATTATAGTCTATCCTATTCTTTTTTTCTATTCTTTTTTTGTTCTATTCTATTCTTCTCTTATGTATTCAAATTTACATTTATTTTATTTGAAATTCAAATTTCAGAAGATGGTTATATTCTGTGTTATTCTATTTGTTTCTATTATATTCTAGTCTATTCTGTTCTTGTATTTTCTATTCTATTTTGTTGTGTTTTACGCTATTATATTCTATTCTTTTATTTTCTGTTATATTCTTTTATTTTTTATTTTTTTCTATTATATTCCTTTATTTTCTATTCTATTTTATTCTCTTTGGAAATGTGAAAACGATTTAAATTTGAAAATGATTCGAATTCAAATTTCATCCAAATTTTTTTTGTTATTTCGGATTCGTTTAACCACTAGAGGACCAGCCACCACAGTTATACTGCGGCAGGTTGGCTCTCTTGGGCAAATAGGCGTAGCTATATGTTGGCCACTTTAAGACCACTAGAGGGCACGCGCACGCCCACGGCGCAACGGCGGTGCCCGGCAGCCGCGATGTCCACCGGGCACCTGTGATCACTCCTGAGAGACAGAAAAAAATCTGTGAATGTAAACAGACACATCTCTGTTCTGTCAGGAGAGAGGAGACAGATCTGCTGTTTATACTAAGTATAAACAACGATCGGTCTCCTCCCCCAGGCAGTCCCCTCCCCCACAGTTAGAATCACTCCCTAGGACACACTTAACCCCTTGATCGCCCCCTGGTATTAACCCCTTCCCTGCCAGTGTCCTTTATACAGTAATCAGTGGCTATTTTTAGCTCTAATCGCTGTATAAATGTCATCGGTCCCAAAAAAGTGTCAAACGTGTCGGATGTGTCCGCCGCAATGTCGCAGTCCCAATAAAAATCGCAGATCGCCGCCATTACTAGTAAAAACAAAATTATAATAAAAATGCCATAAATCTATCCCCTATTTTGTAGACGCTATAATTATTGCGCAAACCAATCAATATACACTTATTGCGATTGTTTTATTACCAAAAATATGTAGAAGAAGAAGAAGACATATCGACCTAAACTGAGGAAGAAATTTGTTTTTGTTTTTTTAATCTTTTTTGGGGGATATTTATTAGAGCAAAAAGTAGAAAATATTGCTTTTTTTTCAAAAATTTTGCTCTATTTTTGTTTATAGTGCAAAAAAAAAAAACGCAGAGATGATCAAATACCACCAAAAGAAATCTCTATTTGTGGGGAAAAAAGGACCAACAATTTTGTTTGGGTACAACGTCACACGACCGCGCAATTGTCAGTTAAAGCGACGCAGTGCCGAGTCGCAAAAAATGGCCTGGTCATGAAGGGGGTAAATCCTTCCGGTCCTTAAGTGGTTCAATTCGGTACTATTGTAATTAGGAAATTCGAAAAATGAAAATTCATCTGAATTTCAATTGGGAATAAAACAAACGGCCCTTGTCTCCCCGGGGGACATGTCGTGTCATATATACACCCCTTGCTGCCTGCTGATGGGGGCTTGGATGTGGATTTTGTGAACATAAGTGGAATTTTGAAGTAAAGTGGAGATTTAATAACCAGGAGTTGGAAACGGGAGATGAGACAGAAGTCTTCTAACCTGTGAGTGACATCTTAACCACTTTCAGCCCCCGGACCATTTTGCTGGTTTAAGACCAGAGCACTTTTTGCGATTCGGCACTGCGTCGCTTTAACTGACAATTGCGCGGACGTGCGGCGTGGCTCCCAAACAAAATTGACGTCCTTTTTTTCCCCACAAATAGAGCTTTCTTTTGGTGGTATTTGATCACTTCTGCGTTTTTTATTTTTTGCGCTATAAACAAAAAAGAGCAACAATTTTGAAAAAAACACATTATTTTTTACTTTTTGCTATAATAAATATCCCCCAAAAAATATATTAAAAAACATTTTTTTTCCTCAGTTTAGGCCGATACGTCTGTAATAGGCGATCGCGGGCCTGCTATCGCACCTGTGTGAGCCGCTGTATAACGATGGTGGCTGGTCAGCAAGCGGTTAAACAAATAGAAAAAACAAAAATCCAGCATTGGAAATCCATCATTAATCATGATAAATGTCATCCACCAAAAGAAAAAACCCGTCAGAAACATGTTTTCTTGTCTTATGTAACGTCTAATATCTGCATGGACTGAAGTCCCATCTAATGCCCCTTGGAAGAGAGGGCCGGAACAAGAATGGACCGCAGGGTAATGTTAGTGGAGGGCCGGGCATGACAGTGTGTCTAGTGACACACAGGGAGGATAAAGGGGTGTGGCCATGCAGGGCTGGCCCTGTAAGCAGCAGGGGGAGCGGCCATATAAAAGAGGGGGCGGGACTAAAGGCCTCAGTCGGGAAGGTGGCAGCACACGAGGAGGCAGTTTTCCCACCCACCCTCCCTAATGTAAGGTCAGTTTTGGAGGTGTTAATGTTTTTGTTGTCATTTCAGGAGCAGGAACAGCGTTGGCGTCATGACAGCAAGGAGTTGGCGGTGTTTGTTTGTTTGGTCAGTGACGGTAGCAGTTATGGAGGTGGTAAGTGTGTGGGGGGCTCATCATTAGATGGCCCCTCCGGTGTGTGGGGGGCTCATCATTAGATGGCCCCTCCGGTGGGTGGGGGGCTCATCATTAGATGGCCCCTCCGGTGTGTGGGGGGCTCATCATTAGATGGCCCCTCCGGTGGGTGGGGGGCTCATCATTAGATGGCCCCTCCTGTGGGGGGCTCATCATTAGATGGCCCCTCCGGTGTAGTACATCAAATTTATTTGATGATTACTCGTTGTGCACTGCGGGAAAGGTGTTTGTCTCCGGGCGGTACAGGTGGAGGCCAGTTGGTTACGGTAAAATCCCGCAGTGCCCCCTGGTGGTTTCATATATATACACCGAGAATTATATATATACGTTTATAGTACTTAGCTCCGTCACTGACCAACAAACAGGGTGTAACTGATTGTTTATGTGTTTATATGTGTTTTATCGTTATTGGTATTTATATCTGAGTTAATTGGAGTTTACATTTAATAAAAGGCCGTTGCGGCCATTTACTCCACAAGATGGTGTGGCCTCTTATTTTAGGGTTTAAGTAAGGGGAGTATATGGTTTTATCAGCCTATGGGTATTATCTAGGCTACACTGGTCATGGGGAGCCGTGTAAAGGAAGGTTTGTTAGTCCTGTCCTCAGAATAGCCGGGGGATGGTAGAGCTCCAAATGTAAACGTTTTCCTACTAAAGAAATGATCAGCACCCTGCAGGAGCGGTAAGTCCCCTCTGTCAGAGCCGCGCGTGGGGGGGTGGGGGTGATGATGCTGCCAGAGCCGCACATGGAGGGGGCTGCCAGAGACGGGTGGGGGTTGGGTGCTGTCAGAGATGCCAGTGGGGGGGTCGGTGGGCACAGTGGCTGCATATGATGGGCACAGGTGGCTGCATATGATGGGCACAAGTAGCTGCATTTGATGGGTACAGGGGCTGCGTTTGATGGGCACAATGGTTGCATATGATGGGCACAAGTGGCTACGTTTGATGGGCACAGTGGCTGCATATGATGGGCACAAGTGGCTGCATATGATGGGCACAAGTGGCCACTTTTGATGGGCACAAGTGGCTACATATGAGGGGCACAGTGGCTGCATTTGATGGGCACAAGTGGCTGCATATGATGGGCACAAGTGGCTGCATATGAGGGGCACCGTGGCTGCATTTGATGGGCACAATTGCTGCATATGATGGGCACAAGTGGTTGCATATGAGGGGCACAGTGGATGCATTTGATGGGCACAATGGCTGCATATGATGGGCACAGTGAGGCTGCATTTGATGGGGGGTTCAGTATTTTTCAGTTTGTTTGCGCCCCCCCAAAAGATTTTGAGCACCAGCTGCCACTGTTATAGAATACTTTACAAATAATGGAAAAGGTCAAGTATTAATAGTGAAATAAAATAAAAGAATACTCTATCATCACCTCTATATAATGTTCTTACATACCTGTGCCTGGACAGAGAAGAGCCCACAGGAGGAGGACACGGAGGGGACACAGGAGGAGGACACGGAGGGGACACAGGAGGAGGACACGGATGGGACACAGGAGGAGGACACGGATGGGACACATCGCTGCAGTCGGGGTGTCTGGTCTGTGTTGGATAAAGAATGAGAATTTGTAGAAAATAATAAGAGGAAGAAGATTCTGCATTGTGTGACTTGTATTTCCTTTTCTTTATATATAAACCTGACGTGTTAATACAACCAATACTTCTCTGTTTGGTAAATGCTGAAGAGATGATTTCTCGGCTTCTCATAGCTCTGGACATCTCAAATCTCATCTTTTTTTTCTATTGTAGGAGATTAAGACCTCAGGAGAAGGGATGGGCCCGGTGTTCGATTCAAACCCACGTTCGAATCGAGCACCGGGCGTTCGCCCGCTCGGCGAGCCCAGAACTATTTGGGCCGTTCGTATCACATTCGTGTGATGCGAGCGGCCCGCAATGCACTGCGCCAGTCGCAGTGCATTGATGGCTAATGATTGGCCAAGCATGCACTGTGACCCCGCATGCTTGGCCAATCACAGCGCCTGCAACGAGGAGAGACATAATTGGCTACAGGCAGGATGCCTGTAGCCAATTATAGCTCAGGGGCTTTAGTACACGCCCCACTCTATAAAAGGCCGCCGCTGTGGCGGCCTAGTGCACTGTGTTCCGGTGACTGTGATACAAGCAGACTGTTGTACATTGCTGATGCTGATTCATTGCTGATGCTGATTCATACATTTGAATTTATATTCATTCTGCTGATTGCACTGCTGCTGACAGTATCTGCAGTGCAGTGCTGTGTTATACATTCTGCTGTGCTGAGTGGTGACATTATCTGCTGCTGAGTCTAGCTTTATCTGCTGTGATTCTGGGGATTAGTCTGGTGTGTGCGTGCTGTTAGTACAGCATTGCAGTATCACCTTTATCCTACTGGCCTATTGTGATCTAAGGCAGCCAGCCAGGCATTTATAGGAGCTAGCGTGTGTGTCTGCTGTGTTAGTACAGCACACATAAAACCACCTCTGCCTCTCTGTCTGTCACAAGGCCCAGTTGTTGTCATCTAAGGCAGCCAGGCATTTACAGGAGCTAGCGTGTGTGTATCTGCTGTGTTAGTACCGCACACATAAAACCACCTCAGCCTCTCTATCTGCCACAAGGCCCTGTTGTTGTCATCTAAGGCAGCCTCTATATGCCGTAAGGCCCAGTTGTTGTCATCTAAGGCAGCCTCTATCTGCCGTAAGGCCTGTTGTTGTCATCTAAGGCAGCCAGGCATTTACAGGAGCTAGTGTGTGTGTCTGCTGTGTTAGTACAGCACACATAAAACCACCTCAGCCTCTCTATCTGCCACAAGGCCCTGTTGTTGTCATCTAAGGCAGCCTCTATATGCCGTAAGGCCCAGTTGTTGTCATCTAAGGCCACCTCTATCTGCCGTAAGGCCCTGTTGTTGTCATCTAAGGCAGCCAGGCATTTATAGGAGCTAGTGTGTGTGTCTGCTGTGTTAGTACAGCACACATAAAACCACCTCAGCCTCTCTATCTGCCATAAGGCCCTGTTGTTGTCATCTAAGCAGCCTCTATCTGCCGTAAGGCCCAGTTGTTGTCATCTAAGGCAGCCTCTATCTGCCGTAAGGCCCAGCTGTTGTCATCTAAGGCAGCCTCTATCTGCCGTAAGGCCCAGTTGTTGTCATCTAAGGCAGCCTCTATCTGCCGTAAGGCCCAGTTGTTGTCATCTAAGGCAGCCTCTATCTGCCGTAAGGCCCAGTTGTTGTCATATAAGGCAGCCAGGCATTTACAGGAGCTAGTGTGTGTGTCTGCTGTGTTAGTACAGCACACATAAAACCACCTCAGACTCTCTATCTGCCATAAGGCCCTGTTGTTGTCATCTAAGGCAGCCTCTATCTGCAGTAAGGCCCAGTTGTTGTCATCTAAGGCAGCCAGGCATTTACAGGAGCTAGTGTGTGTGCCTGCTGTGTTAGTACAGCACACATAAAACCACCTCAGCCTCTCTATCTGCCATAAGGCCCAGTTGTTGTCATCTAAGGCAGCCTCTATCTGCCATAAGGCCCAGTTGTTGTCATCTAAGGCAGCCTCTATCTGCCGTAAGGCCCAGTTGTTGTCATCTAAGGCAGCCAGGCATTTACAGGAGCTAGTGTGTGTATCTGCTGTGTTAGTACAGCACACATAAAACCACCTCAGCATCTCTATCTGCCGTAAGGCCCAGTTGTTGTCATCCAAGGCAGCCTCTATCTGCCGTAAGGCCCAGTTGTTGTCATCCAAGGCAGCCTCTATCTGCCGTAAGGCCCAGTTGTTGTCATCTAAGGCAGCCAGGCATTTACAGGAGCTAGCGTGTGTGTGTCTGCTGTGTTAGTACAGCACACATAAAACCACCTCAGCCTCCCTATCTGTCATAAGGCCCTGTTGTTGTCATCTAAGGTAGACATGTGCATTTCGTTATGTTCCGAATCGAAATTCGGACGAATTTTTTATTATTCGGACATTCGGATGCATCCGAATGACCGAATTACAATACTAACGAATTTAACCGAATCCAAATTTTTTTTCGAATCGAAAAATCGCGGACGAAATTCGAAATATCTCAGGGTCACTTAGTGATAGAAACCCCAATTGGATATGTTGTAGTGCTAGTTCTACTGTGTTTGCATACTAAATTTGGGGTTTCTAGCTACAAGTGGCCCCGAGATATGTGGCCCCAAAGTCGGGTCGAAAAATTTCATTCTCTGCTGCAGAAAAGTGCTTGACATTTTGTGACCCGACTTTGGGGCCACGTATCTCGGGGCCACTTATAGCTAGAAACCCCAAATTTGGTATGCAAACACAGTAGAACTAGCACTACAAACCCCATTTGGGGTTTCTATCACCAAGTAACCCCGAGATACGTGGACCCAAAGTCGGGTCGCAAAATATTTTCAAATTCGGTTGAAATAATTTCAAATGCAGTTGAAATATTTTCAAATCTGGTTGAAATAGTTTCTAATGCAGTTGAAATAATTTCAAATCCAGTAGAAATATTTTTAAATTCGGTTGAAATAATTTCAAATGCGACTGATTTTTCGAATTCGGTCAAAAACGAAACAAAATCCGAAAACGAATTTAACGAATCTAACTAAACAAAATGAATTAATTAACGAATTAAAACTAAACAAAACAATTTTTTTCTTTTTGCACGTCTAACACGGATGTTGATTGCAAGGCAAGTACATATGCTGTATGTCATTGTCCACTTGCCACATCACCTGCCACAAGTTGTGTATTGTTCACTTGCCACAAGTGCCACGACACCTGCCACGAGTGGCACGACACCTGCCATGAGTGCCACGTGACCGGCCACGAGTGCCACGTGACCGGCCACGAGTGCCATATGACCAGCCACGTGACCAAGTTGTGGATAGTCCACTTGCTACGTCACCTGCCACAAGTTGTGGGGTTCCTAGCACCAAGTGACCCCAAGATAGGGGCGATATGTCAAGCACTTTTCTGCAGCAGAGAATTACATTTTGTGACCCGACTTTGGGGCCACATATCTCGGGGCCACTTGTAGCTAGAAACCCCAAATTTGGTATGCAAACACAGTAGAACTAGCACTACAACTACAGACTATTAGTATCTATTTCGTTTTCTTACCAGATCTCCTGCAGACTATTAGCATCTATTTCTTTTTTTTTAGCAGATCTCCTGTAGACTATTAACAACCATTTCACTTTTTTTTTTTGCAGATCTCCTGCAGACAATTAGTATCTATTTCGTTTTCTCACCAGATCTCCTGCAGACTATTAGCATCTATTTATTTTTTTAGCAGATCTCCTGTAGACTATTAACAGCCATTTCACTTTTTTTTTTTTGCAGATCTTCTGCAGACTGTTAGAATCAATTTCATTTTTTTTTTTAATTCGGGTGGCAAAATATTTTCGAATCCGCTTGAAATAGTATCAACATGATTCGAAATTATTTCAACTGCATTTGAAATTATTTCAACCGCATTTGAAACTATTTCAACCGGATTCGAAAATATTTTGCGACCCGACTTTGGGTCCACGTATCTCGGGGTTACTTGGTGATAGAAACCAAATTTGGAGAGGTTATAGTGCTAGTTCTACTGTGTTTGCATACCAAATTTGTGGTTTCTAGCTATAAGTGGCCCCAAAGTCGGGTCACAAAATGTGATTCTCTGCTGTAGAAAAGTACTTGACATATCCCCCATATCTGGGGGTCACTTGGTGCTAGGAACCCCATAACTTGTGGCAGGTGACATGGCAAGTGGACAATCCACAACTTGGTCATGTGGCAGGTCACGTGGCACTTGTGGTCGGTCACGTGGCACTCGTGGCCGGTCATGTGGCAATCGTGGCAGGTGTCTTGGCACTTGTGGCAGGTGTTGTGGCAAGTGGACAATGACATACAGCATATGTACTTGCCTTGCGACCGACATCCGTGACAGCCATTTCACATCCTTTTTTTTTGGGATACGTGGCCCCAAAGTCGGGTCACAAAATGTAATTCTCTGCTGTAGAAAAGTACTTGACATATCCTCCATATCTGGGGGTCACTTGGTTGGTGCTAGGAACCCCATAACTTGTGGCAGGTGACATGGCAAGTGGACAATCCACAACTTGGTCACGTGACAGGTCACGTGGCACTTGTGGTCGGTCACGTGGCACTCATGGCAGGTGTCTTGGCGCTTGTGGCAGGTGTTGTGCCAAGTGGACAATGAGATACAGCATATGTACTTGCCTTGCGATCGACATCCGTGACAGCCATTTCACATCTTTTTTTTTTATGTGACAGATGTATATAAGTAAATAACCATCTTCCAAAATGTATAATTCAAATAGAAAAGATTAGAACAGAATAAAAAAAATATATAATTTAATAGCAGATCTCCTATTAACAGCCATTTCACTTCTTTTTTTTTTGCAGATCTTCTGCAGACTGTTAGAATCATTTTCATTTTTTTTTTTCAAAGTCGGGTCGCAAAATATTTTCGAATCCGCTTGAAATAGTATCAACATGATTTGAAATTATTTCAACTGCATTTGAAATTTTTTCAACTGCATTTGAAATTTTTTCAACTGCATTTGAAATTTTTTCAACTGCATTTGAAATTTTTTCAACTGCATTTGAAATTTTTTCAACTGCATTTGAAATTTTTTCAACTGCATTTGAAATTTTTTCAACTGCATTTGAAATGATTTCAACCGCATTTGAAACTATTTCAACCGAATTCGAAAATATTTTGTGACCCGACTTTGGGTCCACGTATCTCGGGGTTACTTGGAAACACCAAATTTGGAGAGGTTGTAGTGCTAGTTCTACTGTGTTTGCATACCAAATTTGGGGTTTCTAGCTATAAGTGGCCCCGAGATACGTGGCCCCAAAGTCGGGTCGCAAAATGTCAAGCACTTTTCTGCAGCAGAGAATTACATTTTTCGACCCGACTTTGGGGCCACATATCTCGGGGCCACTTGTAGCTAGAAACACCAAATTTGGTATGCAAACACAGCACTACAACATATCCAAATTTGGTGTTTCTATCACCAAGTAACCCCGAGATACGTGGACCCAAAGTCAGGTCGCAAAATATTTTCGAATTCGAAAATCAGTCGAAAACTAAACGAAATCTGAAAACGAATTTAACAAATTTAACGAATCTAACTAAACGAAATTAATTAATTAACGAATTAAAACGAAACGAAACGAAACAAATTTTTTCCTTTTGCACATGTCTAATCTAAGGCAGCCACCACCTCAGCCTCTATCTGCCGTAAGGCCCTGTTGTTGTCATCTAAGGCAGCCATCTGCAGGAGTTAGTGTGTGTCCAGCACAATATACACTACCCACTTCAATGCCTGGAAGACTGACAAGGAGAGGCAGACAGTCCCGAGGCAAGAACACAGGGCAAGCAGGCTCTGTGTCTAGAGACAACAGTGCTGGCCGTGGACGTGGACGTGGTGCATCGTCATCAGCACGTCGCCATGGGACACGCTTGTCCTTGTTTTCGGCAGCTGGACATGTTGAGCCGCATCATGCCGCTTGGGCACCACAAGCATGACCAGACATATGTCGACCTGCCATGCAGCTCGTTGGCAAGCGCACATTAAAGACCCACACCAAAGAACAAAGCGGAGCTCTCCTTGCTCCTCATCAGCTGGGATCTCCAACCCCACTATACCTTCAGTCCTCTCTGAAAGCTGCACTGAGAGGAATGAAGGTGTAAAATTAGGTGTGTCACAGCCAAGTACTTGCGGGCACTCTGCTAGAAGTACACCGACGTCCGATTCTACCAGGCAAATTTCCCTGCCCCAGCTGCTGGACCGTCAAAAGAAGTTCACTCCCAGCCATCCACATGCCCAGCGGTTGAATGCTAGCTTGGCTAAATTGCTAGCACTTCAGCTGCTGCCTTTTCAGTTGGTAGACTTGGCCCCCTTCCGTGAGTTTGTTCAATGCGCGGTTCCTCAGTGACAGGTTCCCAAACGCCACTTTTTCTCACGGAAGGCGATTCCGGCTCTCTACCGGCATGTGGAAGGCAATGTCCATGCCTCGCTGGACAGGGCGGTCAGCGGTAAGGTCCATATTACCGCTGACTTATGGTCCAGCAGGCATGGACAGGGACGTAACCTGTCTTTCACGGCCCATTGGGTCACTCTTTTGGCAGCTGGGAAGGATGCAGGACAAGGTGCAGTAGTGTTGGAGGTTGTTCCGCCACCACGCCTCCAAAATGCTACTACTGGTTGTGACACACCTCTCTCCTCCACCCCCTCCTCCTCTTCTTCTTCCTCCATGGTTTCTTTGAGTGCTCTGTCCTCGGAACCAGCGGTGCTCCGTAGGCATCCAAGGGGCTACGCAAGTATGCAGGCAAAAAGATGCCATGCCGTGCTTGCGCTGGTGTGTTTGGGGGACAGGAGCCACACTGGGGCAGAGGTTCTGTCAGCTCTGCAGGGGCAGGCCGAGAGGTGGTTGACGCCACGCCAGCTTAAGCCAGGAATGGTGGTTTGTGACAATGGTACCAACCTCCTCTCCGCCCTGCGACAGGGACAGCTGACCCATGTGCCCTGTATGGCTCACGTCCTTAACCTGGTGGTGCAGCGGTTCTTGGGCAGGTACCCAGGCTTACAGGATGTCCTGAGGCAGGCCAGGAAAGTCTGTGTGCATTTCTGCCGATCGTATAATGCCAGTGCTCGGCTGGCTGAGCTGCAAAAGGAGTTGAACCTACCCAAGAACCGCCTTATATGTGACATGCCCACCAGGTGGAACTCAACGTTGGCCATGCTGCAGCGACTGCACACAGTCAGCAGATGGCCATCAATGAGTACCTGTGCGACTACGGCACCAGGACATTGTCAGGGGAGCTCGGATTTTTTTCCCCACGCCAGTGGAGCATGATCAGGGATGCATGCACTGTCCTGTCACCATTTGAGGAGGCCACGAGGATGGTGAGCAGTGACAGTGCATGCATCAGTGACACTGTACCTCTTGTCCATCTGTTGGAGCATACGCTGCGTGGGATAATGGACAGGGCACTTGAGGCAGAACAGAGGCAGGAAGAGGAGGACTTCCTTGCCTCTCAAGGCCCCCTTTATCCAGACAGTGTTCCTTCTCTCCCACCCATCACACAGGAGGAGGAGGATGAGGAGGAGGAGGATTGTGTCAGCATGGAGGTGGAGCCTGGCACTCAGCAGCAGCAGCAGTCTTTTAGGGATGATTTACAGTCCCTAGAAACCAGTGGACTTGTACGTGGCTGGGAGGAGGTGGTTGCGGATCATGTCGTCCTCAGTGACCCAGAAGACTCCGGACCGAATGCCTCAGCTAACCTACGTTGTATGGCCTCCCTGATCCTGCAAAGCCTGCGGAAGGATCCTCGTATTCTTCGGATCAAGGAGAGGGACCATTACTGGCTGGCCACTCTCCTTGATCCACGGTACAAGGGTAAGGTTGCGGACCTTATCTTGCCGTCGCAGAGGGAGCAGAGGATGAGACATCTCCGGTAGGTCTTGCAGAAAGGTCTGTGCAACGCGTTCCCAGAGACTGGGAGGTTAAAAACTCCTGGTCCTGGACAACGAGTTGCTGAGGCTTCGGTCAGTAGCAGAAGGAGCGGTGGGGAAGGTGGATGTCTGACCGATGCGTTCAGACAATTTTTTAGTCCGCAGCCCCAAGGTATGATCGGTTCCAGCAACCATTGCCAGCGTCTGATATACAGTGCCTTGCGAAAGTATTCGGCCCCCTTGAACTTTTCAACCTTTTGCCACATTTCAGGCTTCAAACATAAAGATATAAAATTTAAATTTTTTGTGAAGAATCACCAACAAGTGGGACACAATTGTGAAGTGGAATGAAATCTATCGGATTGTTGAAACTTTTTTAACTAATAAAAAAATGAAAAGTGGGGCGTGCAAAATTATTCGGCCCCCTTGCGTTAATACTTTGTAGAGCCACCTTTTGCTGCGATTACAGCTGCAAGTCGCTTGGGGTATGTCTCTATCAGTTTTGCACATCGAGAGACTGAAATTCTTGCCCATTCTTCCTTGCAAAACAGCTCGAGCTCAGTGAGGTTGGATGGAGAGCGTTTGTGAACAGCAGTTTTCAGCTCTTTCCACAGATTCTCGATTGGATTCAGGTCTGGACTTTGACTTGGCCATTCTAACACCTGGATACGTTTATTTGTGAACCATTCCTTTGTAGATTTTGCTGTATGTTTGGGATCATTGTCTTGTTGGAAGATAAATCTCCGTCCCACTTTCAGGTCTTTTGCAGACTCCAACAGGTTTTCATCCAGAATGGTCGTGTATTTGGTTGCATCCATCTTCCCCTCAATTTTAACCATCTTCCCTGTCCCTGCTGAAGAAAAGCAGGCCCAAACCATGATGCTGCCACCACCATGTTTGACAGTGGGGATGGTGTGTTGAGGGTGATGAGCTGTGTTGCTTTTACGCCAAACATATTGTTTTGCATTGTGGCCAAAAAGTTGGATTTTGGTTTCATCGGACCAGAGCACCTTCTTCCACATGTTTGGTGTGTCTCCCAGGTGGCTTGTGGCAAACTTTAGACAAGACTTTTTATGGATATCTTTGAGAAATGGCTTTCTTCTTGCCACTCTTCCATAAAGGCCAGATTTGTGCAGTGTACGACTGATTGTTGTCCTATGGACAGACTCTCCCACCTCAGCTGTAGTTCTCTGCAGTTCATCCAGAGTGATCATGGGCCTCTTGGCTGCATCTCTGATCAGTCTTCTCCTTGTCTGAGCTGAAAGTTTAGAGGGACAGCCAGGTCTTGGTAGATTTGCAGTGGTCTGATACTCCTTCCATTTCAAAATGATCGCTTGCACAGTGCTCCTTGGGATGTTTAAAGCTTGGGAAATCTTTTTGTATCCAAATCCGGCTTTAAACTTCTCCACAACAGTATTACGGACCTGCCTGGTGTGTTCCTTGGTCTTCATGATGCTCTCTGCGCTTTCAACAGAACCCTGAGACTATCACAGAGCAGGTGCATTTATACAGAGACTTGATTACACACAGGTGGATTCTATTTATCACCATCAGTCATTTAGGACAACATTGGATCATTCAGAGATCCTCGCTGAACTTCTGGAGTGAGTTTGCTGCACTAAAGTAAAGGGGCCGATTAATTTTGCACGCACCACTTTTCAGTTTTTTATTTGCTAAAAAAGTTTAAAATATCCAATAGATTTCGTTCCACTTCACAATTGTGTCCCACTTGTTGGTGATTCTTCACAAAAAATTTAAATTTTATATCTTTATGTTTGAAGCCTGAAATGTGGCAAAAGGTTGAAATAGTTCAAGGGGGCCGAATACTTTCGCAAGGCACTGTATTTTGAAATGTCACATCCCTTCAAGACTGCCTATGCTGATGCTGAGTGACTGTCCTGTTATGTTGGCTGACTATCCTCTTCCTCCTCTATGATCCTGATGATAGCTTGGAAGAACATTTTTGTTTCTGGGTGCCACCACCAGTGGCTAAGGCCCAATTTTTTAGCCCCTGTTTAACAGGGGCGTGTAATTACAATTTTTTATGCAATGCTTTACAACAGGTCTGATTGCTGTGCTCAGAGTACAGTGTTGTGGCGACACCGTGACCACCACCAAAGGCCCAATTTTTCTGCCCCTGTTCAACAGGTGCATGCAATTACAAATCTTGATCTAATAATTCACAGCAGGGCCCATTCCTGTGCCCACCAATAGTAGCTGTGAGGGCTTACAGTGTTGTGGCAACACCAACATCTAATGGGCAAATTTCTGCAGAGTATATACGGCAGGCCCCTACTTTCAAACATCCAACTTACAAACGACTCCTACTTGCAAACGGAAGGAGAAAACAGGAAGTGAGAGGAAATCTACCCCTAGGAAGGGAAATTCTATCCTGTTAGATTTAATTTGGGAAAAAGGTGTCTCCTCTCTACTGATGCTTTATCACCAATCCTTGTTTCAATAAAAAACCCACTTTTCCAAAAACATTTGTCATTGGGACGGAAAGTGAGGTGAAATGTTCTGAACAGGTGCACAGACAGCAAAACAAATGTTACAGGGGTAATAACCCTTCCCTATGTTTTCCAAAAAGCTTAAAAATAGATTGTTTTTGATGGAGCTACACTTAAAAATGTACCTGTTCAAAATTACAAACAGATTCTACTTAAGAACAAACCTACAGTCCCTGTGTTGTTTGCACCGCCTGTATACCGCTGTTCAGAGTATATAGGGTTGTAGGTATAGGGTAGACATGTGCGATTAGTTTCGTACGAATTCGTAATTCATATGAATTTTTCGAAATTCGTACGAATTTACGAATCCGTAGTATGAATTTTTTCGAATACAAATTCCATACGGAATACGAAATTCCGTTTACGAATTTTGTCGCCGAATTTATTTGAATCCGACTACCAAATATCGAATTTCAACTAATATGAAAGAAATTATTATAGCGGATATAACGAATGATTCGAATGATTCGAATGAATTTGAATGAATTCGAATGACAAAGTGTCATTTTTGCAGGAAAAATTCAGTTTACGAATTTCAGCTCCAAATTATTCGAATCCAACTATCAATATTGAATTTCAACTAATTCGAAAGAAATTATTATAGCAGATATAACGAATGAATTTGAATGAATTCGAATGAATTTGAATGATTCGAATGACAAAGTGTCATTTTTGCAGAAAAAAAAGCTATTTAAAATCACTCGCGGCTATTGCCGGCTAATGAATTGTCGGCTCTGTAACACAGAGAACAGTCATTCATTGATATAAAAAAAAGCGTGGGGGTCCCCCCAAATTCAATAACCAGGCCCTTCAGGTCTGGTATGGATATTAAGGGGGACCCCAGCCAAAAAATAAAAAAAAAATGGCGTGGGGTCCCCCCTAAATATCCATACCAGACCCTTCAGGTCTGGGATGGATTTTAAGGGGAACCCCGGCCAAAAAAAAAAATGGCGTGGGGTCCCCCTCAAAATCCATACCAGACCCTTATCCGAGCACGCAACCTGGCAGGCCGCAGGAAAAGAGGGGGGGGGACGAGAGCGGCCCCCCCTCCCACCTGAACCGTACCAGGCCACATGCCCTCAACATTGGGAGGGTGCTTTAGGGGTGTGAGACCCCCAAAACACCTTGTCCCCATGTTGATGCCTCATCCCCACAACCCTGGCCGGTGGTTGTGGGGGTCTGCGGGCGGGGGGCTTATCGGAATCTGGAAGTCCCCTTTAACAAGGGGACCCCCAGATCCCGCCCCCCCCCCTGTGTGAAATGGTAAGGGGGTACAAAAGTACCCCTACCATTTCACCAAAAAAGTGTCAAAAATTTTAAAAATGACAGGAGACGGTCTTTGACAATTCCTTTATTAAAATCTTCTTTCCTCTTCTTCTTCTTCCTTTCTTCATCCTTCGGTTTCTTCATCTTCTCCTTCCGGCATCTTCTTCCATCTTCTTCTTCCTCCGATCCGCTTCTTCTTGCTCTGGTCTTCTCGTCCTTCTCGCCCGGCATCGGCGTCTCTTCTGGGCCGCTCCGCGCAATGGGAGGCTCCCGCTGTGTGAGGCTTCGCTCCGTCTGACAGGTCTTTTATAACGGAGGGCACCTGGTAACCCCGCCCCCTCTGACGCACAGGGACGTCATGGGGACTTCCCTATGGCTTTCCCCATGATGTCATAGGGGGGCGGGGTCACCAGGTGCCCTCCGTTATTAAAGACCTGTCAACCGGGTGAAGCCTCACACAGCGGGAGCCTCCCATTGCGAGGAGCGGCCCGAGAACAGACGCCGATGCCGGACAAGAAGGACGAGAAGACCGGAGCAAGAAGAAGCGGATCGGAGGAAGAAGAAGATGGAAGGAGATGGAAGAAGATGCCGGAAGGAGAAGATGAAGAAACCGAAGGATGAAGAAAGGAAGACCAGAAGAAAGAAGAAAGAAGATTTTAATAAAGGAATTGTCAAAGCCCGTCTCCTGTCATTTTTACCATTTTTGTCACCTTTTTTGGTGAAATGGTAGGGGTACTTTTGTACCCCCTTACCATTTCACACAGGGGGGGCCGGAATCTGGGGGTCCCCTTGTTAAAGGGGGCTTCCAGATTCCGATAAGCCCCCCGCCCGCAGACCCCCACAACCACCGGCCAGGGTTGTGGGGATGAGGCCCTTGTCCTCATCAACATGGGGACAAGGTGCTTTGGGGGGGACCCCAAAGCACCCTCCCAATGTTGAGGGCATGTGGCCTGGTACGGTTCAGGCGGGAGGGGGGCCGCTGTCGTCCCCCCTCTTTTCCTGCGGCCTGCCAGGTTGCGTGCTCGGATAAGGGTCTGGTATGGATTTTGAGGGGGACCCCACGCCATTTTTTTTGGCCGGGGTTCCCCTTAAAATCCATCCCAGACCTCAAGGGTCTGGTATGGATATTTAGGGGGACCCCACGCCATTTTTTTAAATTTTTGGTTGGGGTTCCCCTTAATATCCATAGCAGACCTGAAGGGCCTGGTTATTGAATTTG
Source organism: Lithobates sylvaticus (assembly GCA_028564925.1). Taxonomy (NCBI): domain Eukaryota; kingdom Metazoa; phylum Chordata; class Amphibia; order Anura; family Ranidae; genus Lithobates; species Lithobates sylvaticus. The sequence goes on from CM053027.1 coordinate 2,199,482, forward strand.
GGGGGACCCCCACGCTTTTTTTTTATCAATGACTTCAATGAATGACTGTTCTCTGTGTTACGGATCCGACAATTCATTTGCTGGCAATAGCCGCAAGTGATTTTAAATAGCTTTTTTTTCCTGCAAAAATGACATTGTGCAGGAACAGTTCTCTATATTAGATATACTGAATCTCGAATGCATTCGAATCATTCGTTATATCCGCTATTTTAATTTCTTTCATATTAGTTGAAATTAGATATTTGGTAGTTGTTGGATTCGAATTGTTCTCTGTGTTACGGGAACCGGCAATTAGCCGCGAGTGATTTTAAATAGCTTTTTTTTTCTGCAAAAATGACACCTTGTACAGAGACAGTTCTAAGCACGGGAAACATGACCCCCTTCACAGATATACTATAGAGTTGTATGCCTGTGAAGGGGGTCATGTTTCCCGTGCTTAGAACTGTCTCTGTACAAAGTGTCATTTTTGCAAGATAAAAAAGCTATTTAAAAAACACTCGCGGCTAATTGCCGGTTCCCGTAACACAGAGAACAATTTGAATCCAACTACTACCAAATATCGAATTTCAACTAATATGAAAGAAATTATAATAGCGGATATAACGAATGCTTCGAATGATTCAAATGCATTCGAGATTCAGTATATCTAATATCGAGAACTGTTCCTGCACAATGTCATTTTTGCAGGAAAAAAAAAGCTATTTAAAATCACTCGCGGCTATTGCCGGTAAATGAATTGTCGGATCCGTAACACAGAGAACAGTCATTCATTGAAGTCATTGATAAAAAAAAGCGTGGGGGTCCCCCCAAATTCAATAACCAGGCCCTTCAGGTCTGCTATGGATATTAAGGGGGACCCCAGCCAAAAAAAAATGGCGTGGGGTCCCCCCTAAATATCCATCCCAGACCCTTTATCCGAGCACGTGTCTTCTGGGCCGCTCCGCGCAATGGGAGGCTCCCGCTGTGTGAGGCTTCGCTCCGGCTGACAGTTCTTTTATAATGGAGGGCACCTGGTGACCCCGCCCCCCCCTGTGACGTCATGGGGAAAGCCATAGGGAAGTCCCCATGACGTCCCTGTGCATCAGAGGGGGCGGGGTTACCAGGTGCCCTCCGTTATAAAAGACCTGTCAGCCGGAGCGAAGCCTCACAAAGCGGGAGCCTCCCATTGCGAGGAGCGGCCCAAGAAGAGACACCGACGCCGATGCCGGACGAAAAGGACGAGAAGACCGGAGCAAGAAGAAGCGCATCGGAGGAAGAAGAAGATGGAAGAAGATGCCGGATGGAGAAGATGAAGAAACCGAAGGATGAAGAAAGGAAAAAGGAAGACCAGAAGATAGAAGATTTTAATAAAGGAGAAGAAGAAGATGGAAGGAGATGGAAGAAGATGCCGGAAGGAGAAGATGAAGAAACCGAAGGATGAAGAAAGGAAGACCAGAAGAAAGAAGAAAGAAGATTTTAATAAAGGAATTGTCAAAGACCGTCTCCTGTCATTTTTACCATTTTTGACACTTTTTTGGTGAAATGGTAGGGGTACTTTTGTACCCCCTTACAATTTCACACAGGGGGGGGATCTGGGGGTCCCCTTGTTAAAGAAGACTTCCAGATTCCGATAAGCCCTCCGCCCGCAGACCCCCACAACCACCGGCCAGGGTTGCGGGGATGAGGCCCTTGTCCCCATCAACATGGGGACAAGGTGCTTTGGGGGTCTCAGACCCCCAAAGCACCCTCCCAATGTTGAGGGCATGTGGCCTGGTACGGTTCAGGCGGGAGGGGGGGCGCTCTCGTCCCCCCCTCTTTTCCTGCGGCCTGCCAGGTTGCGTGCTCGGATAAGGGTCTGGTATGGATTTTGAGGGGGACCCCACACCATTTTTTTTTTTTTTTTTGGCCGGGGTTCCCCTTAAAATCCATCCCAGACCTGAAGGGTCTGGTATGGATATTTGGGGGGGACCCCACGCCATTTTTTTAAATTTTTTTTGGCTGGGGTTCCCCTTAATATCCATACCAGACTTGAAGGGCCTGGTTATTGAATTTGGGGGGACCCCCACGCTTTTTTTTCATTTCATTAGCCGCGAGTGATTTTAAATAGCTTTTTTTCCTGCAAAAATGACACTTTGTGCAGGAACAGTTCTCTATATTAGATATACTGAATCTCGAATTCATTCGAAGAATTCGAAGCATTCGTTATATCCGCTATTATAATTTCTTTCATATTAGTTGAAATTCGATATTTGTAGTTGGATCTACTAACGATTCGTAACTATTTGTAACGATTCGTAACTTGAAATTGAAATTCGATATTTGTAGTTGGATTCGAATTGTTCTCTGTGTTACGAGAACCGACAATTCATTAGCCGCGTTAACGTTTCGTAGCGATTCGTAACGATTCGTAACTTTACTAACGATTCGTAAGGATTCGAAAAAAAAATTACGATTCGTACGAAATTCGTATTTCGTACGAATTCGAACGGAATTTCGTACACTAATTACGAATTACGAATTTTTTTATATACGAAACGGGACGAAACGAAACAAATTTTTTGACAGTTCCCATGTCTAGTATAGGGTTTTATTTTGGGTGCGGGGTTCCCCTTAATATCCATACAAGACCCAAAGGGGCTGGTAATAGGCTGGGGTTGGGGGAGAGGTGATGGGGTAGCCATGCCATTTTTCTCAAGGATTTTCAGCCATATGGCGGCCAGGACAAGGCATGACATTAGAGCCGCAAGTGGTTTTAAATGGCTTCTTTTTTTCCTTTACAAATGTCATTTTTTGCAGGGACAGTTCTAAACACGGGAAACACATGCCACTTCACAGGCATACTTTACACACCCCCCCCCCCCAGGTACCATATTTAAAGGAATATTTCACTTTTTTTTTTTCACTTTATGCATCATTAAAATGACTGCTCCCGAAAAAACGTCAGTTTTTAAAACGTCTTTTTGCATTGATATATGTCCCCTGGGGCAGGACCCGGGCCCCCAAACCTGTTTTATGACATTAACATGCATATTGGCCGTTATAATTAGCACTTTAGATTTCGATTGTTCGCGTCCATTGTAACTAATAGGGTTCTAACGTTCGCACAAACTTTCGGTCCGTTCGCAGGTTCTGGTGCGAACCGAACCCGGGGGTGTTCGGCTCATCCCTAATTGTGTGTTTTTACCTTTTTGAATTTGGCGCCGTGCTCCACCCCCGTGTATCACAACACTCGCAGGGAACGGAGCTCGGCGCTGTGATGAATCGAGCGGAGGACACGGCTCACTCACACAGCTGGGGGACATCGCAGGATCCTGGGGACAAGGTAAGTAACGTTCCCTGGATCCTGCGATGAGATCCGAGTGTGGCTCGGGGGTTACCGCTTTTGGTACTGAACATTCACCCCGAGCCACACTCGGGAATACCGCCAGGGAGGTTAAACTAACACTGCTCAAAGAAGAAAAAGTGTCTTATGTTCAGTTTTGTTACATTTTATTGTCTAAGGATTGAACAAAAATATATATTGTTGCAATACAATATCATGAAAAGAAAGCCTGGCTTGTCCTTAAAAAAACATACCGTATATACTCGAGTATAAGCCGAGTTTTCCAGCACATTTTTTTGTGCTGAAAATGCCCCCCTCGGCTTATACTGGAGTCAAGCATTTTTTTGCAGCAGAGAAAGACATTTCTGGGGTTCCTATCATCAAGTGGCCTTGGGATACGGGGCCCAAAAGTCGGTTTAGAAAATGTCATTCTCTGTTGCAGAAAAGTGCTTGACATTTTCGGAACCGACTTTGGGGCCCCGTATCTCGGTGCCACTTGGTGCTAGGAACCCCATCTGGATATGTTGTAGTGCCAGTTCCACTGGGTTTGCAAACCAAATTTAAGGTTCCTAGCACCAAGTGGCCCCGAGATACAGGGCCCCAAAGTCGGTCAACTCTGTCCATCTGCAGCAATGTCATTTCAGGACCCTTTGGGTTCAGAGACCCCAATTTTGGCTGCAGCTAGAGGGCCTCTAGGAACCCTTAACTACCAAGTTTGAAGTTCGGGGGACCTATGGCTGCAAATGGGCACAGTGAGGCTGCAAATGGGCATCGTTGACCCTCTTTTCCACTTACATTAGCTGCGCATGTCTCACCCTAGGCTTATACTCGAGTCAATACGTTTTCCCATTTTTTGGTGGTAAAATTAGGTGCCTCTGCTTATTTTCGGGTCGGCTTATACTCAAGTATATACTGTATATGTATGACCTTGTTATCTTCCGTAATGCTAAAATGATTGCTGAACAAACGAGTTTATAGCAGAACTGTAAAAATTGCTCAGCTCCATAGATGAACAGGTGTGAGGGGGGGGAGGGGTTACATTGCTGGAAAATGACAGCTCCTGGCTGCATACTTTATTTAGTAAACAGATGACCGGGGATTCCCTTCACCTATACCAGACCCTTATCCTAGGAGAGAATCTGGTAGAGGCGGTAAAGAAGGAACATAAGAAAAGTGTGAGGGTCCTCCTCAAAATACACGGATCTCATGGTATGGATGTCAAGCAGGACCCTACACAAAATAATAACAAAAAATTGCCCGAGGTCCTACCAGAGTGCATAGAAGACCCTTATCAGAGAAGGCAGCCTGCCAGGTCAGGACAGGGAGAAGAAGGAGTGTGCATCCTCCCTCCTGTACCATACCAGACATGCCCTCAGTATGGGGAGGGTACCCTGCCATGGGGTTCCCCTTGATGAGGACAAGGGCCTCCTACTCACAACACTTGTGCAGTGGTTGTGGGGGGTCCATTTAAATCTGGAAGCCCCCTTTATTTAAAAGAAAAAATGGTCCCAAAAACTGTCCCCCTCTATATGAATGAGAACCTCTGGGTATTTTTTTTTTTTTTTAAATATGAAAAATAGTAAATAAAGACACTTTTGACATGTCCTTTATTTAAAAAAATCTGAAAGCGCCAAAAAAATAAAAATCCCACAATGGTGGAGGAGAAGCAGTGTAGGGGGCACGGTGAAGGAGACAAGGTTGAGAAGACACTGTAGAGGAGACATGATTGAGGGAACATTGTAGAGATGATATATGTCCCCTGGGGCAGGACCCGGGCCCCCAAACCTGTTTTATGACATTAACATGCATATTGGCCGTTATAATTAGCACTTTAGATTTCGATTGTTCTCGTCCATTGTAACTAATAGGGTTCTAACGTTCGCACAAACTTTCGGTCCGTTCGCAGGTTCTGGTGCGAACCGAACCCGGGGTGTTCGGCTCATCCCTAATTGTGTGTCTTTACCTTTTTGAATTTGGCGCCGTGCTCCACCCTCGTGTATCACAACGCTCGCAGGGAACGGAGCTCGGCGCTGTGATGAATCGAGCGGAGGACACGGCTCACACACACAGCGGGGGGGACATCGCAGGATCCTGGGGACAAGGTAAGTAACTTTCCCTGGATCCTGCGATGAGATCCGAGTGTGGCTCGGGGGTTACCGCTTTTGGTACTGAACATTCACCCCGAGCCACACTCGGGAATACCGCCAGGGAGGTTAAACTAACACTGCTCAAAGAAGAAAAAGTGTCTTATGTTCAGTTTTGTTACATTTTATTGTCTAAGGATTGAACAAAAATATATATTGTTGCAATACAATATCATGAAAAGAAAGCCTGGCTTGTCCTTAAAAAAACATACCGTATATACTCGAGTATAAGCCGAGTTTTCCAGCACATTTTTTGTGCTGAAAATGCCCCCCTCGGCTTATACTGGAGTCAAGCATTTTTTTGCAGCAGAGAAAGACATTTCTGGGGTTCCTATCATCAAGTGGCCTTGGGATACGGGGCCCAAAAGTCGGTTTAGAAAATGTCATTCTCTGTTGCAGAAAAGTGCTTGACATTTTCGGAACCGACTTTGGGGCCCCGTATCTCGGTGCCACTTGGTGCTAGGAACCCCATCTGGATATGTTGTAGTGGTAGTTCCACTGGGTTTGCAAACCAAATTTAAGGTTCCTAGCACCAAGTGGCCCCGAGATACAGGGCCCCAAAGTCGGTCAACTCTGTCCATCTGCAGCAATGTCATTTCAGGACCCTTTGGGTTCAGAGACCCCAATTTTGGCTGCAGCTAGAGGGCCTCTAGGAACCCTTAACTACCAAGTTTGAAGTTCGGGGGACCTATGGCTGCAAATGGGCACAGTGAGGCTGCAAATGGGCATCGTTGACCCTCTTCTCCACTTACATTAGCTGCGCATGTCTCACCCTAGGCTTATACTCGAGTCAACACGTTTTCCCATTTTTTTGTGGTAAAATTAGGTGCCTCTGCTTATTTTCGGGTCGGCTTATACTCAAGTATATACTGTATATGTATGACCTTGTTATCTTCCGTAATGCTAAAATGATTGCTGAACAAACGAGTTTATAGCAGAACTGTAAAAATTGCTCAGCTCCATAGATGAACAGGTGTGAGGGGGGGGGGGAGGGGTTACATTGCTGGAAAATGACAGCTCCTGGCTGCATACTTTATTTAGTAAACAGATGACCGGGGATTCCCTTCACCTATACCAGACCCTTATCCTAGGAGAGAATCTGGTAGAGGCGGTAAAGAAGGAACATAAGAAAAGTGTGAGGGTCCTCCTCAAAATACACGGATCTCATGGTATGGATGTCAAGCAGGACCCTACACAAAATAATAACAAAAAATTGCCCGAGGTCCTACCAGAGTGCATAGAAGACCCTTATCAGAGAAGGCAGCCTGCCAGGTCAGGACAGGGAGAAGAAGGAGTGTGCATCCTCCCTCCTGTACCATACCAGACATGCCCTCAGTATGGGGAGGGTACCCTGCCATGGGGTTCCCCTTGATGAGGACAAGGGCCTCTTACTCACAACACTTGTGCAGTGGTTGTGGGGGGTCCATTTAAATCTGGAAGCCCCCTTTATTTAAAAGAAAAAATGGTCCCAAAAACTGTCCCCCTCTATATGAATGAGAACCTCTGGGTATTTTTTTTTTTTTTTAAATATGAAAAATAGTAAATAAAGACACTTTTGACATGTCCTTTATTTAAAAAAATCTGTAAGCGCCAAAAAAATAAAAATCCCACAATGTAAATCCTTCATTAACCATTTCAGCCCCGGACCAATTTGCGGCCAATGGACCAGGCCCCTTTTTGCGATTCGGCACTGCGTCGCTTTAACTGACAATTGCGCGGTCGTGCAAAGTGGCTCCCAAACAAAATTGGCGTCCTTTTTTTTCCCACAAATAGAGCTTTATTTTGGTGGTATTTGATCACCCCTGCGTTTTTTATTTTTTGCGCTATAAACAAAAATAGAGCGACAATTTTGAAAAAAATGCAATATTTTTTACTTTTTGCTATAATAAATATCCCCAAAAAATATATAAAAAAACATTTTTTTTTCCTCAGTTTAGGCCGATACGTATTCTTCTATATATTTTTGGTATAAAAAAAAATCGCAATTATCGATTATTGATTGGTTTGTGCAAAAGTTATAGCGTTTACAAAATAGGGGATAGTTTTATAGCATTTTTATTAATATATATTTTTTAATAGTAATGGCGGCGATCAGCAATTTTTATTGTGACTGCGACATTATGGCGGACACATCGAACATTTTTGACACATTTTTGGGACCATTGTCATTTATACAGCAATCGGTGCTATTTAAATGCATTGATTCCTGTATAAATGACACTGGCAGTGAAAGAGTTAACCCATAAGGGGGCGGAGAGGGGTTATGGTCTGTGACGTGTGTGTTTTTTTTTTACATTAGGGGGCGGGGCTGACGTCTGACATCACTGATAGGCTTTCCCGATGAAAGGGAACAGCAGATTAGTGACAGGCAGTGTAGGAAGCGCGGGGAGAGGTTTGTTTACACAGACCTCTCCCTGTTCTTCAGCTCTGTGACCCGATCGCGGGACACCAGCGGCGATGGAGTCCGCTGGTCCCGTGGCCGTGGTCACGGAGCTCCCGACCGGGTCGCGAGAGCACCGCCGCGCACGCGACCCCACAGCTAGGCAATTAAAGGGGATGTACCTGTATGTGCTTTTGCCTAGCCGTGCCATTCTGCCGACGTATATGTGCAGGAGGCGGTCGGGAAACGGTTAATAATGCCCTCCAGGAATGCAGATCCACAATGTTGCCCGCTGACTCACTGACTCCCCCGACAGATGACACAATCCCCCTCTGACAACTGCTCACCACAAATGACAGCTCCCTGTCCCCACCATGGGACTTGCTAGGAGAGTATAGTATACTTGTAGTTTGTTTGTCTTCACCTTGATCAATATTGGTTTAAGCAATGCTGTAAAAATATATCTTCATAGTAAATTCTCCTCTGCTGGTGTCTTCCTTATTACCCATTGGGGAGATTTCCCCTCATTTCCTATCATGGTGACCACACAGGAAGTGAATGGAAATCTTCCCAATATGGAGCAAGACAGCAATAAAAAACTGCCAGAAGTTCTAACTCTTCTTATCTCTGTTATAATAGTTTATAAAAAGTCTCAGGTGGAATTGGGCTTCATCTACAAATGTCCTGGTAGATTTATTGGGGTAAAAAATAGAAGGTCTCACAATTATAAATTGTGAGATTATGAAGCGGCTCATTCTGATGTCCTCCTCACATTATGTACTTGTATGACCTCTTCTACTGAATGTTGGGTCTCTCTTCAAGTTTTTTATCTCTTTTCCCCTGCATAAAAACTGTATTTTATATTAGGTGGAGGAGACATGCCGGTAAATTATATGCGGTGGAGGGGACACAGTGGAGGGGACATGATGCAGGAGGCATGATGGAGGAGACACATTGGACATGGTGGGGGAGACACAGTGGGGAGAAGATGGTGGAGGAGAAGCAGTGTAGGGGGCACGGTGAAGGAGACAAGGTGGAGGAGACACTGTAGAGGAGACATGATTGAGGGAACATTGTAGAGAATATGAAGTATAAAGTGTAGCGCTAAAACGTGTATCTAATTTACACAGGTTTACCAGAATGAAAATCTGGAAACAGTGTGTATTATTAGATATTTAATACGGGTGACCGGATAAAAAACAATTTATTCAGGAGTGGAAATGTTCCCAAACAAGGCTACCCCAGCAGAAGTCTATGAGGACGAAGCCTGCCGGGTCTTGTTGGGAACATTTCCACTCCTGAATAAATAGTTTTTTATCCGGTCACCCGGTTTTACACTATGAGGAGCTTATCCTTTTCTTTTTATTATATACTCTGGATATTGCTACCATCTGTGAGAGGATTTGAGTGGGGGTCCTAAGTATTTTGCATTTATTTTTCCATCCGTGGGTGAGTACTAATGGCCACATTACCACTATCCACAATTTAAGGAATTGTAACATCAGCAATGTGGAGATAACATCTATCATACGTTGGAACAAGCCTGATTGACTCACAACCTTGGGTTGGGGAGTCCACCACAGTCGGTAAGAGTATCCAATCCTTACTTTGATTGATCAGTCTGTTTGACTCATAGTTCACAGCTAATGAGACCATAAGAGCTGGTAAGAGTATCCATCTACAAAATCTGGCTTTATTCTTCATGAATGATCCTCATAGTGGGATGTTTGGAGATTTTGGAGATATTTTAGCCATTTCCAGTTGTTTAGAGTGAACATTTGTTTACATTCAACTACATAAAGTAGTTAGTCTTCAGGATCTGGACTGCGCGATTAACCTCTTCGTGCCCGGGCTATAGCCGAAAGACAGCTACAGCGCGGATGCTCCCTGCCGGGAGGACATCCCTGGACGTCCTCCTGTTAACTTCCGCAATGCGCGCTCCTGAGAGCATCGGGGAAGTTCTGTGCTGGACGTGTCCCTCGGACACAGCCAGTCACAGATCGCTGTAAACGGCCAATCACAGCGGCCGTTTACAACACGATCGGCGTGACCAATGAGAGATGATCTCATATGTGAACATATGAGATCATCTCTCAGCGCCGCTCTCCCTCCTCACACAGAGACAACGTGTGAGGAGGGAGAGATGAACGGCTGCAGCAGCCGTGAGTAAAAAAGAAAACGAAAAAAAAAAAATGTTCCACCTGTCCCCTCTGCCATCTGTCCCCTCTGCCATCTGTCCCCTCTGCCACCTGTCCCCAGTGCCATCTGTCCCCAGTGCCATCTGTCTGTGCCACCTGTCCCCAGTGCCATTTGTCCCCAGTGCCACCTGTCCCCAGTGCCATGTATAAGTGTCACCTGTCATCAGTGCAACATCAGTGCCACATAGTGCCATCTGTCATCAGTGCCATAGCAGTGTCACGTGTCATCAGTGCCACATATTAGTGCCATCTGTCATCAGTGCCACATATTAGTGCCATCTGTCCTCAGTGCCACCTGTCAGTGTCACGTGCCATCTGTTATCAGTGTCACGTGTCATCAATGCCACGTATCAGTGCCATCTGTCATCAGTGTCATGTGTCATCAATGCCACGTTACAGTGCCATCTGTCATCAGTGTCACGTGTCATCAGTGCCACGTATTAGTGCCATCTGTCATCAGTGCCACATATTAGTGCCATCTGTCATCAGTGTCACGTGTCATCAGTGCCCCGTATTAGTGGCATCTGTCATCAGTGCCACATCAGTGTCACGTGTCATCAGTGCCGCGTATCAGTGCCATCTGTCATCAGTGCCACGTCAGTGTCACGTGTCATTGTCCTGGTGCTCCAGGGCCTTCAAAAGTGTAAGAGGTAGTCAACAAGTTAGATGTGTAATTTATGCTCCTAGAACACGTGATGGCGCTCCCTGCATGTTGGGCCTCTCTATATGGCCAGACTGTGGAAAAGTCCCACACATGTGGTATCTTAATACTCAGGAGGAGTAGCAGAATTTATTTTGGGGTGTCATTTGTGGTATACACATGCCATGTGAGAGAAATAACCTATTACAATGACAATTTTGTGGGGAAAATAAAAATAAAAAAAAAGATTTATTTTGCAAAGAATTGTGGGAAAAAATGACAACATCAAAAAGGTCACCATGCCTCTTACTAAATGCCTTGGAATGTCTACTTTCAAAAAAGGGGTCATTTGGGGGGTATTTGTACTTTCCTGGCTTGTTCGGGTCACAAGAAATGAGATCGGCCACCAGTGCATCAGATGTGATCAATTTTGTATGGAAAGAGGGAGGAACAGCGCCAGGTATACAAAAAGAAGGAAAAATTCAACGGTGAATCCAAACAGCTGAAAATGACACAAATATACTACAATTTTGTATGATTCGCACTACAGCTTGTAGACTCTCTAACAAAGACCAAATAAGATCCACTAATTTGGGTTATTTTTACCAAAGATATGTAGCAGTATAAATTGTGGCCAAAATTTATGAAGAAAAATTTATAATTTGCTAAATTTTATCACAAAAACAAAGAAAATGCGTTTTTTTTTTTTTAAATGTTGGTCTTTTTTTTTTTTTTCATTTATAGCGCAAAAAATAAAAAACCCAGAGGTGATCAAATACCACCAAAAGAAATCTCTATTTGTGAGAAAAAAAAGGACACAAAATAAATTTGGGTACAGTGTTACATGACTGAGTAATTTTCATTCAAAGTGTGAGAGCACCGAAAGCTGAAAATTGGTCTGGGCAGGAGGGGGGATTAAGTGCCCCGTAAGCAAGTGGTTAATTAGAGTTTATGTTTATATTCATCATTTGTCACACATGTATCATGGTTTACTGCCTATAATTGGAACGCCTTTGAACACTATACAGCACCATAGTTTGTGGCACATATATTGCATGTTGTATTTGGGTTATCGTTAGGATAATATATACATTTAGGTTTTATTTATAATTTTGGATCAGACGAATGTGAGGTCCTAAATTTCTCCTCCATTGGCCTGATTGTTTGAACAGTACCATCATTATTTTTTGTTCACCATAGGGAATTGCATAATTTTTTGACTAATCCTCACACGATTCTTAATTTTTAGTCCTTCTCTCATTTCATTCATGTGAGTGATTTGCATATCCCACACCAATTGAGAGAGTGGGCGTTTCACTTTCTTGCACAAAGAGGTGTTATTAAATATCTAATAATACACACTGTTTTCAGATTTACATTCTGGTAAACCTGTGTAAATTAGATACACGTTTTAGCGCATACTTCATATTTTTTAGCCAATTGGTCAAATTGTAGTGTTGGCTGCTTATCATTATATGGTTAGCGCGGTTTGATTTTCCCAATATTTTTGTTAACATTGTAGAGAAGACATGATAGAGTAAACACGGTGGAGGAGACATAATAGAGAAGACACGATGGAGGAACATGGCTGAAGAGACAAACTGAAGGAGACATGAAGGAGCAGACACAGTGGAGAAGATGTGTTGTTTGAGGTGATAAGGTGGAGGGGACATGGTGATGGAGAACTGATAAAGTAACATGGTGGAGGAGACAAAGGCAGAGAGACACATTTATGGAACATGGTGGAAGGAGACACAGTGGAGGAGAAATGGCGATAAAGGATATGCGGTGGAGGGGACATGATGCAGGAGACATGATGGAGGAGACACATTGGACATGGTGGGGGAGACACAATGGAGGGAACTTAGTGGAGGATAAGCAGTGTAGGGGGCGGGGTGAAGGAGACATGATGGAGGAAACATTGTAGAGAAGACATGATAGAGTAAACACGGTGGAGGAGACATAATGGAGAAGACACGATGGAGGAACATGGTTGAAGAGACAAACTGAAGGAGACACGAAGGAGAAGACACAGCGGAGAAGATGTGGTAGAGGAGATGTGTTGGAGGGGACATGGTTGAGGTGATAAGGTGGAGGGGACATGGTGATGGAGAACTGATAAAGGAACATGGTCGAAGGAGACACAGTGGAGGAGAAATGGCGATAAAGTATATGCGGTGAAGGGGACACAGCGGAGGGGACATGATGGAGGAGGCATGATGGAGGAGACACATTGGACATGGTGGGGGAGACCAGTGGAGGCAACATGGTGGAGGAGAAGCTATGTATGGGGCACGGTGAAGAAGACAAGGTGGAGGAGACACTGTAGAGGAGACATGATTAAAGGAACTTTGTAGAGAAGACATGATAGAGTAAATACGGTGGAGGAGACATAATGGAGAAGACAAGATGGAGGAACATGGTTGAAGAGACAAACTGAAGGAGACATGAAGGAGAAGACACAGTGGAGAAGATGTGGTAGAGAAGATATGTTGGAGGCGACATGGTTGAGGTGATAACGTGGAGGGGACATGGTGGAGGAGACCAGATGGAGGAAACACAGTGGAGAGGACATTGTGGAGGAGATATGGTGAGGGAAACAGGGGTGGAGGGGACATGAAAAAAGGGGACATGGTGGGGGAGGCATGGCGGAGATGATTTAGTAAGGGAGTAGAGCATATTCACTCTACTAAGTTAACTTAATGAATGAAGTAAAGATAAGTGAAAATATATTTTGCAAAGATTATCCAATCATGTGGAAGGAAAAAAATAAAAAAAGACAGGATATTTCCTTACATCCAATCACTAAGATAAGTGGAAGTAACTGTACAAAGTGAAGATGTTCAACTTCTTTAGTAAATCCACCTAATGAGACACTTTATTGAATATGATGAACCCAAAGGATTGATATATCGATATCGATCTCTACTGCTTTATTTCAGACAATTAAATACAATTTCCTTTATGGATGGAGATGGTGAATTAGATGATTCTTTATAAATTGACTTTCTCTACAGATAACTTGATGACCTGAAACTTAAAGAAAACATAATTTCAATGAAGTGGAGACGGGGGAGGGGTTAGTCCTATTTCCCAGATTGGACACAAAGGAGCTTTTTATTGATATAAATCTCATTTACTGGATTGAAGATAAATATATATCGTCAGGGATTTTATTCAGGGGGAACGCAGTTCCGGGAACCTCCAGCACTGAATGTGTGTAATGGAAGGGATGCTGGGGTGTGCTGGAGGGTCTATTGTTGCTGTCTGCTGGGGGATCTATTTTTTCGGACGGGTCTGTTGTAGCTGGGAGGTTTATTGTTGCTAATGGAGGATCTATTATTGCTGTGGGGTCTTATGTTGCTGTGAGGGAGAGGTGTATTGTTGCTGGCTGCTAGGAGATCAATTGTTGTGGCTGGAGGTCTATTGTTGCAGGGGTGGATCTATTGTTACTGGGGAGTCTATTGTTGGGAGGGGCCTATTATTGCTGGGGGGAATCTACTTTTGCTGGGAGGGGTAAATTGCTACTGGGGGATCTATTGTTGCTGGGATACAAATTATAATTCATACAAATTACATGGCATTCCAAAATGAATGGTTCTGTATTCTCTAAAAGGGGAAGTACTGGGAGGTGGGTAGGGGGTGGAACCAAGGGACGGTGCCTGGAACTAGGTAGCGGGTGGAGACAAGGGGTGACTCAGAAGGGGGGTATCTACAGCTGGTCTCTCAGAAAAAAAATCAGCATAAATTGTCATCTACAGACATTTCTCCATCCACTTCTGATGTCTCCTCACCTAGACACGGAGCGGGGAGGACACTGCTAGGACTAGGGGTGGGGGTTGGATGGACTTACCTTCTACATGGACGGTGTATATAATGACCCGGAGCGGGGAGGACACTGCTAGGACTGGGGGTGGGGGATGGATGGACTTACCTTCTACATAGACGGTGTATATAAAGACACGGAGCGGGGGGGGGACACTGCTAGGACTGGGGGAGGGGGTTGGATGGACTTACCTTCTACATGGACGGTGTATATAAAGACACGGAGCGGGGAGGACACTGCTAGGACTGGGGGTGGGGGTTGGATGGACTTACCTTCTACATGGACGGTGTATATAAAGACACGGATCGGGGAGGACACTGCTAGGACTGGGGGTGGGGGTTGGATGGACTTACCTTCTACATTGACGGTGTATATAAAGACACGGAGCGGGGAGGACACTGCTAGGACTGGGGGTGGGGGTTGGATGGACTTACCTTCTACATGGACGGTGTATATAAAGACACGGAGCGGGGAGGACACTGCTAGGACGGGGGGTGGGGGATGGATGGACTTACCTTCTACATAGACAGTGTATATAAAGACACGGAGCAGGGAGGACACTGCTAGGACTGGGGGTTGGGGTTGGATGGACTTACCTTCTACATGGACGGTGTATATAAAGACACGGAGCGGGGAGGACACTGCTAGGACTGGGGGTTGGATGGACTTACCTTCTACATGGACGGTGTATATAAAGACACGGAGCGGGGAGGACACTGCTAGGACTGGGGGTGGGGGTTGGATGGACTTACCTTCTACATGGACGGTGTATATAAAGACACAGAGCGGGGAGGACACTGCTAGGACTGGGGGTGGGGGTTGGATGGACTTACCTTCTACATGGACGGTGTATATAATGACCCGGAGCGGGGAGGACACTGCTAGGACTGGGGGGTGGGGGTTGGGTGGACTTATCTTCTACATGGACGGTGTATATAAAGACACGGAGCGGGGAGGACACTGCTAGGACTGGGGGTGGGGGTTGGGTGGACTTACCTTCTACATAGACAGTGTATATAAAGACACGGAGCGGGGAGGACACTGCTAGGACTGGGGGTGGGGGTGGATGGACTTACCTTCTACATGGACGGTGTATATAATGACCCGGAGCGGGGAGGACACTGCTAGGACTGGGGGTGGGGGTTGGGTGGACTTATCTTCTACATGGACGGTGTATATAAAGACACGGAGCGGGGAGGACACTGCTAGGACTGGGGGTGGGGGTTGGATGGACTTACCTTCTACATGGACGGTGTATATAAAGACACGGAGCGGGGAGGACACTGCTAGGACTGGGGGTGGGGGATGGATGGACTTACCTTCTACATAGACAGTGTATATAAAGACACGGAGCGGGGAGGACACTGCTAGGACTGGGGGTGGGGGTGGATGGACTTACCTTCTACATGGACGGTGTATATAAAGACACGGAGCGGGGAGGACACTGCTAGGACTGGGGGTGGGGGTTGGATGGACTTACCTTCTACATGGACGGTGTATATAAAGACACGGATCGGGGAGGACACTGCTAGGACTGGGGGTGGGGGTTGGATGGACTTACCTTCTATATGGACGGTGTATATAAAGACACGGAGCAGGGAGGACACTGCTAGGACTGGGGGTGGGGGTTGCATGGACTTACCTTCTACATGGACGGTGTATATAAAGACACGGAGCGGGGAGGACACTGCTAGGACTGGGGGTGGGGGTTGGATGGACTTACCTTCTACATGGACGGTGTAGATAAAGACACGGAGCGGGGAGGACACTGCTAGGACTGGGGGAGGGGGATGGATGGACTTACCTTCTACATAGACAGTGTATATAAAGACACGGAGCGGGGGGGGACACTGCTAGGACTGGGGGTTGGGGTTGGATGGACTTACCTTCTACATGGACGGTGTATATAAAGACACGGAGCGGGGAGGACACTGCTAGGACTGGGGGTTGGATGGACTTACCTTCTACATGGACGGTGTATATAAAGACATGGAGCGGGGAGGACACTGCTAGGACTGGGGGTGGGGGTTGGATGGACTTACCTTCTACATGGACGGTGTATATAAAGACACGGAGCGGGGAGGACACTGCTAGGACTGGGGGTGGGGGTTGGATGGACTTACCTTCTACATGGACGGTGTATATAAAGACACGGAGCGGGGAGGACACTGCTAGGACTGGGGGTGGGGGTTGGATGGACTTACCTTCTACATGGACGGTGTATATAAAGACACGGAGCGGGGAGGACACTGCTAGGACTGGGGGTGGGGGTTGGATGGCCTTACCTTCTACATGGACGATGTAATAATCTGTCTGTATATGGAATCCTGTAGAGTTGTATATTTCCACATTGTATCTCCCGTCATTTTCCAGAGTCACATTGGATATGATGAGACTTCCATTCTCTGATAATCTTATATTGGGGAATAGTTTGTTCTCAGATTTCTCCAATGTACATCCCCTGTGTAGAAATATTCTGGTGCTCTCATGTCTGGTTGGGTCTTTATAATACCAATAAATCCGATCACATCTCTCTGTATCTGGATGGTTGAGGATGAGATGACGTCTGATGGGGATGAGAAGGTCAGATCCCGGCCGGGTGAATATTTCCTGGAATTTTCCTGTACAGACAGAATACAGATCCCAGTCAGGTCACAGTGTACACTCTCCTCCCCCCTCATATAACACACATTGATGTAGAACCACCTGGAATCCCATGAGACTAATGAATAAAAAAAACAACATCTGGATCAGTGGGAGGGGCTTGTTGTCTAGTACCCAGGAGCTGCGATGGGCACCAGGCCCCACCCCCTATCCCTCCCTGTCCACCCTCTGGGCTTGGGGGATGGGGCGGGCTGGCATGCTCATTAGGGATGAGCCGAACACCCCCGGGGTTCGGTTTGCACCAGAACCTGCGAACGGATTGAATGTTCGCGCGAACGTTAGACCCCTATTAGTTACAATGGACGCGAACGTTCGAAATCTAAAGTGCTAATTATAACAGCCAATATGCATGTTATTGTCATAAAAGAGGTTTGGGGACCCGGGTCCTGCCCCAGGGGACATGTATCAATGCAAAAAGAAGTTTTAAAAACGGACGTTTTTTCTGGAGCAGTCATTTTAACCGCTTCCCGACCGCCTCACGCAGATATACTGCGGCAGAATGGCACGGGCAGGCAAAATCACGTACGGGTACGTGGCCCTTTAATTGCCTGCCCGTGGGTCGCACGCGCGCCGCCATCGGCGCGCTCACGACCCAGTCGGGAGCTCCGTGACCACGGCCGCGGGACCAGCGGACCCGATCGCCGCTGGTGTCCCGCGATCGGGTCACAGAGCTGAAGTACGGGGAGAGGTCTGTATAAACAAACCTCTCCACGCGCTTCCTACTCTGCCTGTCATTGATCGGCTGTTCCCTTTCATCGGGAAAGCCGATCAATGACGTCAGACGTCAGCCCCGCCCCCTAATGTAAAAAACACACACACGTCACAGCCCATAACCCCTCCCCTCCCCCTAGTGGTTAACTCTTTCACTGCATGTGTCATTTATACAGGAATCAATGCATTTTAATAGCATTGATCGCTGTATAAATGAAATGGTCCCAAAAATGTGTCAAAAAGTGTCCGATGTGTCCGCCGCAATGTCGCAGTCACAAAAAAAAATTGCTGATCGCCGCCATTACTAGTAAAAAAAAAAAATATTAATAAAAATGCTATAAAACTATCCCCTATTTTGTAAACGCTATAACTTTTGCGCAAACCAATCAATAATCGCTAATTGCGATTTTTTGTACCAAAAATATGTAGAAGAATACGTATCGGCCTAAACTGAGGAAAAAAAAAATTTTTTATATTTTTTTTGGGGATATTTATTATAGCAAAAAGCTAAAAATATTGTGTTTTTTTCAAAATTGTCGCTCTATTTTTGTTTATAGCGCAAAAAATAACAGCCGCAGGGGCGATCAAATACCACCAAAAGAAAGCTCTATTTGTGGGAAAAAAAGGACGTCAATTTTGTTTGGGAGCCACGTCGCACAACCACGCAATTGTCAGTTAAAGCGACGCAGTGCCGAATCGCAAAAAGGGCCTGGTCCTTTGACTGCCAATTGGTCCGGGGCTGAAGTGGTTAATGATGCATAAAGTGAAAAAAAAGTGAAATATTCCTTTAAATATGGTACCTGGGGGGTGTGTAAAGTATGCCTGTGAAGTGGCATGTGTTTCCCGTTTTTAGAACTGTCCCTGCAAAAAATGACATTTGTAAAGGAAAAAAAGAAACCATTTAAATCTGCTTGCGGCTTTAATGTCATGTCTTGTCCTGGCAATATGGATGAAAATCTTTGAGAAAAATGGCATGGCTACCCCATCGCCCCCAGCCCATTACCAGCCCCTTTGGGTCTTGTATGGATATTAAGGGGAACCCCTCACCCAAAATAAAACCCTATACCTACAACCCTATATACTCTGAACAGCAGTATACAGGCGGTGCAAACAAGACAGGGACTGTAGGTTTGTTCTTAAGTAGAATCTGTTTGTAATTTTGAACAGGTAAATTTGCCCCTGTAATATTTGTGCACCTGTTCAGAACATTTCACCTCACTTTCCGTCCCAATGACAAATGTTTTTGGAAAAGTGTTTTTTTTATTGAAACAAGGATTGGTGATAAAGCATCAGTAGAGAGGAGATACCTTTTTCCCAAATTAAATCCAACAGGATAGAATTTCCCTTCCTAGGGGTAGATTTCCTCTCACTTCCTGTTTTCTCCTTCCGTTTGCAAGTAGGAGTCGTTTCTAAGTTGGATGTTTGAAAGTAGGGGCCTGCCGTATATACTCTGCAGAAATTTGCCCCATTAGATGTTGGTGTTGCCACAACACTGTAAGCCCTCACAGCTACTCTTGGTGGGCGCTGGAATGCCCTGCTGTGAACTATTATATCAGGAATTGTATTTACATGCCATTGTTGAACAGTGTTAGGAAAAATTGGGCCTTTGGTGGTGGTGGTGGTGGTGGTGCTGGTGCTACAACACTGTAAGCCCTCACAGTTACTTTTGGTGGGCACAGGAATGGGCCCTGCTGTGAATTATTAGATCAAGAATTGTAATTGCACGCCCCTGTTAAACAGGGGCTAAAAAATTGGGCTTTTGGTGGTGGTGGTGGACGGTGTTGCCACAACACTGTAAGCCCTCACAGTTACTCTTGGTGGGCGCAGGAATGGGCTCTGCTGTGAATTATTAGATCAAGATTTGTAATTACACGCCCCTGTTAAACAGGGGCTGAATAATTGGGCCTTAGTGCTGTGCTGATGCCACAACACTGCAACCCCTCACAGATACTGTACTTGGAGCACAGCAATGAGACCTGTTGCAAAGCATTGCATAAAAAATTGTAATTACACGCCCCTGTTAAACAGGGGCTGAAAAATTGTGCCTTAGGCACTGGTGCTGGTGCCACAACACTGCAACCCCTCACAGATACTGTACTTGGAGCACAGCAATGAGACCTGTTGCAAAGCATTGCATAAAAAATTGTAATTACAAGCCCCTGTTAAACAGGGGCTGAAAAATTGGGCCTTAGCCACTGGTGGTGGCACCCAGAAACAAAAATGTTCTTCCAAACTATCATCAGGATCATTGAGGAGGAAGAGGATAGTCAGTCAACATAACAGGACAGTCACTCAGCATCAGCATAGGAGTCTTGAAGGGATGTGATGTGACATTTCAAAATAAATTATTCTGTTATATCAGCTTCAGGTGACTGGTAGCTGGTGGTGATCCAAGACTGATTCATCTTTATGAAGGTCAGTCGATCAACCGAGTCGGTGGACAGGCACACCCTGTGATCGGTGACAAAGCTTCCAGCAGCACTGAATGTGCGTTCCGAAAGAACGCTAGATGCAGGACAGGTCAGTAGCTCAATTGCATACTGTGCAAGCTCTGGCCAGTGATCCATCCTCAAGACCCAGTAAGCCAGAGGATTTTCGATGGGAAAGGTGTCCAAGTCTGACCTTGCCCCTAGGTATTCCTGCACCATGTATATCAGACGCTGGCGATGGTTGCTGGAACCGATCATACCTTGGGGCTGCGGACTAAAAAATTGTCTGAACGCATCGGTCAGACGTCCACCTTCCCCACCGCTCCTTCTGCTACTGACCGAAGCCTCAGCAACTCGTCGTCCAGGAGTTTGTAACCTCCCAGTCTCTGGGAACGCGTTGCACAGACCTTTCTGCAAGGCCTCCCGGAGATGTCTCATCCTCTGCTCCCTCTGCGACGGCAAGATAAGGTCCGCAACCTTACCCTTGTACCGTGGATCAAGGAGAGTGGCCAGCCAGTAATGGTCCCTCTCCTTGATCTGAAGAATACGAGGATCCTTCCGCAGGCTTTGCAGGATCAGGGAGGCCATGCAACGTAGGTTAGCTGAGGCATTCGGTCCGGAGTCTTCTGGGTCACTGAGGACGACATGATCCGCAGCCACCTCCTCCCAGCCACGTACAAGTCCACCGGTTTCTTGGGACTGTAAATCATCCCTAAAAGACTGCTGATGCTGAGTGCCAGGCTCCACCTCCATGCTGACACAATCCTCCTCCTCCTCATCCTCTTCCTGTGTGATGGGTGGGAGAGAAGGAACACTGTCTGGATAAAGGGGGCCTTGAGAGGCAAGGAAGTCCTCCTCTTCCTGCCTCTGTTCTGCCTCAAGTGCCCTGTCCATTATCCCATGCAGTGTATGCTCCAACAGGTGGACAAGAGGTACAGTCACTGATGCATGCACTGTCACTGATCACCATCCTCGTGGCCTCCTCAAATGATGACAGGACAGTGCATGCATCCCTGATCATGCGCCACTGGCGTGGTGAAATAAAATCCGAGCTCCCCTGACCCTGTCCTGGTGCCATAGTCGCACAGGTACTCAATGATGGCCCTCTGCTGCGTGTGCAGTCGCTGCAGCATGGCCAACGTTGAGTTCCACCTGGTGGGCATGTCACATATAAGGCGGTTCTTGGGCAGGTTCAACTCCTTTTGCAGCTCAGCCAGCCGAGCACTGGCATTATATGATCGGCGGAAATGCACACAGACTTTCCTGGCCTGCCTCAGGACATCCTGTAAGCCCGGGTACCTGCCCAAGAACCGCTGCACCACCAGGTTAAGGACGTGAGCCATAAAGGGCACATGGGTCATCTGTCCCTGTCGCTGGGCAGAGAAGAGGTTGGTGCCATTGTCAAAAACCACCATTCCTGGCTTAAGCTGGTGTGGTGTCAACCACCTCTCGGCCTGCCCCTGCAGAGCTGACAGAACCTCGGCCCCAGTGTGGCTCCTGTCCCCCAAACACACCAGCGCAAGCACGGCATGGCATCTTTTTGCCTGCGTACTTGCGTAGCCCCTTGGATGCCTACGGAGCACCGCTGGTTCCGAGGACAGAGCACTCAAAGAGGCCATGGAGGAAGAAGAAGAGGAGGGGGTGGAGGAGAGAGGTGTGTCACAACCAGTAGTAGCATTTTGGAGGCGTGGTTGCGGAACAACCTCCAACACTACTGCACCTTGTCCTGCATCCTTCCCAGCTGCCAAAAGAGTGACCCAATGGGCCGTAAAAGATAGGTAACGTCCCTGTCCATGCCTGCTGGACCATGAGTCAGCGGTAATATGCACCTTACCGCTGACCGCCCTGTCCAGCGAGGCCAAGACATTGCCTTCCACATGCCGGTACGGAATCGCCTTCCGTGAGAAAAAGTGGCGTTTGGGAACCTGCCACTGAGGAACCGCACATTGAACAAACTCACGGAAGGGGGCCGAGTCTACCAACTGAAAAGGCAGCAGTTGAAGTGCTAGCAATTTAGCCAAGCTAGCATTCAACCGCTGGGCATGTGGATGGCTGGGAGTGAACTTCTTTCGACGGTCCAGCAGCTGGGGCAGGGAAATTTGCCTGGTACAATCGGACGTCGGTGTACTGCTACCAGAGTGCCCGCAAGTACTTGGCTGTGACACACCTAATTCTACACCTTCATTCCTCTCAGTGCAGCCTTCAGAGAGGACTGACGATATAGTGGGGTTGGAGATCCCAGCTGATGAGGAGCAAGGAGAGGTCCGCTTTGTTCTTTGGTGTGGGTCTTTAAGGTGCGCTTGCCAATGAGCTGCATGGCAGGTCAACATATGTCTGGTCATGTTTGTGGTGCCCAAGCGGCTGATGTTTTGGCCACACGAGATACGCTTGAGACATATGTTGCAAATAGCAGCGGTGCGATCTGATGCACTCGTCTCAAAAAAGGCCCACACCAAAGAACTTTTGTGATAACGTGCAGAGGCAGCGCCCTGCACAGGTGGAGCTCTGCGGTGTGATTCAGTGTGTGTGCTGGCCTCAAGCTGGCCCCCGGAGGGCATCCTGCCTCGTTGGACATGTGCCGCCTCCTCCTCCTCCTCCTCTCTCCGTTCAGGCACCCACGTGAAGTTAGTGACCTCATCATCCCCTCCCTCTTCACCACTGGAGCAAACCTGGCAGTAAGCTGCAGCTGGTGGAACATGACTGCCAGATTGCTGTCCTTGAGCATCCCCTCTCTCTGCGCTCACGCTTCTGCCTTCCTCTAGCTGGGTATCATCATCGGAGCCTTCAAAACGCTGGGCATCCTCCTGGAGCATGTACCCAACACTGTGCTCAAACAGTTCGGGGGACTCCTCAGGAGGACATGGTGGGTCTAGGGAAGGGGTGCCTGATGACATTGAGTACGCGTTGGCAGCTGCTTTGCCAGTACCCTGAGCCTGGGTGAGAGAGGATGAGGAGGATGAGGAGGGCTTGGTCATCCACTCTACCAAGCCTTCGGCATGATGTGGCTCAACGTGTCCAGCTGCCGAAAATAAGGACAAGCGTGTGCCATGGCCACGTGCTGATGACGATGCACCGCCTCCACGAACAGCACTGTTGTCTCTAGACACAGAGCCTGCTTGCCCTGTTTTCTTGGCTCGTGACTGTCTGCCTCTCCTTGTTGGTCTTCCAGACATTGTAATGGCCTGCAGGGAGATGGGAAAACAGCAATTGGGTAGTGTATATTGTGCTGGAGTCACACAGCAACACACTAACTCCTGCAGATGGCTGCCTTAGATGAAAACAGGGCAGAAGGGCAGATACAGGGTGAGGTGGTTTAGTGTGCTGTGCTAGACTCACACAGCACACACAAACTAACTCCTGCAGATGGCTGTATTGGTAGAGAACAGCATTTTCCCCACACGCAAATGCCTGAGAAGAACACACTATCCCTGCCTATTTTTCCTCTTTCCCTACAATTTCCCCACACAGAAATGATTCACATATAGTGTGTACAGTACACTGTCTTTCCCTCAACGCTGGAACACACTACACGAGGCCGCCGGCACGGCGCCTTATATAGTGTGGGGTGTTTACTAAACCCCCTGAGCTATAATTGGCTGGCTCTATGATTGGCCAAGCATGCGGGGTCACAGTGCATGCTTGGCCAATCATCAGCCAGCAATTCACTGCGACTGGCGCAGTGCATTGTGGACCGTTCGCATCACACGAATTTGATGCGAACGGCCCTCAGAGTTCTGCCCTCGACGAGCAGACGAACGGCCGATGTTCGATTCGAACATGGGTTCGAATCGAACACCGGGCCCATCCCTGCAGATGAATGGATTGGTAGAGAACAGCACTGAGAAGAACACACTTCCCATTCTAATCTATTATTTTCTATTGTGTTCAAATCTGAATTGATTTTATTTATATTTTGGGAAATGGTTATATTCTTTCAATTCTAATGTTTTTTTAATTGTATTATTTTTCTATTTGTTTATTCTATTCTATTATTTTCTATTCTATTATTTTATTTTCTATTCTATTCTATTCTTTTATATTCAAATTCTATTCAAAATTCAAATTTTGGTAGATGGTTATATTCTTTCTATTCTATTCTGTTGTTTTTTTCTATACTATTCTGTTATTTTCTATTATATTCTAATCTATTATTTTCTATTCAAATTCCAAATTGATTCTATTTGAATTTTGGGAAATGGTTATATTCTTTCTATTCTATTCTATTGTTTCTTTTACTCTTTTCTTTTCTATTCTATTATAGTCTATCCTATTTTTTTTTCTTTTCTATTCTATTATTTCTATTCTATTCTTCTCTTATGTATTCAAATTTACATTTATTCTATTTAAAATTCTAATTTCAGAAGATGGTTATATTCTATGTTATTCTATTCTATTTGTTTATATTATATTCTAGTCTATTCTGTTCTTTTATTTTCTATTCTATTTTGTTGTGTTTTACGCTATTATATTCTATTCTTTTATTTTCTGTTATATTCTTTTCTATTCAATTTTTTTTCTATTCTATTCCTTTATTTTATTTTCTATTTTATTCTCTTTGGAAATTTGAAAACGATTCGAATTTGAATTTCATCCAAATTTTGTTTGTTATTTCAGATTTTTTAACCACTTCGCACCCGCGCTATAGCCGAAAGACAGCTACAGCGCGGACGCTCCCTGCCGGGAGGACATCCCTGGATGTCCTCCTGTTTACTTCCACATCAGATGTGATCAATTTATTATGATTTGCACCACAGCTTGTAGACTCTCTAACTTTCACAAAGACCAAATAATATCCACTAATTTGGGTTATTTTTACCAAAGATATGTAGCAGTATAAATTGTGGCCAAAATTTATGAAGAAAAATTAATAATTTGCTAAATTTTATCACAAAAACAAAGAAAAATTAGTTTTTTTTCAAAATGTTCGGTCTTTTTTCATTTATAGCGCAAAAAATAAAAAACACAGAGGTGACCAAATACCACCAAACGAAAGCTCTATGGGGGGGGGGGGCGATGGGCCCGGTGTTCGATTCAAACCCACGTTCGAATCGAGCACCGGGCGTTCGCCCGCTCGGCGAGCCCAGAACTATTTGGGCCGTTCGCATCACATTCGTGTGATGCGAGCGGCCCGCAATGCATTGCGCCAGGCGCAGTGCATTGCTGGCTGATGATTGGCCAAGCATGCACTGTGACCCCCCGCATGCTTGGCCAATCACAGCGCCGGCAGCGAGGAGAGCAATAATTGGCTATAGGCCGGACGCCTGTAGCCAATTATAGCTCAGGGGCTTTAGTACACGCCCCACTGTATAAAAGGCCGTCGGCCTAGTGCACATGTGTTCCAGCTTTGATTCTGATATAGGCAGACTGCTGATGCTGATTCATTATCATTATCATTACTACTGAAGTGAATACTGATCATTGGAGAATATATATTCATTCTGCTGATTGCACTGTTGCTGAGTGGTGACATTATCTGCTGCTGAGTCTAACTGCTGTGATTCTGGGGATTAGTCTGGTGTGTGCGTGCTGTTAGTACAGCATTGCAGTAGCACCTTCTGTCCTATGCTGTTAGTACAGCATTGCAGTATAACCTTCTGTCCTATTGTGATCTAAGGCAGGCAGGGATTTATAGGAGCTAGTGTGTGTGTCAGCACACATAAAACCACCTCAGTCACTCTATCTGCTATAAGGCCCAGTTGTTGTCATCGAAGGCAGCCAGGCATCTCCAGGAGCTAGCTTGTGTGTGTGTGTGTGTGCTCTGTTAGTACATCACACATAAAACCACCTCAGCATCTCTATCTGCTATAAGGCCCAGTTGTTGTGATATAAGGCAGTCTCTATCTGCTATAAGTCAGTCTCTATCTGCCGTAAGGCCCAGTTGTTGTCATCGAAGGCAGCCAGGCATCTCCAGGAGCTAGCTTGTGTGTGTGTGTGTGCTCTGTTAGTACATCACACATAAAACCACCTCAGCCTCTCTATCTGCTATAAGGCCCAGTTGTTGTGATATAAGGCAGTCTCTATCTGCCGTAAGGCCCAGTTGTTGTCATCGAAGGCAGCCAGGCATCTCCAGGAGCTAGCTTGTGTGTGCGTGTGTGCTCTGTTAGTACATCACACATAAAACCACCTCAGCCTCTCTATCTGCTATAAGGCCCAGTTGTTGTCATATAAGGCGTCTCTATCTGCCGTAAGGCCCAGTTGTTGTCATCGAAGGCAGCCAGGCATCTCCAGGAGCTAGCTTGTTGTGTGTGTGTGTGTGTGCTCTGTTAGTACATCACACATAAAACCACCTCAGCCTCTCTATCTTCTATATGGCCCAGTTGTTGTCATATAAGGCAGTCTCTATCTGCCGTAAGGCCCAGTTGTTGTCATCGAAGGCAGCTAGGCATCTCCAGGAGCTAGTGTGTGTGTGTGCTCTGTTAGTACATCACACATAAAACCACCTCAGCCTCTCTATCTTCTATATGGCCCAGTTGTTGTCATATAAGGCAGTCTCTATCTGCCGTAAGGCCCAGTTGTTGTCATCGAAGGCAGCCAGGCATCTCCAGGAGCTAGCTTGTGTGTGTGTGTGCTCTGTTAGTACATCACACATAAAACCACCTCAGCCTCTCTATCTGCTATAAGGCCCAGTTGTTGTCATCTAAGGCAGCCTCTATCTGCCGTAAGGCCCAGTTGTTGTCATCTAAGGCAGCCTATCTGCCGTAAGGCCATCTCTATCTGCCGTAAGGCCCAGTTGTTGTCATCTAAGGCAGCCTCTATCTGCCGTAAGGCCCTGTTGCTGTCATCTAAGGCAGCCATCTGCAGGAGTTAGTGTGTGTGCTGTGTGACTCCAGCACAATATACACTACCCACTACAATGCCTGGAAGACCGCCAAGGAGAGGCAGACAGTCCCGAGGCAAGAACACAGGGCAAGCAGGCTCTGTTTCTAGAGACAACAGTGCTGGTCGTGGACGTGGATGTGGTCGTGCATCGTCATCAGCACGTGGCCATGGGACACGTTTGTCCTTGTTTTCGGCAGCTGGACATGTTGAGCCGCATCATGCCGAAGGCTTGGTAGAATGGATGACCAAGCCCTCCTCATCCTCCTCATCCTCTCTCACCCAGGCTCAGGGTACTGGCAGAGCAGCTGCCAACGCATACTCAATGGCATCATCAGGCACCCCTTCCCTAGACCCACCATGTCCTCCTGAGGAGTCCCCCGAACTGTTTGAGCACAGTGTTGGGTACATGCTCCAGGAGGATGCCCAACGTTTTGAAGGCTCGGATGATGATACCCAGCTAGATGAAGGCAGTAGCGTGCGCGCAGAGAGAGGGGATGCTCAAGGACAGCAATCTGGCAGTCATGTTCCACCAGCTGCAGCTTACTGCCAGGTTTGCTCCAGTGGTGAAGAGGGACAGGATGATGAGGTCACTGACTCCACGTGGGTGCCTGAAGGGAGAGAGGAGGAGGAGGAGGAGGCGGCGGCACATGTCCAACGAGGCAGGATGCCCTCCGGAGGCCAGCTAGAGGCCAGCACACCAACTGAATCACACCGCAGAGCTCCGCCTGTGCAGGGCGCTGCCTCTGCACGTTATCACAAAAGTTCTTTGGTGTGGGCCTTTTTTGAGACGAATGCATCAGATCGCACCACTGCTATTTGCAACATATGTCTCAAGCTTATCTCGCGTGGCCAAAACATCAGCCGCTTGGGCACCACAAGCATGACCAGACATATGTCGACCTGCCATGCAGCTCGTTGGCAAGCGCACATTAAAGACCCACACCAAAGAACAAAGCGGACCTCTCCTTTCTCCTCATCAGCTGGGATCTCCAACCCCCCTATATCTTCAATCCTCTCTGAAAGCTGCTCTGAGAGGAATGAAGGTGTAGAATTAGGTGTGTCACAGCCAAGTACTTGCAGTACACCGACGTCCGATTCTACCAGGCAAATTTCCCTGCCCCAGCTGCTGGACCGTCGAAAGAAGTTTACTCCCAGCCATCCACATGCCCAGCGGTTGAATGCTAGCTTGGCTAAATTTCTATCACTTCAACTGCTGCCTTTTCAGTTGGTAGACTCGGCCCCCTTCCGTGAGTTTGTTCAATGTGCGGTTCCTTAGTGGCAGGTTCCCAAACGCCACTTTTTCTCACGGAAGGCGATTCCGGCTCTCTACCGGCATGTGGAAGGCAATGTCCATGCCTCGCTGGACAGGGCGGTCAGCGGTAAGGTGCATATTACCGCTGACTCATGGTCCAGCAGGCATGGACAGGGACGTTACCTGTCTTTCACGGCCCATTGGGTCACTCTATTGGCAGCTGGAAGGGATGCAGGACAAGGTGCAGTAGTGTTGGAGGTTGTTCCGCCACCACGCCTCCAAAATGCTACTACTGGTTGTGACACACCTCTCTCCTCCACCCCCTCCTCTTCTTCTTCCTCCATGGCCTCTTCGAGTGCTCTGTCCTCGGAACCAGCGGTGCTCCGTAGGCGTACAAGGGGCTACGCGAGTACGCAGGCAAAAAGATGCCATGCCGTGCTTGCGCTGGTGTGTTTGGGGGACAGGAGCCACACTGGGGCAGAGGTTCTGGCAGCTCTGCAGGGGCAGGCCGAGAGGTGGTTGACGCCACGCCAGCTTAAGCCAGGAATGGTGGTTTCTGACAATGGCACCAACCTCCTCTCCGCCCTGCGACAGGGGCAGCTGACCCATGTGCCTTGTATGGCTCACGTCCTCAACCTGGTGGTGCAGCGGTTCTTGGGCAGGTACCCAGGCTTACAGGATGTCCTGAGGCAGGCCAGGAAAGTCTGTGTGCATTTCCGCCGATTGTATAATGCCAGTGCTCGGCTGGCTGAGCTGCAAATAGAATTGAACCTTCCCAAGAACCGCCTTATATGTGACATGCCCACCAGGTGGAACTCAACGTTGGCCATGCTTCAGCGACTGCACACGCAGCAGAGGGCCATCAATGAGTACCTGTGCGACTACGGCACCAGGACAGGGTCAGGGGAGCTTGGATTTTTTTCCCCACGCCAGTGGAGCATGATCAGGGATGCAT
Source organism: Lithobates sylvaticus (assembly GCA_028564925.1). Taxonomy (NCBI): domain Eukaryota; kingdom Metazoa; phylum Chordata; class Amphibia; order Anura; family Ranidae; genus Lithobates; species Lithobates sylvaticus. Next base: position 2,228,801 of record CM053027.1, read on the forward strand.
GCACTGTCCTGTCACCATTTGAGGAGGCCATGAGGATGGTGAGCAGTGACAGTGCATGCATCAGTGACACTGTACCTCTTGTCCACCTGTTGGAGCATACGCTGCGTGGGATAATGGACAGGGCACTTGAGGCAGAACAGAGGCAGGAAGAGGAGGACTTACTTGCCTCTCAAGGCCCCCTTTATCCAGACAGTGTTCCTTCTGTCCCACCCATCACACAGGAAGAGGATGAGGAGGAGGAGGAGGATTGTGTGAGCATGGAGGTGGAGCCTGGCACTCAGCATCAGCAGCAGCAGTCTTTTAGGGATGATGTACAGTCCAAACAAACCAGTGGACTTGTACGTGGCTGGGAGGAGGTGGCTGGCGATCATGTCGTCCTCCGTGACCCAGAAGACTCCGGACCGAATGCCTCAGCTAACCTATGTTGCATGGCCTCCCTGATCCTGCAAAGCCTGCGGAAGGATCCTTGTATTCTTCGGATCAAGGAGAGGGACCATTACTGGCTGGCCACTCTCCTTGATCCACGGTACAAGGGTAAGGTTGCGGACCTTATCTTGCCGTCGCAGAGGGAGCAGAGGATGAGACATCTAAGGGAGGCCTTGCAGAAAGGTCTGTGCAACGCGTTCCCAGAGACTGGGAGGTTACAAACTCCTGGTCCTGGACGACGAGTTGCTGAGGCTTCGGTCAGTAGCAGAAGGAGCTGTGGGGAAGGTGGACGTCTGACCAATGCGTTCAGACAATTTTTTAGTCCGCAGCCCCAAGGTATGATCGGTTCCAGCATCCATCACCAGCGTCTGATATACATGGTGCAGGAATACCTAGGGGCAAGGTCAGACTTGGACACCTTTCCCACCGAAAACCCTCTGGCTTACTGGGTCTTGAGGATGGATCACTGGCCAGAGCTTGCACAGTATGCAATTGAGCTACTGGCCTGTCCTGCATCCAGCGTTCTTTCCGAACGCACATTCAGTGCTGCTGGAGGATTTGTCACCGATCACAGGGTGCGCCTGTCCACCGAATCGGTTGATCGACTGACCTTCATAAAGATGAATCAGTCTTGGATCACCACCAGCTACCAGGCACCTGAAGCGGATATAACTGAATAATTTATAATGTCACATCCCTTCAAGACTGCCTATGCTGATGCTGAGTGACTGTCCTGTTATGTTCACTGACTATCCTCTTCCTCCTCCTCAATGATCCATTCCTTGATAGCTTGGAAGAACATGTTTGTTTCTGGGTGCCACCACACCAGTGCCTAAGGCCCAATTTTTCAGCCCCTGTTTAACAGGGGCGTGTAATTACAATTTTTTATGCAATGCTTTGCAACAGGTCTCATTGCTGTGCTCAGAGTACAGTATCTGTGAGGGGTTGCAGTGTTGTGGCTCCAGCACCAGTGCCTAAGGCACTATTTTTCAGCCCCTGTTTAACAGGGGCGTGTAATTACAATTTTTTAAGCAATGCTTCGCAACAGGTCTGACTGCTGTGCTCCAAGTACAGTATCTGTGAGGGGTTGCAGTGTTGTGGCACCAGCACCAGTGCCTAAGGCACAATTTTTCAGCCCCTGTTTAACAGGGGCGTGTAATTACAAATCTTTATCTAATAGTTCACAGCAGGGCCCATTCCTGCGCCCACCAAGAGTAACTGTGAGGGCTTACAGTCTTGTGGCAACACCGTCCACCACCAAGGCCCAATTTTTCAGCCCCTGTTTAACAGGGGCGTGAAATTACAAATATTGATCTAATAATTCACAGCAGGGCCCATTCCTGCGCCCACCAAGAGTAACTGTGAGGGCTTACAGTCTTGTGGCAACACCGTCCACCACCACCACCAAAGGCCCAATTTTTCTGCCCTGTTCAACAGGTGCATGCAATTACAAATCTTGATCTAATAATTCACAGCAGGGCCAATTCCTGTGCCCACCAAGAGTAACTGTGAGGGCTTACAGTGTTGTGGCTACACCAACATGAAATGGGGCAAATTTCTGCAGAGTATATACGGCAGGCCCTTGCTTTCAAACATCCAACTTACAAACGACTCCTACTTGCAAACGGAAGGAGAAAACAGGAAGTGAGAGGAAATCTACCCCTAGGAAGGGAAATTCCATCCTGTTACATTTAATTTGGGAAAAAGGTATCTCCTCTCTACTGATGCTTTATTACCAATCCTTGTTTCAATAAAAAAAACACTTTTCCAAAAACATTTGTCATTGGGACGGAAAGTGAGGTGAAATGTTCTGAACAGGTGCACAGACAGCAAATGTTACAGGGGTGATAACCCCTCCCTATGTTCTCCAAAAAGCTTAAAAATAGATTTTTTTTGGATGGAGCTACACTTAAAAATGTACCTGTTCAGATTCTACTTATGAACAAATCTACAGTCCCTGTCTTGTTTGCACCGCCTGTATACTGCTGTTCAGAGTATATAGGGTTGTAGGTATAGGGTTTTATTTTGGGTGCGGGGTTCCCCTTAATATCCATACAAGACCCAAAGGGGCTGGGGTGGGGGGGGGGGGGGGGATGGGGTAGCCATGCCATTTTTCTCAAGGATTTTCAGCCATATTGCCAGGACAAGACATGACATTAAAGCCGCAAGCGGTTTTAAATGGCTTCTTTTTTTCCTTTACAAATGTCATTTTGTGCAGGGACAGTTCTAAACACGGGAAACACATGCCACTTCACAGGCATACTTTAGACACCCCCCAGGTACCATATTTAAAGGAATATTTCACTTTTTTTTTTTTTTCACTTTATGCATCATTAAAATGACTGCTCCCGAAAAAAACGTTTAGTTTTTAAAACTTCTTTTTGCATTGATATATGTCCCCTGGGGCAGGACCCGGGTCCCCAAACCTGTTTTATGACATTAACATGCATATTGGCCGTTAGCATTAGCACTTTTGATTTCGAACGTTCGCGTCCATTGTAACGAATAGGGTTCGAAAATTCGCACAAACTTTCGGTCCGTTCGAAGGTTCTGGTGCGAACAGAACCCGGGGGTGTTCGAGACCGCCACTAAAAGTTCTACATTGCCAGAAATCAGTAATGATTTGCCCTACTTCAACATGAACAGTTGTTCATTCTAAAGAAGTGTAAAGCCCTGTACACACGGTCGGATTTTCCGACGGAAAATGTCCTATCGGACAATGTTGTCGGAAATTCCGACTGTGTGTAGGCTCCATCGGACTTTTTCCGTCGGATTTTTCCGACGGACAAAGTTTTATCTCCTGCTCTCAAATTTTCCGACAACAAAGTCCTATCGGACTTTTTCTGATCGTGTGTAGCAAATTCCGACAAACAAAGTGCCACGCATGCTCAGATCACATTACAAGACCAAAGCTATTGGCTACTAGCCTCTACGTAGTCCCGTCATAGGCAACAAACGTCACCACGTTCAGAATGATCGGATTTTCCGACAACTTTGTCCGACCGTGTGTCGGACAAAATCCGTCGGAAAAAATCCGATGGATTTTGTGGCCGGATTTTCCGACCGTGTGTACGGGGCATAACTCTAAATTGTATTCTGCGACAACGTGATCAACTCCAAACTCCCCCCTTTTTTTTCTTTTTTTTTTAAATATATATACTTTTTTTTTTATTCTGCAACAACGTGATCAACTCCAAACTCCCCTTTTTTCTTTTATTTATTTTTATTTTTTTTAATATTTTTTTATTTTTTATTTTGCAACAACGTGATCAACTCCAAACTCCCCTTTTTTATTTATTTTTTTTAATATTTATTTATTTATTTTTATTCTGCAACAACGTGATCAACTACAAACTCCCCCCCCCCTTTTTTTTTTGTTTTTTGCGAGTTCCCATGAAGGAATGGTGAGAAGGGAAAAGGAAGGAAAAAATTAAAAATTGTATTAATGTTTGCAAACTATCTTTAAAAATTAAACCATTACTAGTAAAGGTCAATGATACATACATAATTGAACTATATTATATGTTTATTTGTAGTTTTATCCTTTTCCATGACTTATTTTAGATACATGGTGTCAAATAGGTTAATCCTGCCTCTACAGACTTGAAGAAGTTTTTTTTTGTTTTTTGTTTTTGTGCTAATTAATTTGACTTGTTTCAATTTTTAAAGAAAAGACGTTGAATTAATTTATTCTACTATTATCTTATAAATTCTATTAACCATATAGATTAAATGGTCGGATGTAACTTATTATTCTCTTTCTATATGGTACTCAAACTTGTAAAGCGTAAGACTGATATGAGAGATTTCTCTCAACTAATTATATAAGACAATTACGAGAAGACTTGATCTCATAACCTGATTATAATGATCATTCACGTAATTGCGACAAACCTATATGACGCCATATTAAATGCTTATATAATTCTCAATTTTATTTCTCCCTATTACCTCTTTATACTCTTTTACTATAAAGCATCATATCCCCATCTACAATTGAAGCACATCTTAAACCCCTATCACACTTCACAGATGTGCACTTTAAGGCTGTGAGTCTAACGGTACTTTCCAAACGAAAAAAAAAAAATATATATATAGACAAAAAATAACAACAAATAATAAAAAAGAAGAACAACAATACTCCTTGACTGTACTCCCCCCCCAAAAAGTGGTATAGACTTTAAAACTTTTCTTACACAATAGTATATTTCAAGACCTCCCATTTCCCAAAAAGCTACCATAGATCCAATGTACCTCTCAGATCACCACCCTATTTCCATCTCCATATCATTTCCCGAAACACACTCACATACCAATACCTGGAAACTAGATCATTCTTTACTAACCGATCCCGAAATTCAAAAAGAAATAGAAAATGGCATTACACAATTCTTTAAAGAAAACACTATACAAGATACCCCCCCCCCCCCCCCCCCCATTATATGGAAGGCACATAAATGTGTAATTAGAGGTATCCTCATTGCTTCAGCTGCCAAAGGAAGGAAACTACAATTAAAACAATTTCATGATCTGACCGAACAGATACATCAATTAGAAAAAAACACATAAACGTTCGCATGCACTAACGGTACTAAATTCACTTGTAAACGCTAGAAAGACCTTACTAAATTTGCTAGACAAACAAACAAAACGTAAATTGATTCTGACCCAGAAAACTTATTACGAATTTGACAATAAAGCAGGCAAAATGTTGGCAAGAGCATTACAATCTAAAAAATCTTCTCTTATGATCCACTCTCTCTCCGATACACAGGGACATAAATTGCACTCCACACCAGATATAGCAAACCAATTTATGTCATACTATTCCAAGCTATATAATTTACCTACTACACAATCGCCTTCACAAAAAGAGGAAAGAATGCAATTAATTAAGAATTTCCTCAAGAAATATAGCCCTACGCCCATTTCGACAGAACAATGTCAAAACCTTGATAAACCTCTGAACCAGGAGGAAACACTGCTTGCTCTAAATATGCTAAAAGTTGGTAAAAGCCCTGGCCCAGACGGATTTTCAGTAGGCTATTATGAAACCTTTAAGGATATTTTGACATCTATATTTCTTTCAACATTTAACACATATGAAATGCCCACAATACCCCCAAGAGATCTGTTATCTGCCAACATAACAGTCATCCCTAAGCCTGGCAAAGATTCACAATCAACCACCAATTACAGACCAATTTCACTACTAAATGTCGACCTAAAATGGTACGCTAAAATATTAGCCAATAGATTGCTCCCTTTACTCCCCCAATTAATACATTTAGACCAGGTGGGTTTTATCCCTGGAAGAGATAACACCCTCAAAGCCATTAATATCCAACATTGGCTTGTAAAAACAAAACAAAAGGGATTTTTTTTATCATTGGACACGGAGAAGGCGTTCGACAGAGTGGCATGGGATTATATGTCCCAATCTCTATTTCATATTGGTCTTCCAGAACGCATGCTCAATTTCATACTCACATTATATTCTAATCCCACTGCAAAAATAAAAGTGAATGGCCACCTGTCGGACGTCTTCTCCATTTCTAATGGAACACGACAGGGCTGCCCCTTATCCCCCCTCATTTATGTCCTCACATTAGAACCCTTGTTAAGATGCATCAGAGCAAATTAAGATATTAAGGGCGGTGACATACAGGACCATTTATACAAAATAGTCGCTTTTGCGGACAATATCCTCTTATTCTTAATGAACCCACTGATAACGATCCCAAACCTCCTCAAAACCATTGACCATTTCAAACTCATATCTAATCTTAAAATCAACTTTACCAAGTCCATCGCTTTAAATATTTCTCTCACTAAAGACCAATGTACGCAATGCCAAATGAACTTCCCTTTCAAATGGAATAAACAAGCTATTACATATTTGGGTATACAACTAACTGTCCCGATCACCAATTTATACTCTGCAAACTACCTTCCCCTTTTTCAATCAATTTCGAATGATTTTAAAAAATGGTCCAGTGGTCTATTCTCCTGGTTTGGCAGAGCAGCAATAATTAAAATGAATATATTGCCAAGACTGTTGTATCTTTTCCAAACAGTCCCGATTAAACACCCCTCAGATTTTTTTTACTACCTATCGTAAAACCTGCACTAAATTTATTTGGGGCACATCACGCCCAAGAGTAAATTATGACAAACTCACAGCTCCAGCTTTAGGCGTGTATCAGCTTGTAAGATGTTCCAATTTCTTTTGATAATCTTTTCAATCTCTTTGTGCTGTATACTGTAGTCTAGGATTATTGGTATAGTGTCCTGTCCGATCTGATCTTATAAAAGATAAACCGAAAGGAACAACCAGACAGGACACTATACCAATAATCCTAGACTACAGTATACAGCACAAAGAGATTGAAAAGATTATCAAAAGAAATTGGAACATCTTACAAGCTGATACACGCCTAAAAGAAATTTTACCCATTTTACCCAAGTTTGTCTACAGGAGAGCACCCACACTTAGGGATAAAATAGTTAAAAATATCCCAGACCCACCCAGCAGGGGCCTTACCTTCTTTACAGGCAAAGGCTTCTACCCTTGCAAAAGATGTTTCGCTTGTACCAGGACTAAGAAACCAAACGAAAAAAAGAAGGACTTCACATCAACTAGCACTGGCAATATTTATACGATCAACAAATTCATCTGCTGCAACACAATAGGAGCTGTTTACGCTTTAGAATGTAGCTGCAGCCTACAGTATGTTGGTCGCACAAAGCGACCACTCAGAGTCAGAATTAAGGAACATGTCCAAAACATTATAAAAGGTTTTGACAAACATAACGTATCAAGGCATTTTGCTATACACCACAAAAAAGACCCCACACACCTGAAATTCTGGGGGATTGAACCCTATGTCAAACACTGGAGAGGAGGCCATAAGGTCAGAACTATAAGCCAGCTGGAATCTAAATGGATCTTCACCCTCAATACTCTAACGCCACATGGCTTAAACATCGAATTTGACCTGAATTGTTTCCTTAGTGATTTTTAGAACCATTTCCTTTGTTTATCAATCTTAATCTTTTACAACTTTTACATAATTTTACTGGCACTAATGCCCACTCTTACAAACTATAGCTCAGATATTTGTTCGATCCTCTTGCTACCACTCTCTTAATAATATATATTTTTGATGACCACTGATGCTCTCCTATCTGCAAGACCTCCACCTTTGCACCCATATTCACTCCACTCTATATGGACTGCCAGTTATCTATTGCACCTTACTTAAAGTCTACATCTTCCTCTCTCTGGGTGCCTTTATTTATTTATTTTATTCTCCTCTATCATCATATTGTTGTTCTCCATTGTCCCCTTTGATGTCTATTTATGCATTTTTAATCATGTGTATATTTAACGTCATTTCCGGTAATTTTTGTAAAACCTTTTATAGTCTTACCGACGTTTACCTTATTTATGCTTATTAGCATTTTTTATACTTATCCCCATTCCTGTGTCTTTCACCTCTTAATATTTTATATGTTTGCATCTGGCCCTTTAAAGTTTTTAACCACTTGCCGACCGCCCCATGTACATATACGTCGGCAGAATGGCACGTACAGGCAAAATCACGTACCTGTACGTGACATTCTTCCGGCGGGTGGGGTGTCCGATCGGAACCCCCTCCGCCGGCGGGGACGGTCGGCATCGCTTCAGGAGCGATCCGGGACGAGGGGACGGCGAGTGGTTTCTGGCCACCCCCTCGCGATCGCTCCTGGCGAATGAAAAGCTTCCCCTTCCTGTCTATTGTATAGACAGGAAGGCGGAAGTGATGTCACGCTCGGTGCGCCGGTCTATGTGACCGGAACGCCGAGGAGAGAACGTGTAAAGGTTAGTGCACAAACAGTACACTGACACCAGTACACATAGGCACACAATCCACCCCCCTGTCACCCCCTAATCACCCCCCAGATCACCCCCTCCCCCCCCAGTCACAGTGTCACTAATTGCAGTGATCATTTATTTACTGATCACTGCATTTAGTGTCAGTGTGACTGTAATAACTGTCAGGGCAGTTAGTTTTAGGTACAAGGTAGCCCCCTACCCCCCCCTAATAAAGGTTTAACCCCCTGATTGCCCCTAGTTAACCCCTTCACCCCCTTTTGCCAGTGTCACTAAGCGATCGTTTTTTCTGATCGCTGCATTAGTGTCGCTAGGTAACCATTTTTTTTTTATTTTAACCGCCATGTTTATATAGGTTCATAAATAGGTTTATAGGTCAGGTACCCCCATATTACAACCTAAATAAAGGTTTTAACCCCCTGATTGCCCCTAGAGTTAACCCTTTCACCAGTGATCACCGTATAACTGTCACTGGTGGCGCTGGTTAGCCAGTTAGTTATTTTGTTATTTAGGTTCCCCGTCAGGTTTTTATATAGCGTCAGGTACCCCCATATATTACCTAATAAAGGTTTTAACCCCCTGATTGCCCCTAGTTAACCCTTTCACCCCCTTTTGCCAGTGTCACTAAGCGATCGTTTTTCTGATCGCTGCATTAGTGTCGCTAGGTAACCATTTTTTTTTTTATTTAACCGCCATGTTTATATAGGTTCATAAATAGGTTTATAGGTCAGGTACCCCCATATTACAACCTAAATAAAGGTTTTAACCCCCTGATTGCCCCTAGAGTTAACCCTTTCACCAGTGATCACTGTATAAGTGTCACTGGTGACGCTGGTTAGCCAGTTAGTTATTTTGTTATTTAGGTTCCCCGTCAGGTTTTTATATAGCGTCAGGTACCCCCATATATTACCTAATAAAGGTTTAACCCCCTGATTGCCCATAGTTAACCCTTTCACCCCCTTTTGCCAGTGTCACTAAGCGATTGTTTTTCTATTTGCTGCATTAGTGTCACTGGTGCCGCTAGGTAGCCAGTTTTTTTTTGTATTACTGTTACGGGTGAAGCTGGTTAGTTAGCTTGTTTTTTATACTGTCAGGGCACCCGCCATTTATTACCCAATAACGGTTTAACCCCCTGATCGCCCGGCGGGTGATATCAATTAGGTTTTAGGGTCAAATAAGGTCTGCGTCGCCCCAGGTTAGTGCCAGTACCGCAAACACCCACGCGCAAAGCATACACCTCCCTTAGTGGCACAGTATCTGAACAGATCAATATCTGATCTGATCAGATCTATACTAGCGTCCCAGCAGTTTAGGGTTCCAAAAAAACGCATTGTTAGCGAGATCAGCCCAGATACCTGCTAGCACCTGCGTTTTCCCCCTCCGCCCAGCCCAGCCCAGCCCAGCCCACCCAAGTGCAGTATCGATCGATCACTGTCACTTACAAAACACTAAGCACACATAACTGCAGCGTTCGCAGAGTCAGGCCTGATCCCTGCGATCGCTAACATTTTTTTTGTGGTAGCGTTTTGATTCAGTCGCTAACAGTCAGGAGCTTTTTTACCTGTGAATCTCAAAAAAATAAAAAAAAAAAAATAGTTGTCGTTTTATTGTTCTCTCTCTCTCTATTCTCTCTCTATTCTCGCTCTTTTTTTACTCCATTCTATTCTGCAATGTTTTATTATGTTTTATCATGCTTGCTTTTCAGGTATGTAATTTTGTTTACTGTGTTTTAGTGTTAAGCATTTTTTTGTTTTCAGGTGCGCCATTCAGTTGCAGCGCGGATTTATTTATCTTGACAGCAACAGCGTTTGCTCCCACGATACATAAAGCCGCGACTCCAACGCTGTAGGAGGTGATTTCACCACCACATTTAAAAAAAAGAGCATATGTGCCGACGCATGGGGGCCGCCGGGGGGGGGAGGAGCGATTGGCTCCTAATGCCACGTACATACGGTCGAAATTCCGACCGTGTGTACACGGCATAACTTTTGCGGGAGGATGCCCCCATGCATCGGCATATATAAATGGTGCATGTATGCCCATCATTAGAAGTGGGTGGATGAAGGGAGGTATTCTAATGGTGGGCATACCCACCAATCAATCTCTTTTTTTTCGTTCAGCCAAGAGGCTGCATGAAAAAAAAAAAGATTACAATATATGTCCAGTATGTTGCTGGACTTTGAATGGTTATACCAGAATGATGCCTGCAGGTTTAGGTATCATCTTGGTATCATTCTTTTCAGCCAGTGATCGGCTTTCATGTAAAAGCAATTCTAGAGGGTAATTAGCCTCTAGACTGCTTTTACAAGCAGTGGGAGGGAATGTCCCCCCTCCCGGATATAAACCGCGCCATTGGGAAATTGGGAAAGCATTTTATCACACCAATCTTGGTGTGGTCAGATGCTTTGAGGGCAGAGGAAAGATCTAGGGTCTAATAGACCCCAATTTTTTCAAAAAAAGAGTACCTGTCACTGCCTATTGCTATCATAGGGGATATTTACATTCCCTGAGATAACAATAAAAATCATAACAAAGAAAAAAAAATGGAAGGAACAGTTTAAAAATAAAATAAAAAAGCGAAATAAAAAAAAAAAAAAAAAAAAAAAAAAAAAAAAAAATAAAAGCACCCCTGCCCCCCCTTCTCTTGCGCAAAGGCGTACACAAGCGTTGGTCTGGCGTCATATGTAAACAGCAATTGCACCATGCATGTGAGGTATCACCGCGAAGGTCAGATCGAGGGCAGTAATTTTAGCAGTAGACCTCCTCCGTGAATCTAATGTGGTATCATGTAAAGGCTTTTAAAGGCTTTTAAAAATGTATGTAGTTTGTCGCCACTGCGTGTTTGTGCGCAATTTTAAAGCATGTCGTGTTTGGTATCCATGTACTCGGCCTAAGATCATATTTTTTATTTCATCAAAAATTTGAGCAATATAGTGTGTTTTAGTGCATTAAAATAAAAAAAAGTGTATTTTTTCCACAAAAAATGCGTTTGAAAAATCGCTGCGCAAATACTGTGTGGAAAAAAAAAATGCAACACCCACCATTTTAATCTGTAGGGCCTTTGCTTTAACAATATATATAGTGTTTGGGGGTTCAACGTAATTTTCTTGCAAAAAAGAAAAAAATTTTCATGTAAACAAAAAGTGTCAGAAAGGGCTTTGTCTACAAGTGGTTAGAAGAGTGGGTGACGTGTGACATAGGCTTCTAAATGTTGTGCATAAAATGCCAGGACAGTTCAAACCCCCCCCCCCCAAATGACCCCATTTTGGAAAGTAGACACCCCAAGCTATTTGCTGAGAGCAATGTTGAGCCCATTAAATATTTTTTTTTTTTGTCCCAAGAGATTGAATAATGAAAAAAAAAAAATATATATATATTTTTTTACAAAAAGTTGTCACTAAATGATATATTGCTCAAACATGTCATGGGCATATGTGGAAATACACCCCAAAATACATTCTGTTGCTTCTCCTGAGTACGGGGATACCACATGTGTGGGACTTTTTGGGAGCCTAGCTGCGTACGGAACCCCAAAAACCAATCACCGCCTTCAGGCTTTCTAAGGGTGTAATTTTTTTATTTCACTTCTCACTGCCAATCACAGTTTCGGAGGCCATGGAATGCCCAGATGGCATAAAACCCCCCCAAATGACCCCATTTTGGAAAGTAGACACCCCAAGCTATTTGCTGAGAGGTATTGTGAGTATTTTGCAGATCTCGCTTTTTGTCACAAAGTTTTGAAAATTGAAAAAAGAAAAAAAAAAAATTTTTTTTTCTTTACTTTCTTCATTTTAAAAAACAAATGAGAGCTGTAAAATACTCACCATGCCTCTCAACAAATAGCTTGGGGTGTCTACTTTCCAAAATGGGGTCATTTGGGGGGGTTTTGTGCTATTTTGGCATTTTATGGCCTTCGAAACTGTGATAGGTAGTGAGGAGTGAAATCAAAAATTTGCACCCTTAGAAATCCTGAAGGCGGTGCTTGGGTTTCGGGGCCCGTACGCGGCTAGGCTCCCAAAAAGTCCCACACATGTGGTATCCCCATACTCAGGAGAAGCAGCAAAATGTATTTTGGGGTGCAATTCCACATATAACTATGGCATGTGTGAGCAATATATCATTTAGTGACAACTTTTTGAAAAAAAAAAAAATTATTTTTATTTTGTCTTTATTCAATCACTTGGGACTAAAAAAAAAAATATTCAATGGGCTCAACATGCCTCTCAGCAAATAGCTTGGGGTGTCTACTTTCCAAAATGGGGTCATTTGGGGGGGTTTTGTACTTCTCTGCCATTTTAGCACCTCAAGAAATGAAATAGGCAGTCATAAATTAAAAGCGGTGTAAATTCCAGAAAATGTACTCTAGTTTGTAGACGCTATAACTTTTGCGCAAACCAATAAATATACGCTCATTGGCATTTTTTTTACTAAAGACATGTGGCTGAATACATTTTGGCCCAAATGTTTGACTAAAATTGAGTTTATTAGATTTTTCTTATAACAAAAAGTAGAAAATCTCTTTTTTTTTCAAAATTTTTGCTCTTTTTCCGTTTATATCGCAAAAAATAAAAATCACAGAGGCAATCAAATACCATCAAAAGAAAGCTCTATTTGTGGGAAGAAAAGGACGCAAATTTCGTTTGGTTACAAAATTGCATGACCGCGCAATTACCAGTTAAAGTAGTGCAGTGCGAAATTGAAAAAAGACCTCTGGTCCTTAAGCTGACAATTGGTCCGGGCTGAAGTGGTTAAATGCGCTGATGTAATTTTAAAACCTGTTTTTATATCAACAACATTATCTGTCCCTTTAGCTATGCATCTGCGCATGGCAAACCTAAGTGTCCTCCAATTACAAAGCCGCCCCGTGTTCAGCAATACATCCTAGACATTCTCTGCTGACACCGGATCGCTTCAGCCTAAACCTGAATTGTTTCCTTAGTGATTTTTAGAACCATTTCCTTTGTTTATCAATCTTAATCTTTTACAACTTTTACATAATTTTACTGGCACTAATGCCCACTCTTACAAACTATAGCTCAGATATTTGTTCGATCCTCTTGCTACCACTCTCTTAACCGCTTCAATACAGGGCTTTTAAACACCCTTCCTTACCAGAGCACTTTTTGCGATTCGGCACTGAGTCGCTTTAACTAACAATTGCGCGGTCGTGCGACGTTACAGCCAAACAAAATTGACGTCCTTTTTTTCCCACAAATAGAGCTTTCTTTTGGTGGTATTTGATCGCCCCTGCGGTTTTTATTTTTTGCGCTATAAACAAAAGAAGAGCGACAATTTTGAAAAAAAACACAATATTTTTTACTTTTTGCTATAATAAATATCCCATTTTTTTTTAAAAAAACAATTTTTTTCCTCAGTTTAGGCCGATACGTATTCTTCTACATATTTTTGGTAAAAAAAATTGCAATAAGCGTATATTGATCGGTTTGCGCAAAAGTTATAGCGTCTACAAAATAGGGGATAGATTTATTGAATTTTTTTTTTTTTACTAGTAATGGCGGCGATTTGCGATTTTTTTTTTCGTGACTGCGACATTGCAGCGGACACTTCGGACACTTTTGACACATTTTTGGAACCATTCACATTTACACAGCGATCGTTGCTATAAAATTGCAATGATTACTGTGTAAATGTGACTGGCAGGGAAGGGGTTAACACTAGAGGGCGCTGGAGGGGTGAATGTGTTCCCTAATAGAAGTGATTCTAACTGTAGGGGGAGGGGACTCAAGGGGAGGAGACCGATCATGTGTTCCTCTGTACTGGGATCACATGATCGGTCTCCTCCCCGCTGACAGGACGTGGAGCTGTGTGTTACACACAGCTCCACGGTCCCGCCCGGTCCCGTTGTTTTAACGGGCAATCGCGGGTGCCCGGCGGACATCGCGGCCGCCGGGCACTCGCACCGGGTCCCGAGCGATGCCGCGGGCGCGCGCGCCCCCCAGGCGGCCGGGAATCCGAGGACGTCATATGACGCCCACCCAGGATGGTAGATCCACCTTGTGGGCGTCATATGACTATACGCGGGTATTGAAGTGGTTAATAATATATATTTTTGATGACCACTGATGCTCTCCTATCTGCAAGACCTCCACCTTTGCACCCATATTCACTCCACTCTATATGGACTGCCAGTTATCTATTGCACCTTACTTAAAGTCTACATCTTCCTCTCTCTGGGTGCCTTTATTTATTTATTTTATTCTCCTCTATCATCATATTGTTGTTCTCCATTGTCCCCTTTGATGTCTATTTATGCATTTTTAATCATGTGTATATTTAACGTCATTTCCGGTAATTTTTGTAAAACCTTTTATAGTCTTACCGACGTTTACCTTATTTATGCTTATTAGCATTTTTTATACTTATCCCCATTCCTGTGTCTTTCACCTCTTAATATTTGATATGTTTGCATCTGGCCTTTTAAAGTTTTTAAATGCGCTGATGTAATTTTAAAACCTGTTTTTATATCTACAACATTATCCGTCCCTTTAGCTATGCATCTGCGCATGGCAAACCTAAGTGTCCTCCAATTACAAAGCTGCCCCGTGTTCAGCAATACATCCTAGACATTCTCTGCTGACACCGGATCGCTTCAGCCTATCAGCGCTGACTTTCCCATTTCTAAAATGGCCGCCGGACCACTTCCGGCGGCGCTAATATGACCATTTCCGGCGATCGGGCCACAGGAAAATGGCCGCTAATATACAATTGAATGGCCTATAAATTAGACACTTCCCAAGGCACTAGGCACCCCTGAAGAAGTCACGTGATCGGTGACGAACACGCGTCGGGACCTCAGCATAGCAGACCGACCGGAAGTGACGCAAAATCGAGCTCGCCAACATCGGACAAAGTACGTCGGACAAAGTCCGACTGACCTGGTCCGCGGATTGTCCGAGCGTGTGTATGGGGCTTTAGAAATCCTGAAGGCGGTGCTTGGGTTTCGGGGCCCGTACGCGGCTAGGCTCCCAAAAAGTCCCACACATGTGGTATCCCCATACTCAGGAGAAGCAGCAAAATGTATTTTGGGGTGCAATTCCACATATAACTATGGCATGTGTGAGCAATATATCATTTAGTGACAACTTTTTGAAAAAAAAAAATTATTTTTTATTTTTGTCTTTATTCAATCACTTGGGACTAAAAAAAAAAAATATTCAATGGGCTCAACATGCCTCTCAGCAAATAGCTTGGGGTGTCTACTTTCCAAAATGGGGTCATTTGGGGGGGTTTTGTACTTCTCTGCCATTTTAGCACCTCAAGAAATGAAATAGGCAGTCATAAATTAAAAGCGGTGTAAATTCCAGAAAATGTACTCTAGTTTGTAGACGCTATAACTTTTGCGCAAACCAATAAATATACGCTCATTGGCATTTTTTTTACTAAAGACATGTGGCTGAATACATTTTGGCCCAAATGTTTGACTAAAATTTAGTTTATTAGATTTTTCTTATAACAAAAAGTAGAAAATCTCTTTTTTTTTCAAAATTTTTGCTCTTTTTCCGTTTATATCGCAAAAAATAAAAATCACAGAGGCAATCAAATACCATCAAAAGAAAGCTCTATTTGTGGGAAGAAAAGGACGCAAATTTCGTTTGGTTACAAAATTGCATGACCGCGCAATTACCAGTTAAAGTAGTGCAGTGCGAAATTGAAAAAAGACCTCTGGTCCTTAAGCTGACAATTGGTCCGGGGCTGAAGTGGTTAAATGCGCTGATGTAATTTTAAAACCTGTTTTTATATCAACAACATTATCCGTCCCTTTAGCTATGCATCTGCGCATGGCAAACCTAAGTGTCCTCCAATTACAAAGCCGCCCCGTGTTCAGCAATACATCCTAGACATTCTCTGCTGACACCGGATCGCTTCAGCCTAAACCTGAATTGTTTCCTTAGTGATTTTTAGAACCATTTCCTTTGTTTATCAATCTTAATCTTTTACAACTTTTACATAATTTTACTGGCACTAATGCCCACTCTTACAATCTATAGCTCAGATATTTGTTCGATCCTCTTGCTACCACTCTCTTAACCGCTTCAATACAGGGCTTTTAAACACCCTTCCTTACCAGAGCACTTTTTGCGATTCGGCACTGAGTCGCTTTAACTAACAATTGCGCGGTCGTGCGACGTTACAGCCAAACAAAATTGGCATCCTTTTTTTCCCACAAATAGAGCTTTCTTTTGGTGGTATTTGATCGCCCCTGCGGTTTTTATTTTTTGCGCTATAAACAAAAGAAGAGCGACAATTTTGAAAAAAAAACACAATATTTTTTTACTTTTTGCTATAATAAATATCCCATTTTTTTTTAAAAAAACAATTTTTTTCCTCAGTTTAGGCCGATACGTATTCTTCTACATATTTTTTGGTAAAAAAAATTGCAATAAGCGTATATTGATCGGTTTGCGCAAAAGTTATAGCGTCTACAAAATAGGGGATAGATTTATTGAATTTTTTTTTTTTTTACTAGTAATGGCGGCGATTTGCGATTTTTTTTTCGTGACTGCGACATTGCAGCGGACACTTCGGACACTTTTTGACACATTTTTGGAACCATTCACATTTACACAGCGATCGTTGCTATAAAATTGCAATGATTACTGTGTAAATGTGACTGGCAGGGAAGGGGTTAACACTAGAGGGCGCTGGAGGGGTGAATGTGTTCCCTAATAGAAGTGATTCTAACTGTAGGGGGAGGGGGACTCAAGGGGAGGAGACCGATCATGTGTTCCTCTGTACTGGGATCACATGATCGGTCTCCTCCCCGCTGACAGGACGTGGAGCTGTGTGTTACACACAGCTCCACGGTCCCGCCCGGTCCCGTTGTTTTTAACGGGCAATCGCGGGTGCCCGCGGACATCGCGGCCGCCGGGCACTCGCACCGGGTCCCGAGCGATGCCGCGGGCGCGCGCGCCCCCCAGGCGGCCGGGAATCCGAGGACGTCATATGACGCCCACCCAGGATGGTAGATCCACCTTGTGGGCGTCATATGACTATACGCGGGTATTGAAGTGGTTAATAATATATATTTTTGATGACCACTGATGCTCTCCTATCTGCAAGACCTCCACCTTTGCACCCATATTCACTCCACTCTATATGGACTGCCAGTTATCTATTGCACCTTACTTAAAGTCTACATCTTCCTCTCTCTGGGTGCCTTTATTTATTTATTTTATTCTCCTCTATCATCATATTGTTGTTCTCCATTGTCCCCTTTGATGTCTATTTATGCATTTTTAATCATGTGTATATTTAACGTCATTTCCGGTAATTTTTGTAAAACCTTTTATAGTCTTACCGACGTTTACCTTATTTATGCTTATTAGCATTTTTTATACTTATCCCCATTCCTGTGTCTTTCACCTCTTAATATTTGATATGTTTGCATCTGGCCTTTTAAAGTTTTTAAATGCGCTGATGTAATTTTAAAACCTGTTTTTATATCTACAACATTATCCGTCCCTTTAGCTATGCATCTGCGCATGGCAAACCTAAGTGTCCTCCAATTACAAAGCTGCCCCGTGTTCAGCAATACATCCTAGACATTCTCTGCTGACACCGGATCGCTTCAGCCTATCAGCGCTGACTTTCCCATTTCTAAAATGGCCGCCGGACCACTTCCGGCGGCGCTAATATGACCATTTCCAGCGATCGGGCCACAGGAAAATGGCCGCTAATATACATTTGAATGGCCTATAAATTAGACACTTCCCAAGGCAATAGGCACCCCTGAAGAAGTCACGTGATCGGTGACGAACACGCGTCGGGACCTCAGCATAGCAGACCGACCGGAAGTGACGCAAAATCGAGCTCGCCGCTCGTTTGTACATTACTGTTTGACTCATTGCAAAATGTGAGTACCCCCCTGTTTTAATGCACATTGTTTTACCTAATTGAAATAAACTCCTTATTGATGTTAACATACTACACCATGAGGCTACTTCCTTCCTCTTTTTTTATACCGATGTGAGCCCCCCCCCCCCCTCCCATAACTGGATGCAAGCTAAGCACCAATGAGAACCGGGACACAGTTTGGAGCCACTAAAGGAGGAAGGTCACCAGGGACCACAAAGACCTAACAAACCCATGCTGTAACCTTACAGCTGTAAGGTAAGGGGCCAACTATACCACCCCCACCAGGATCACAGAGCCTCGCTATAATCGCATCAAATAGCCACATCCAATAAATTATTCCACACCCAACAGGAATTCACTTCACCTTGGAAACGAACTGTTATTTGCACCCATGTTTTATATGGACGATTCACGTACACTTGCTGTGATGCGTTTTTTAGCTTGCGACTATATTTTACTCAATTTATTATTTTTCACCTCAGTCATTTTATGTATGCCTATTTATTCACTTTAGTCACTTTATAGACATTTGGTCTATTACTATCTATTTTCACAGCAGTCCCACTTTGGCTACTGCACTTATCGCCTGTCACTGCGTTTTTTCAAAATTTGACTGCATTTTTTTCATTTTATTTGAATTTTATGAAGATTTACATTGATTTAAAATCACAGTCACCTTTCACCATATATATTTATATATATTTTTTATTTATTAAGTCCATTGCTTTTTAACTATGTTTTGATGTATTTTATTTATCTGTGATTTTACCTTCACAATCACTGGCACACTATTATGTGAATTCATTCACCTGCTCCATCTACTACCTTATTTGGACATATTCACCTACTTCACCTACCTGCTTTTAGTGTAGTTTAATTATTTGCGCGCCACTACCCCCCCCCCCCCCATTTTTCAATATATGCTTATTGCGATTTTTGTATTACCAAAAATATGTAGAAGAAGAATACGTATCGGCCAAAACTGAGGAAGAAATTTGTTTTTGTTTTTTATCTTTTTTGGGGATATTTATTATTTTATATATATATTTATGTTATATATTATTTTTTTTTCAAAATTGTCGCTCTTTTGTTTATAGTGCAAAAAATAAAAACCACAGAGGTGATCAAATACCACCAAAAGAAAGTTCTATTTGTGGGGAAAAAAGGACGTCAATTCTGTTTGGGTACAACGTCACACGACCGCGCAATTGTCAGTTAAAATGACACAGTGCCGAATCCCAAAAAATGGCCTGGTCAGGAAGGGGGTAAATCCTTCCGGTCCTTAAGTCGTTCAATTCGGTACTATTGTAATTTGGAAATTCGAAAAATTAAAATTCATCCGAACCGGCCCTTGTCTACCCGGGGGACATGTCATGTCATATATACATCCCTTGCTGCCTGCTGATGGGGGCTTGTATGTGGATTTTGTGAACTAAAGTGGATATTTAATAACCAGGAGTTGGAAACGGGAGATAAGACAGAAGTCTTCTAACCTGTGAGTGACATCTTAACCACTTTCAGCCCCGGACCATTTTGCTGGCTTAAGACCAGAGCACTTTTTGCGATTCGGCACTGTGTCGTTTTAACTGACAATTGCGCGGTCGTGCGATGTGGCTCCCAAACAAAACTGACGTCCTTTTTTTCCCACAAATAGAGCTTTCTTTTGGTGGTATTTGATCGCCCCTGCGGTTTTTATTTTTTTTGCACTATAAACAAAAAAAGAGTGACAATTTTGAAAAAAACACATTATTTATAACATTTTGCTATAATAAATATCCCAAAAAATATATAAAAAAAACTTTTTTTTCCTCAGTTTAAGCCGATACGTATTCTTCGACATATTTTTGGTAAAAAAAAAAATTTGCAATACGCGATTATATCGTTTAGCGTTTACAAAAAAGGGGATAGTTTTATGGCATTTTTATTAATAATTTTTTTTTACTAGTAATGGCGGCGATCAGCGATTTTTTTTTTTTATCGTGATTACGACATTATGGCGGACACATCAGACATTTTTGACACATTTTTGGGACCATTGTCATTTATACAGCAATCAGTGCTATACAAATGCACTGATTCCCGTGTAAATGACACTGGCAGTGAAGGGGCTAACCAGGAGTTTGCAGTGTAGGGGTTAAGTGTTCCTAGGGGCGTGTTGCTAACTGTGGGGGAACGTGGCTGTGTTTTACAGATCACTGATCTCTGCTCCAATCACAGGGAGCAGAGATCAGTGTCACTGTTGCTAGGCAGAACGGGGAGACCGTATGACGATCACGAGTATCCCCACAGCGATCGAGTCCGCGGGACCCGCGATCGGACTCACGGAAGTCCCAACTGTCGCACGTGCGATGGCACGGCGGCAAATTCAAAGGGACATATCTGTACGCCCTTATGCCTGTCCGTGCCATTCTGCCGATGTACATCACCGTGCGCCGCTCGGGAAGCGGTTAAACTTCCTACAAGTAATTGTATTGTAACTGGGAAATTAGTGCTCGCAGGGTTGGAGGTTTTGCTCAGTGCACAGTGTGCCACATGTATGCAAAATTGGTGCAACATATGTCCATGATTACGCAAACCAATTATTATACACTTAACGGGATTTTATTTACCAAATACATGTAGAAGAATACATTTTGGCTCAAATTTATGACAAAATTAGATTTTATTGGATTTCTTTTAAAATAGTATACAGAAAATATTGTTTTTTTCACATCAGAGTCCTCACCAGCAGCCCCTTTCACATCAAAGTCCTCACCAGCAGCCCCTTTCACATCAGAGTCCCCACCAGCAGCCCCTTTCACATCAAAGTCCTCACCAGCAGCCCCTTTCACATCAAAGTCCTCACCAGCAGCCCCTTTCACATCAAAGTCCTCACCAGCAGCCCCTTTCACATCAGAGTCCCCACCAGCAGCCCCCTTTCACATCAGAGTCCCCACCAATATTGTTTTTTTTTCCAAATTTCCGCTCTTTTTTCGCTTATATCGCAAAAAAAAAAAAAAATGGAGTCGTGAATGAATACCACCAAAATAAAGCTCTATTTGTGCGAACAAAATGATAAAAATGTAATTCGGGTACAGCACTGCATGACCGCGCAATTGTCAGTGAAAGTGCGAGAGCGCTGAAAGCTGAAAATTGGTCTGGGAAGGAAGGGGGCGAAAGTGCCCGGTATTGATGTGGTTAAGAATCAATTTAAAGAACCAGGCTGCAAGTTGAAGGGAAGGACCTCCAAGGTGATATTCTCTGAAATATTTCCCGTGCCATCCACAACACAGGAAAGGCAGGGGGTGATTAGAGAGCTGAATGCATGGCTAAAGACCTGGTGTAGGGAGGAGGGATTTGGGTTTCTAGAGCATTGGGCTGAATAAAAAATGTATGGTGTGCAGGCATGGACTAGCCATCAGGACTACCGGGAGTTTTCACGGGGGGCCGAATGGCTCAGTGGGCCAGTCTTGTGCAGTCCTCTCTGACAGTGAGTGATTGCGTTTTCACTCCTGTCAGGAGGAGCTGCTTCATTCACTTGCTGGAGAGAGCATTAGGCGTTATGCTCCCTCCAGCCTGCAGGGGGAGATAGACACCCGGCCGACTTTCCTTCCTCTCTCCCCTATTACTTGTTATCACATGACTGGAGAGAGGCACGAGAGAAGCTGCCTTGAAAACTGTGAGTACATGTGGGAGAGGGAGGACACTCTGATGTTAAGGGGCTTCTGATAGGGACTCTGATGTGAAGGGGGCTTCTGATGTGAAGGGGGCTGCTGATGGGGTCTCTGATGTGAAGCGGGCTGCTGGTGGGGACTCTGATGTGAAGGGGGCTGCTGGTGGGGTCTCTAAAGTGAAGCGGGCTGCTGGTGGGGACTCTGATGTGAAGGGGGCTGCTGGTGGGGTCTCTAAAGTGAAGCGGGCTGCTGGTGGGGACTCTGATGTGAAGGGGGCTGCTGATGGGGACTCTGATGTGAAGGGGGCTGCTGATGGGGACTCTGATGTGAAGGGGCTGCTGATGGGGACTCTGATGTGAAGGGGGCTGCTGATGGGGACTCTGATGTGAAGGGGGCTGCTGATGGGGACTCTGATGTGAAGCGGGCTGCTGATGGGGACTCTGATGTGAAGGGGGCTGCTGATGGGGACTCTGATGTGAAGGGGCTGCTGATGGGGACTCTGATTTGAAGGGGGCTGGTGGTGGGGACTCTGGTGTGAAGGGGCTGCTGATGGGGACTCTGATGTGAAGGGGCTGCTGATGGGGACTCTGATGAAAGGGGGCTGATGGGGACTCTGATGTAAAGGGGGCTGCTGATGGGGACTCTGATGTGAAGGGGGCTGCTGATGGGGACTCTGATGTGAGGTATGTTCTTGCATACCTGTGCCTGGACAGAGAAGAGCTCACAGGAGGAGGACACGGAGGGGACACAGGAGGAGGACACGGAGGGGACACATTGCTGTTGTTGGAGTGTCTATGATATGTGTAGAGGTGACACCTTTTTAAGGTGTCCGCTATGGTAAATTTAGTTATTTTTCTCTTTAGAACAGTAAAGGGGTTCTAAGGGTTAATTGTGTAGGTTGGCCTTGGCATCAGTCTGCCTGGGTTGTGTTAGGGTTCTGCCTGGTTATGTGTACAGTTAGGTGCACATGACAGGTTTAGAACCAGGCCTGGTGGGACGCTTTGGGTATCAACACTCCCTGGAGCCAATCAGTGGGTGCGTTTGGCCACGCTGAGTAGTCTGGGGAGGGGTACTTAAGATGCTGGGGTCACGTGTTCGGGGTTCATTTTTTTCGTGGCCTGTGTGCCTGTCCTGGATCTAGACCGGGGTAGCCCCGTGAGGGGTCCCGATCACGGGAGCGTGTTCTGCCCCGTAACATGGTTAGGCTGACTAGTTCCCACAGACCCGCATGGTCTGGGGCAAAGGATCCATCTGTTCGAGTCTCGGAGCCGGCTGGTCCGAGGCGCAGTAACTGAGGGAGGATTCAAGGCGTCCGGGTGCGCTCTCATCTTGGAGGGGCACCGCAGCTCGTATAGGCGACCGGGGGAGGACTCTTCAGAGGAGGGCCAGCAAGCTGGCATCCCAAGAAGAGCCTGGTTGCTGGGTTGTCAAGGACCCTAAAGAATCCACGTTTCACCAATACTGTCAAGGAGACAGACAACGTTCCAGGTACTGAGGAAAAGTTCCTGTTTGTTTCTGAGTGCTGCTTAAATTCAAGTTCAGAGACTTTGCAACTTCTATGATTCAAGTGCTGACTGCCATCATCTCTGGCTAGAGATTTGTTCAGCTTGGAAGCGCCCAGCTGCGAGTGGCTACTCTCTGGGTTGGCGAATAGAGACTTCCATATACTTAGCAGATCAAGGTGCCTGAGTTTCTTCACCCTTACCCTCTGTTCCCACATGAGACTGTGTCTGTTGGATCTTATTCCCCGCAAATAAAAAACCCTTTCAAAAGGACTTTATTTGGTGTCTGTGTGCAAAGTCATTGGGTACTAACCTTGGGAAACCCTAGACCTGGAGGAACAAGCCGAGCAAAGGTAACCGGTAAGCCCAAAAACTCAAGGCCGCCCCACCGAGGATTATGGCCGCTACATATGTATTCTGGCCAAGTTATTTAAATTTACATCAATGATAAAGGAGAATGTTTCAACTTATAGAACAGTGGCGTGCCCACCCCCATCCATGCAACCGGCTCCTTTCAGGATGGCAGACGTATGGATTCCTATGGTGGGGTGGGAGGGGGTGGTACTTTTTCAAGCACCTGATTAGAACCAGAGGCTCTAATAGGCTTCAAAATAGGGTGGACTCAGGCCACAGAGAATTCGCCCTGATCCCACCCCACGTGTGACGATAGCAAATACATTTTCGCTATTTTCACACTATCCTTCCTCCCCGCCAATCAGGAGGCAGGGCGGCAGACCTGTTTCCTGATTGGCCAAAGCACCAGGCCACCCTATTGGATGCCTAGTGCTTAGGAAGAGGTGTGGAGGAGACATGCTGGAGGAGCTGCTGCGGTAAGTCCCCTTTGTCAGAGCTTCGCGGGGGGGTTAGGGGCTGCCAGAGCCATGCGAGGAAAGTGGGGGTGCTGCCAGAGCCACGCACAGGGGGGGGTGCTGCCAGAGACGCGTGGGGGTAGGGGTTGTCAGACGCGTGGGGGTAGGGGTTGTCAGAGATGCGAGTGGGGGAGTCGTGGGCACAGGTGACCGCATATGATGGGCACAAGTGACTACGTTTGATGGGCACAAGTGGCTGCATATGATGGGCACAAGTGGCTGCATATGATGGGCACAAGTGGCTGCATATGATGGGCACAAGTGGCTGCATATGATGGGCACAAGTGGCTGCATTTGATTGGCACAAGTAGCTGCATACGATGGGCACAAGTGGCTGCATATGATGGGCACAAGTGGCTATGTTTGATGGCTGCATATGGTAGGCACAAGTGGCTGCATATGATGGGCACAAGTGGCTGCATATGATGGGCACAAGTGGCTGCATACGATGGGCACAAGTGGCTGCATACGATGGGCACAAGTGGCTGCATATGATGGGCACAAGTGGCTATGTTTGATGGCTGCATATGGTGGGCACAAGTGGCTGCATATGATGGTCACAAGTGGCTGCATATGATGGTCACAAGTGGCTGCATATGATGGTCACAAGTGGCTGCATATGATGGTCACAAGTGGCTGCATATGATGGTCACAAGTGGCTGCATATGATGGTCACAAGTGGCTGCATATGATGGTCACAAGTGGCTGCATACGATGGGCACAAGTGGCTGCATACGATGGGCACAAGTGGCTGCATACGATGGTCACACGTGGCTGCATATTTGATGGGCACAGTGGCTGCATTTGATGGGCACAATGAGGCTGCAATTGATGGGGGGGTATCAGTATTTTTCAGTTTGTTTGCGCCCCCCAAAAAAAATTTTGAGCACCAGCTGCCACTGTTATAGAATACTGTACAAATAATGGAAAAGGTCAAGTATTAAAGTGGTTGTAGACACTGTAGGTCCAAGAAATATCTCCTTAACCTACACGGTTAAGGAGATGTTTTACAAAAATAGGGCACCGATGTCTACGGCGCATGTGCACCGTAGACAACGGCGCGGGCACACTGGGCACGCCGCAAGTGAAGGCAAACATGCCACAGCGCCGGAACAGTGATACCCGGAAGAAGATGGACGCTTTGTGCTACAGGAGACAGCAGTGACATCGCTGGCTCCTATGTCAGGTAAGTGACACATAATGGGCTACTATGAGATGCATTGTCGTCCATTATGCTTTACCTTTGCAGGGAGACAGAGGAAGTAAACCCATCAGGGTTTACTTCCTCTTTAACTTACTACCCTTAAACAAAACATGTACATAACTTACATTACTATAAATAATGACCATGACACCTGCTTGGATGAAAATGGCCTTGACGGCCTTTTATTAACAAACCAAAAAACATATAAACTCTATTTCCATAGTTTTAACCATTTTAACTATTTTAATTCTCCAGATCTATCCAAGCTAATGGTTGCTGGTCCCTGATGACCCCATTTTCTTATTGAGCCTGCAGCCCCTTTAACGTAGCATCTGCCCCAGCCGCAAACTTGCCTCGGGGACACGCTAACTGACCGCGGACCCCCATAACTCATTACCCATAAGGCCGGACTAACACCAGCCAATGGGAAAGGACTCCATAACTGTCATGTGTCCAACATTTTTAGCCACACCCTTTTAATTTTATTCTTGTAACACTACACCATACCTAATCGTCGCCAAGGACCCAACCGTAACTGCATTCTTTAGTCGACCATCCTCTGACCGATTCTCTCAGGGCGGGCGGGCGGGAACGTCCTTTCACCTTGCTGCCCAGACTGCATGTGACTACCTACTTGCTAATTGCCACGAGGGATCTACTCCTCCCACCCTTTGCTCCCCACCAACCAATCTGGTAAGTGCAGAACAAAATCTTTTACCCCTCCTATCTTTAACCATTTCATCTCTCTGTTCCTTGCACCCTGTCATGTTTGTACTTCGCCTCCATTGCACTGCTGCTCCGTACATGTCTTGACTAGGGCAGCCAGATAACTTACTACCCTTAACAAAACATGTACCTAACTTACATTACTATAAATAATGACCATGACACCTGCTTGGATGAAAATGGCCTTGACGGCCTTTTATTAACAAACCAAAAAACATATAAACTCTATTTCCATAGTTTTAACCATTTTAACTATTTTAATTCTCCAGACCTATCCAAGCTAATGGTTGCTGGTCCCTGACGACCCCATTTTCTTATTGAGCCTGCAGCCCCTTTAACGTAGCATCTGCCCCAGCCGCAAACTTGCCTCGGGGACACGCTAACTGACCGCGGACCCCCATAACTCATTACCCATAAGGCCGGACTAACACCAGCCAATGGGAAAGGACTCCATAACTGTCATGTGTCCAACATTTTTAGCCTGAATGTCGCCAAGGACCCAACGCCACCGCGGCACAAGTGGGAAACCTCACACTTGAGCCCGCAGCCACGCCAACAATGCCCTCCGTATACCATCTTCCAAACCTAGGGCCCAAAGGTCGATGCCAACGGGGTTCAGGTGTACCCCATCCCCCCTCAAGTACATCCATGTATCGCTTTCCAATTCCCAATGCCGTACCACCACTCCCCCATTACGGGCAATGAACCTCCCCACCTCCTTGTTCACTTTAATCCTCGTTTTATTGAGCCTTTCCCAAGACCGTGCCCCTCTCCAGGTCATGCGGGCCACTATGTCGGACCATACTATGATCATGCCTGGAAAGGACGACTGGAGCCTGAGAAAGTCCCACTGCACATCTTTTATGACCTGTCGCATGGGCCGAACCACTAAATCGTTTCCGCCCACGTGCAGGACCAAAATATCGGGGGCCCTGTCCAATCTGGCAAAGTGGTGGACCTCCGGTACCACCTGATGCCATCTCATCCCCGGGATACCAATCCACCTGACCGTTCCCTCTTCTCTAGGAATCCTAAGCTGCCTTCCATCCGGCCTAACATCCGCCCTCCTGGCCCCCCAAAAAACAAAAGAATGTCCCAGAATCCAAATGAGACATCTCGGGGGACCTGAAACAAAAAACATAACCAAAATCATCCCAGTCACATCCTGTAAAGAAACACATAAACCCTTTTTTATTTATCTAGTGTCCTATCGCAGCAAATGTGGACGAACGTACAATTGGTATCTATTCGATTCCCACCTGCCAATCTTCTTAATCACTGCTGCGGGGAGTCCCCACCTGGCTGCTTCTGTAGCTGCCCCAATTCTAAATGAGTGTGCCGCATACTCCTCTGGCGCGAATCCCCCCCTCTGTAAGCACTTCCTAAAAACTGCAGTGAATTGGAACCTAGATAAGTACGAACCATCCTGGTGCATAAACAAAGCTTCACCCCCCGGAGGTCTTACCGCCATGAACTGCTGCAACGCCGCCACTGGGCAAACTAGCCCATCCGGACCTCTAAATAACTCTATCTTGACTCCCTTACCTTGTTGGTCAGTCTTAGAACGCCTAATCCATATCTGCAGTGACCCTTCCCCCCCTTGTATGTCACCCAGTCGCAAACCCCCTGCCCTCTTTTTCGAGGGGGATACCAATTCGCTTATCCTAAATGCCCCGAAAAAGGCTAACACAAAAACAGCCCGGAATAACGCCTGTTCAAAGACAGACGAACACACCCTGCTCAACTCTTTTAGAACTGACTCCAACACCGCGAAAGAAACTGGGCGTCTGGAGTCCTGTTTATGCGATCCCTTTCTATACCCCTTCAGCGCTCTACGTACCAAGAAGCTCTTAGTGACATCTTTGTAACCCTTTAGCTGAAACCAAAAGGCCAGTGCTGCCATCTTGTGGCCTATCGCCGACCCTGACACTCCCCTTGCATAATTACCACAAATAAAACACATAACCCACGTTTGTGTATCCTCTGCCTCTTCAGACCCCCCTACCTCCTTCAACAGGGCCTGCCATTCCTGCCACACTTTTTTGTAGGCCTTCCAGGTTCCAGCGCTGAGCGACTGTTGAATCAGTCCCGCGGCGATTCCAACGCAACTTCCCATAGTTCTTGAGGACACGCCTCCCCCGTCCTCCGCGCCTCTGGTGCCAACTTGCGAAACTCTTCCCACTGGAAACGAGACAAAGCATCCGCTAGCTTATTGTCCACTCCAGGGATATGAACAGCATAGATAAAAGCGTTGATCCGCAAACAACTGAGCACCAGGTGGCGCAATAACCTAACCACTGGCGGAGAAGAAGCCGAAATGTTATTGATCGCCCAGACTACACCTAGGTTGTCACAATTGAAACGCACCTTCTTGTCCCGCAACTCTTCTCCCCACAACTCTACTGCTAACACTATAGGAAAAAGCTCCAACAAAACCAAATTCCGCAGGAAACCCGCCTGCTCCCAACACTCAGGCCACGGCCCCGCACTCCATTTTCCCTGACAGTAAGCCCCATAGCCCGCTGAACCTGCGGCATCTGTGAACAGAACCAAGTCTGCATTGCTGACCGGACCCTCCTGCCACATGGACCGACCATTAAACGATTCCAAAAACGCATCCCAAATTCGTAAATCCGCCTGGAGCTCCCTAGACAAACGAATAAAATGATTGGGAATCTGCACTCCCGCCGTGGCGGCCGACAGGCGCCGACAAAATATGCGACCCATAGGGATGATCCTGCATGCAAAATTTAGCTTTCCCAGTAACGACTGAACCTCTCGCAAACGTAACTTCCTCTTCCTACTCGCTGTACTCACCTCTTCCCGCAGGGCCACCAACTTGTCCTCCGGTAACCTGCATTCCATGGCCACCGAATCTATGGTTATCCCCAGGAAAACCAACTCGGATTTTGGCCCTTCTGTCTTATCCGCCGCTAGCGGAATCCCAAATCTTTCAGCTAAGTGCTGTATCGTGCCCAACAATATTCCACAACATCGGGAATCTGGCGGGCCTAGACACAGAAAATCATCCAAATAATGGATGACCGAATTGATCCCCGCAACTTCCCTAACTGCCCATTCAAAAAATGAGCTAAACGTCTCGAATAGTGAACACGAAATTGAACAGCCCATAGGTAGGCACCGATCAACGAAGTAAGACCCCTGCCAGCAACATCCCAACAAATGAACACTCTGGGGGTGCACCGGCAATAATCTAAAGGCCGACTCAACATCAGTCTTTGCCATAAGGGAACCCTTCCCGTATTTTTTGACCCACGAGACGGCCGCGTCAAACGATGTATAGGTAACCGCACAGGCCTGCGGGTCAATACCATCATTGACTGAACCGCCCCTCGGGTACGACAGATGATGAATCATCCTGAATTGACCCGGCTCCTTCTTGGGAACCACTCCCAACGGGGAAACTATCAGCCCATGTAACGGGGGGTCAGGAAAGGGGCCCGCCATCCGGCCCAGCGCCACTTCCTTAAACAATTTTGCCGACACCACCTCCTGATGGAGGAGGGCCGACTTCAAATTCCCCGATGCCGGAGGAACCTCCCGCACCACACTAGGGATTTTAAACCCGTCCCGGAACCCTTCCTCCAACAATTGCGCTGCCGCCCGGTCCGGGTACCTACTTAGAAAAGGAAGCATCCTTTCCACCCTCACCGGCGTCATCCCTCTTTCCAGCGTTGTCCCCACTGCGGACCTTTCCTTGCCTGAAACAACGCGTGAACGGGTGTGTTCCACTGCACCCCGCGCACTCATGTTTGTAACGGCACGACGTTCCAAACTTACAGCTTCCTTCGTTAAACTGCCAACATACCCCTTTTTTCTTAGGGGCCGGCGATCCTGCGGAGGAGGTGCCGCCGGCCCCCCCTTGAAAAAACTGGCTCGGCGCTCTGGATGACGTCATCAGCTTCATCCACAAGCTGATGTCCTTATGATCCCATCTAATAGAGGGGCGCACTGCCTTCCGCTGACGAAATTGCTCGTCATACCGAAGCCATGCCAAACCCCCGTATACTCTATGCGCCTCGCTGATCGCCTCCAGATAACAAAACAGTGCAGAGCAGTTCTCAGGGGCTTCTTCCCCAATCACGCTCGCTAGAATCGCAAACGCCTGCAACCAGTTTGCAAACGTGCGCGGGATTAGCCTGTATCTTCTCTTCTCCTCCTCCTCTTTTTTGCTCTCATCTGGCTTTACTCTATCCAGATTAAACTTTTCTAACGGAAGTAGGGAAAAAATCTCCACGTACTCATCCTTCCAGATTTTTTCCCTCACCTCCTTTTTTAAATGGGCCCCCAATGGCCCCTCAAAACACACATACACCTCGCATTTAGCCGCATCCGCCAAAGGCACCCTATCCGCGTCCTTGTCCTTCGCCGTCTGTTCCTCGGCTACCTTACTTACCTCCTTTTTCCGTCTGCGTCTCCGCCACCATCGACACTACCGACTGCTGTGGGGGATTCCCTACCCCTACCGGCTCCTGAACACTCACCGGGGGTGACACCCAGGGGCTAACCGGAACCAAGGGTTGCAAAACCCCTTGGTCTAACCTACGCAAAAGCTCCCTAACCGATGCCCATAGGCCCCCTTCCCCCTGCGCGCCCAGTGTCCCTGCCGCCAAACCACCCCAGCTACTGGTGTGTTCCTAAGTGTAGGTGCAATGTCAGGTGCAACAAAACGCTTACCAGGCTGCCTCAGGCGAGAAGACCCGTCAGCCGTCCATCCCGGTGTCACCGCTGCCTCCTGGGGATCGTCGCTCAGCTCTCCCTCTTCGGCGCTGCTGTAAGCCCGGTCCGCCCGACCGCGATCCCGCTGTCCAGGCTCCGCTCTTCCAGTTCTGGGCACTGCACTGCTTGCTACCGGAGGGGGGCTGTCATCCCTCCGAGGGCTCCGACCTCCACTGCTGTCGCTTAGCTCCTCAATAACATCCAGCTGCGCCGCCGATGCGGCCAGCGCACAGGGGGCACCCCCGGCATTCCTCCTTGGGCCCTCACTGGATCTGGAGGTAGGGGCATGTAAGTGGCGAGTGTCACTGCTGAACAAAGAGCTCCCTCCCGGAAGCTCGGCGCTGTCCTGAGTATTGTGCCTTTCCGGTGCGGCTAGCGCACTGGCACCTCTTTGGCCATCCCTCCCGGGGTCCTCACTGACCCTGGAGGCGGGGCCCGTTGAGTGGCGCGCCGAGCGGCCAATCGCCGCGCTCGGCGTGACGTCATCATGCTGCGCCGGAACGGCCAGCGCTCTGGCACCTCTCCGGCCATCCCTCCCTGGGTCCTCACTAACCCCGGAGGCGGGGCCCGATGATCGGCGTGTCGAACGCCCAATGGCCGGGCTTCCTCCAGGAAGCGTAACTGAGCCTGCGCAGGGAAAGCCGCCGGCCGCTTCAGGGACAAGGCCGCCGCCCGCCGACCCCCGTCTCCCTCGTCGGGCTGCCACCCCGACCGGAGCATCGCCGGAGGTGGCAGCCTGGTGTACCTGCACATGAACGGTCCCGGCTGGGACCGGCATGGAGGGTGCCGCCGCGCCCCTCCCCCCGGGGCCGCCACGTGAACGGGGGTTCCTGCCCTGCCCTCTACCCGCCGACCGAGGGGTACGTCTACCAGGAGGGGGGGGGAAGCAGGGGTCCGGCTGGGACTCACCCTCCGCCGCCGATTCCTTGGGGTCATCTCCGGACTCAGGCGCTCCGGAGGCCTGGGGCGCCTAGTCCGTGTGGCAGCAGGCCGCACCGCCGCTGGGCCCTGTCCAACGCTAGCTAAGGTGCTGGCAATCTGGGTCTGCAACCAGTCTGAGCCATGCACCTCTGCCGCCTGTCTAATGTGCTCCCACAGATGCTCTAAACCGCTCATCTTCCCTATCTACTTCCACCCGCTAACCACAATCTCTTCTCCCCCTGCAGAGTTACCTGGCTAACGTCCTTTCACCTTGCTGCCCAGACTGCATGTGACTACCTACTTGCTAATTGCCACGAGGGATCTACTCCTCCCCCCCTTTGCTCCCCACCAACCAATCTGGTAAGTGCAGAACAAAATCTTTTACCCCTCCTATCTTTAACCATTTCATCTCTCTGTTCCTTGCACCCTGTCATGTTTGTACTTCGCCTCCATTGCACTGCTGCTCCGTACATGTCTGATGTGTTAATACAACCAATACTTCTCTGTCTGGTAGATGCTGAAGAGACGAAACAGAGAAGAAACATCTCATATCTTTAAATTTTTTTCTATTGTTAAAAGTGAAACAATAAAAGTGTAATATTCCTTTAAATTTCATACCATGGGGGTGTCTATAGTATGCCTGTAAAGGGGCGCATGTTTTCCATGCTTAGAACTGTCTTTCTAAAGGAAAAAAACTAATTTAAAACTACTCTCGGATACAATGAATTGTCGGGTCTGACAATACACAACAGTTCATTGATAAAAACGGCATGGGGATTTCCCCACAAGGGGACCCCGAACCAAAATTAAAAAAAAAAAAAAAAAAATGCGTGGGGGTCCCCCTAAATTCCATACCAGGCCCTTTGGGTCTGGTATGGATATTAAGGGGAACCCCGCACCAAAATGTAAAAAAAAATGGCTTGGGGTCCCCCCAAAAATCCATACCAGACCCTTATCCGAGCGCACAACCTGGCAGGCTGCAGGAAAATAGTGGGGACGAGAGAGCGCCCCCCCCCTCCTGAACTGTACCAGGCCACATGCCCTCAACATTAGGAGGGTGCTTTGGGGTAACCCCTCAAAGCACCTTGTCCCCATGTTAATGGGGAGAAGGGCCTCATCCCCACAACCCTTGCCCAGTGGTTGTGGGGGTCTGCGGGTGGGGGGCTTATTTATTGGAATCTGGAAGCCCCCTTTAACAAGGGACCCCCAGATCCCGCCCCCCCTGTATGAAATGGTAATGGGGTACAAATGTACCCCTACCATTTCACAAAAAAAGTGACAAAAAGGTTAAAGAGAGACAGTTTTTGACAAGTCCTTTATTAATTTCTTCTTTTTTCATCTTATTTCTTCTGGTCTTCCTTCGGTGTTCTACTTGTTCCTCCAACTTCTTCTTCTCCATCTTCTTCTTCCTCCGCTCTTCTCGTACCGCATCTTGCTCCGGCTTCTTCTCTGCTCCGCCCGCACGATCCGCCTCTGTGGGAGTCTTCAGCCATGTGACGCTTCGATTCTTTTGACACTTCTTAAATAACGGAGGGTGAGGCCACCCGGGACTTCCCTATGGCTTTCCCTGTGATGCCACTTTGTTTTTAGGGCCTGGTATGGAATTTAGGGGGACCCCCATGCATTTTTTTTCTAATTTTGGTTTGGGTTTCCCCTGTGGGGAAATCCCCATGCCGTTTTTATCAATGAACTATTATGTGTATTGCCGGACCGACAATTCATTGTAGCCACGATCAGTTTTAAATTAGTTTTTTTCCTTAGAAATGTAATTTTGCTGTCAGACAGTTCTAAACATGGGAAACATGCGCCCCATTACAGGCATACTATAGACACCCCCCAGGTACGAAATTTAAAGGAATATTACACTTTTATTGTTTCACTTTAAGCATTTATAAAATCACTCCTCCCGAAAAAACTTTAGTTTTTAAAACTTGTTTTTGCATTGATACATGGTCCCCTGGGGCAGGACCCAGGTCCCCAAACACTTTTTATGACAATAACTTGCATATAAGCCTTTAAAATGAGCACTTTTGATTTCTCCCATAGACTTTTACAGGGTGTTCCGCAGCTTTCGAATTTGCCGCGAACACCCAAAATTGTTCGCTGTTCAGCGAACTGGCGAACAGCCAATGTTCGAGTCGAACATGAGTTTGACTTGAACATAAAGCTCATCCCTACTCCTGAATGGTATCACATATTCCAGATTTATACTTGGATTTCTAAGAATCCTCAATGTACACAGTTTCATGGACTATATTTCCCACTTCCTCAGGACAGGAGGCGGTCAGTGAAGGAACAACAAGGAGGTTCATAGAATCAGCAAATAATCCCATGTAGATAATTTGAGATATATGTGGTTATGAGATTCCTTATATAGTGGCCTCAGAACTTCTACTGGCAGGATAACTATAGACTTGGGATATGCAATTAGTGGACCTCCAGCTGTTGCAGAACTTCAAGTCCCATGAGGCATAGCAAGACTCTGACAGCCACAAGCGTGACACCCAGAGACATGATGGGACTTGTAGTTTTGCATCAGCTGGAGGTCCAGTAATTGCATATCCCTGCTATAGACTGTATCTCTGCCGGTTATTCCATTGTTCCGACAAAATATATGCCTTATCCACTCCAAAAATCCACCATGGTCAGTAGTTTGTCCCATGATGGCAGAAAGGAGACAAATGGCCACAACATCCTCTCGGGTGACTCCGGAGAATCCCCTGAAGAAATGACAAATGGCCCAACTAAATGGGTGTTTGCCTGAACCTGTCCTCCAGCTGCAATGGGAATTGAAGATTTAGCAGCGGTATTACTACCTACACTAAATGTGATGGCTTCTTGCTCAGGGTTTCTGGTTGTTAGGGAGCTGGTGGCTGCCAGTGTCCTCAGAACCTGCAATGTATACGCACCCGGCCTATTCAGCAGTCAGCTAACAGGCAGTACAAAAAAGGTGGAGACTCCCCAAATACCAGGACCTTCGGGTCTGATACGGATTTTAGTGGGGGCTCCACAAAATAGTTTTTTGCTAAAAAAAAAAAGGAGCCCCATGATATTTTAGATAGTCCATAGTGGAAAGTAAGCCACACTGATCAACGCCTATGCACCCACAATGACAAATCCGGATGACGTAAAGGACAAGTTTTATGAAAATCTCAATGCCCTACCCTCATCCGTGAAGCTCACCTATGGGATGATTCTACTTGGCGATTTAAAACGCGAGAGTAGAGTCCCATCACTCTGGCTGGGATGGCGTCATTGGAAAAAATGGAATTGACAAATGTAACAGCAATGGCCTCTTACTATTGAAGACATGTGTGGGCGAGTGTGCTGGTTAATGTGCGGGCGGGCCAGTCAGCGGGCGTCGGCAGGTGAGAGAGAGCCTGAGTGGGCAGGTCGGCGGATGAGTGAGGGGGGGAGTCGCCCGGTGAGTGTGTGAGCGTGCAGGGCAGACATCAAGTGAGGGGGCGGGCCGGTCCGCAGGTGAGCGGAGAGATGGACCAGCCAGTGAGCCGGTGGGTGGAGAGCAGAGAGATGACATCATCTCTCACCGCCCGCCCTGCATCACTGCAGTTCCGCTCTCACTGTACAGCTGTGGGCAGCAGAGAGACAATCTGCACCTGACATCTGCAATGTATGGCAGGTGATGTGACAATCAGCAACATGTGGCAGGCGACGTGGAAAGTGTAATCTGCAATGTGTGGCAGGTGACGTGGCAAGTGTAATCCCCAATGTGTGGCAGGGGACGTGGCAAGTGTAATCCACAATGTGTGGCAAGTGACAATCAGCAACATGTGGCAGGTGACGTGGCAAGCGTAATCCGCAATGTGTGGCGGGCGACGTGGCAAGTGTAATCTGCAATGTGTGGCATGTGACAATCAGCAACATGTGGCAGGTGACATGACAAGTGTAATCTGCAATGTGTGGCAGGTGACGTGGCAAGTGACAATCCGCAGCTTGTGGCAGGGACGTGGCAAGTGACAAGCTGCATCTGAAGGCAGATCGATGTGGAAAGTGACACGCTCAGGGCTCCCACTGATTCTGCATTATGGTGAGTTGAACTATTTCATTTTATATTACAATGTAATAATAGAAATATTGCGCTTCAATCATCCTGACACCATAACAACCATGGTGCCGGGATGATGAAAGCACCAACACTAGCCATTGCCCTGATAAATTGCACCCAAAAAAAACGTATT
This sequence comes from Lithobates sylvaticus, assembly GCA_028564925.1. Lineage (NCBI taxonomy): Eukaryota > Metazoa > Chordata > Amphibia > Anura > Ranidae > Lithobates > Lithobates sylvaticus. The sequence goes on from CM053027.1 coordinate 2,264,793, forward strand.
TTCTGGCAGTGCCCCTCCCGAGACTGGACTCTGGATCCGCCCCCTGCTGACCACAGATACATCATCTCCAAATTAGGCTTTCACATCAGGCCAAAGAGGCGTCCACAGGGAAATAAATCTGTGATGAAAAATATCAATATCAGTTAATTGAGGAATCCCAACACATCAACTTTACTAGCAGAAGATCTTGACAACCAACTCTCAGAGCTGCAATTAGATGAAAATGCTGAGAAGGACTGGGAACGCTTCTGGGATATTGTGAACTCTTCTGCACTAAAGATTTTTCGACTCTCACACAGGAAACAGCAGGATTTGTTTGATGAAATCAATGAAGAGATCAAGGCCCTACTTGCTGAAAAGCATCGTCTTTACCATGCTAACCAGAATGACCCGTCATCAACGGCTAAAAAAAATGTCTTTAACACTCACAGGATCACACAGAGCAAGCTTTGCAAGATGCAGGACTCCTGGTTGAATTCCAAAGCAGATGAAATCCAGAAGTTTGCTGATGGAAACAATGCCAAATGGTTCTAGGAAGCCTTCAGATCCTTGTATGGACCTCACCCCTCAGGGAGCTCCCCTCTACTGGACTTAGACGCTGCAACTCTCATTACTGAGAAGACTCTGATTGTACAGTGTTGGGCTGCGCACTTCCAATCCGTACTGAACTGCCCATTCTCCATCAATAATGAGGCGATTGACAGAATGCCCTAGGCGGATATCAACTACAGCCTGGACATCCCACCATCAGAGGCTGAAACCTTACAGGCCATCAGTCAGCTGTCCAGAGGCAAGGCCCCAGGATCTGATGCGATTCCAGTGTAAATCTAAGGCTGGTGGTGCAGTGATTGTCAACAAACTTACTCAGCTGTTCCAGTCCTTCTGAAATCAAGGATCCATTCCTCAGGAACTGTAAAGTTCGGGTTCGTACCGGACTTTTGGGTTTTTGGGTCCCGGACCCGAACCCGAACAATTTACTGTATGTTCGGGTTCAGGTCCGGTGTTCGGCAATGTAATGGCGCATTTTTAAAAGCTGCAGGGCAGCCAATCAACATTCGTTTAACTGCTGTGCCCTTAGGAGCCATCACAGCTATGCCTACTAATGGAATGGCTGTGATTGGCCAGGGCAGCATGTGACCCAGCCTCTATATAAGCTAGAGGCACACAGCACAGTACGTCACTCTGCTTTAGACAGTTTAGGGAAAGGTTCCTGCTGCTGCTGCTGAGAGGGAGAGAATTAGATGATAGGAGTCAGTGATTCAGAAATCTATTCTAATTACTCAGCGATCTACATTGATTTAGTTGTGTGGGTGCAGTGCACAAGCTTTTTACACTGCACTGAGAGAAAAGATAGATCTGTACACAGTGTAGGGAAAGGTTCCTGGCTGCTGTTGCTGTGAGGGAGAGAATTGCATGATAGGAGTCAGTCCAGATTCAGAAATCTATTCTAATAAGTCAGCGATCTACATAGATTTAGTTGTGTAGGTGCAGTGCACAAGATTTTTACACTTTTATTTTTTAAAAGATCAGTGCACCAGCACTGCATATGTTACTTTGAGAGACACCCTTTAGATACTGTTGGTCTATTCTAATATTCTAAAAACACCCATTTAGGGCAAAAAAAATATTTTTGCAGTGTTTTCTGCATATATGTAGGTGTGAGATACACACTGTACATACTGTGGGTCTATTCTGCTCTTCCAAAAAAACCCATTTAGGGCAACAAAAATATATTTTGCCGTGTTTTCTGCATATGTGCAGGTGTGACATACACAATTTAAATTGTGTTCTTCTATTGTGCTATTCCAAAAAAAAAATGTAGGGCAAAACATTTTTTTTGAATAGCATTTTCTGCATATCTTTAGGTGTGAGATACACCCTTTAGATACTGTGGGTGTATTCTGCTATTCTAAAAACACCCAATTAGGGCAAGATCCTAATTTTGAAAAATATGAGGAGAACGTCAAAGAAGGGACGTGGCCCCGGTCGTGGTGCTGCTGGTGGAGCTCCTGTTGCAGGGAGAGGACGTGGTCGATCTGTGCCAGCTACACGCACAAGTGAAACACCTTCCTCAGGTGCGAGTAGGCGACAGAGCCTGCAGTGTATTTGGTCGGGCCTAATGCGGCTCTACGAATGTTGAGGCCAGGACAAGTACAGGCGATAGTAGATTGGGTTGCTGACAGTGCCTCCAGTTCCTTCACATTGTCTCCCACCCAGTCTCCTGCTGAAAGATCAGAGTTGGCACCTGCAGCCGATGTCCATCAGTCTTTCACCTCACCCCCTTGCAAATCAGCCAATCAGTCTGAGCCCCAAATCATGCAGCAGTCTCTTCTGCTTTTTGATGACTCTGTTAGCAGGGTTTCCCAGGGCCATCCACCTAGCCCTGCCCCAGAAGTGGAAGAGATTGTGTGCACCAATGCCCAACCACTTATGTTTCATGATGAGTACATGGGAGGACCATCACAGCACGTCTCGGATGATGACGAAACACAGGTGCCAACTGCTGCTGCTTTCGCAATTGTGCAGACCGACAAGGAGGGCAGGGGTGAAGACTGGGTGGAAGATGATGTGGAGGATGATGAGGTCCTCGACACCATATGGAATCAACGTCATGCAGGTGACCAGTGTAGTTCGGAGGAAGAGGCGGTGGTCACACAGAGCCACCAGCACAGCAGAAGAGGGAGCAGGGTGCAAAAGCGGAACGTCCGTCCCCTAGACAGTACGCCTGCTACTGCCCAATGCAAGAAGGGACCGAGCACACCAAAGCCAGGTCCAAGGAGTTCCCTAGCGTGGCAGTTCTACAGACAATGTGCTGATGACAAGACACGAGTGGTTTGCACGCTGTGCAACCAGAGCTTGAAGCGAGGCATAAACGTTCTCAACCTGAGCACAACCTGCATGACCAGGCATCTAAGTGCAAAGCACGAGATGCAGTGGAGTAGACACCGCAAAAACCAAGAAAGGTCTCTGGCTCCTCCTGCTTCCTCTTCTGCTGCAGTCTCGGCCTCTTCATCCACCTCTGTAGTGACCGTGGCACCTGCCAACCCGCAAACAGAGGATCTGCCAGCAACACTACCACCTGGGTCACCAACCATCTCCACAATGTCCCATGGAAGCGTTCAGCTCTCTATCTCCCAAACACTGAAGCGGAAGTACCCCCCTAGCCACCCACGATCCCTGGCCCTGAATGCCAGCATTTCAAAATTCCTCGCCTTTTGAAATGCTGTCATTCTGTCTGGTGAAGACACAGAGTTTTAAAAGGCTGATGTCATTGGCTGTCCCACAGTACGTCGTGCCCAGCCTCCACTACTTTTCCAGGCGAGCCATCCCTTCCCTGCACAACCAAGTGGGGGACAAAATCAGGTGTGCACTGCGCAACGCCATCTGTGGCATGGTCCACCTAACTACGGATGCGTGGACCAGTAAGCACGGTCAGGGACGTTATATCTCCCTAACAGCACACTGGGTAAATGCAGTGGGGCTGGGCCTGAGGCGGATAGCAGTTTGGCGCATGTCCTTCCACCACCGAGGATTGCAGGGCGCTTCAGTTTGCCTCCTGTTGCTAACTCCTCCTACTCCGCTTCCTCATCCTCTACCGCCTCCTCATCCAGTCAGCGTAACACCTTCACCACCAACTTCAGCACAGCCAGGGCTAAACGACAGCAGGCAGTTTTAAAACTTTCCTGTTTGGGGGAAAAACCCCACACCGCGCAGGAGTTGTGGAGGGACATGGAACAACAGACCGATGAGTGGTTGGTGGCAGTGAGCCTCAAGCCCGGCCTGGTGGTGTGCGATAATGGGCGAAATCTCGTAGCAGCTCTGGGCCTAGCCGGTTTGACGCACATCCCTTGCCTGGCGCATGTGCTGAACTTGGTGGTCCAGAGGTTCCTTAAAAATTACCCCGATATGCCAGAGCTGCTGCAGAAAGTGCGGGCCGTCTGTGCACACTTTCGGCGTTCTCACCCTGCTGCTCGCCTGTCAGCGCTGCAGCATAACTTCGGCCTTCCCGCTCACCGCCTCATATGTGACGTGCCCACAAGGTGGAACTCCACCTTGCACATGCTTGCCAGACTGTGTGAGCAGCAGCAGGCGATAGTGGAGTTTCAGCTGCAGCACGCACGCGTGAGTCGCTCTGCGGAACAGCACCACTTCACCGCCAATAACTGGGCCTCCATGCGAGACCTGTGTGCCTTGTTGCGCTGTTTCGAGTACTCCACCAACATGGCCAGTACCGATGATGCCGTTCTCAGCGTTACTATCCCAGTTCTATGCCTCCTTGAAAAAACGCTTCGGGTGATGATGGAAGAGGATGTGGCACAGGAGGAGGAAGACGAGGAGGAGGAAGAAGGATCATTTCCAAGGCTTTCAGGGCAGTCATTCACAAGTGACTAGGAGAGTGGGTTCCTGCACCAACAAACGCCAGATACACAATTGTTCGGCAGCAAAGGCCCAGTTCTGGAGGATGATGAGGTGGAGGATAAGGAGGAGGAACCATGTTCACAGCAGGGTGGCACCCAGACCAGCTCATGGCCATCACTGGTGCGTGGCTGGGGGGATACAGAGGACGATACACCTCCCACAGAGGACAGCTTTTCCTTGCCTCTGGGCAGCCTGGCACACATGAGCGATTACATGCTGCAGTGTCTCCACAACGACCGCCGAGTTGCCCACATTCTAACTGGTGCTGATTACTGGGTGGCCACCCTGCTGGATCCCCGTTACAAGGACAACGTACCGTCCTTAATTACCTCACTGGAGCGTGTTTGTAAGATGCGCGAGTACAATCGCACGCTGGTAGGCGAGCTTCTGGTGGCATTCCCACCTGACAGCGGGGGCACGGTGGAAGCACAAGGCGAAGGCAGAGGAGGAGAAAGAGGTCGCCAACGCAGCCGGGGCACCGCCAGCACCTCGGAAGGCAGGGTTAGCATAGCCAGAATGTGGAAAAGCTTTGTCAGCACGCCACAACAACCAGCACCACCAGCTGAGATGGAACGTCTTAGCAGGAGGCAGCATTTCACCAACATGGTGGAGCAGTATGTGTGCACACGCCTACACGTACTGAATGACGGGTCTGCCCCCTTCAACTTCTGGGTCTCCAAATTGGGCACATGGCCTGAGCTTGCCCTTTACGCCTTGGAGGTGCTGGCCTGCCCTGCAGCCAGTGTATTATCTGAACGTGTATTTAGCACGGCAGGGGGCGTTATCACAGACAAGCGCAGCCGCCTGTCCAGAGCCAATGTGGACAAGCTCACGTTCATTAAAATGAACCAGGCATGGATCCCACATTACTTGTCCGTACCTTGTGCAGAATAGACATGTATAACGGTGTTCTGACAAAAACTGTCCGGCCATCGGATAGTGTCCGCCCCGTACTGCACACGCTTGCGCAGTACGGAGGACAAGGAGATTCCGAAAATCTCCGAAGATGAACGGCGCCTGCGCAGTGAGTGCAGGTTCAAGCCCCACCATCCAAGTGGACATACGGTAGCACATAGTAACAGGGCCCCTCGCGGGCTCGCTTCGCTCGCCACGCTTCGGGCACGGCCTCGCTTCGCTCGGCTATTTTTTATTCTAACTCTATGTCCACTTGGATGGTGGGGCTTGAACCTGGACTCACAGCGCAGGCGCCGTTCGTCTTCGGAGATTTTCGGAATCCCCTTGTCCTCCGTACTGCGCAAGCGCAGTACAGGGCGGACACTATCCGACGGGGGACAGAATTCGACACATCACCGGCCTTACCCAGCCATTGTTGTATTTTTGATCTTTCTCACTCTTTTGGGGTGTACCCTAATTTAAAACAAAAAAAATTTAAAACAAAAACCAGTGTTGGCTACCTCGTCCTCCTCCACCGCCGATTCCACCTACACCGCCACATCAACCGCCACCTCAACCTCCTACTCCATATGGACCTCGTCCTCACAAGATTATAATTTTAAATTTTTTTTATTTCAAAGTATTTTATTTTGTATCACAAAAATAATAAATGTTTCTTCTGTTTTTGCTGTGAGGTTGATTCCCAGGTATTTAATGGAAGAGGTACTTCATTGGAAATTAAAGTTCTTTTGTAAGAGGTTTACAGTGTCTGGTGGAAGGGAAATGTTGAGGGCGTGTGACTTTGAATAATTTACTCGTAGGCCTGAGATCTTGGAAAATGTATCTAAGGTGTGGCAAAGATTGGGGAGAGAGGTTATAGGGGAGGTAAGGAATAGAAGGATGTCGTCTGCAAACAGGCCACATTTGTGAACCTGAGAGCCACATTGAACTCCTTGTATGTTGGGGTCCCGGCGAATGGAGATGGCGAGTGTCTCAATTGCTATTGCAAAGATTAGCGGAGATAAAGGACAGCCTTGTCTGGTGCCTTTGGCTATATGTATTGGTCGGGAGTAGTGGCCTTGAAGCCTAATATAGGCTTTAGGATTTGAATAAAGAGCTCCGATCAGGCCCATAAACTTGTCGCCAAAGCCACAACGTTCAAGGATTGTAAAGATGTATGGCCAGGAGACCGAATCGAAGGCCTTTTGAAGGTCCAGTGATAAAAGCATGCCTGATTGTTTTGGACCTCCTGGTCAGTTTGTCTAGAGGAAGGAGACTATGTCTATGGCTCTTCTGATCTGATCAGGGCCCTGTCTGCCTGGGATGAACCCCACTTGATCCTTATGAACATATCGGTTAATGAAGGAAGCTAGACGATTTGCAAGGAGTTTGGTAAGGATTTTTAAGTCGCTATTGATGAGGGAGATGGGTCTATAATTACTGACTTCTTCCGGGTTTTTATCCGGTTTTGGTATTACTGCAATGTAGGCTGTGTTTAGGTGAGGATCAAGTGGGGTTTCCTGTGTCTTTGCGTTTAAATTTTTTTGTCAAATGTGGAGTCAGGGTGGTGGTAAATGTCTTGTAATAGGGGTTAGGGAGACCATTGGGGCATGGAGCAGAACCTGATTTGAGTTTTTTTAAGGACTTCCTGTACCTCTTCTTCTGAGAAGGGGGCCTCCAGCATATTATTTTTTTTTTTTTTTATGTATTTTATGTTATTTCCCTATCCACATTTGTTTGCAGAGCACTTGCCATGCTCTTAACAACATTTTGCTGCTATTTGCAGCCATCTAGCCCTTTCCATTGCTTTTTAGAGCCATTTTAGTCCTCAAAAGTTCGGGTCCCCATTGACTTCAATGGGGTTCGGGTTCGGGTCAAGTTCGGTCCCGAACTCAAACTTTTTTGCGAAGTTCGGCCGAAACCCGTCGAACCCGAACATCCAGGTGTCCGCTCAACTCTAAAAAATAGGCCTGGGCATTTTGGATTGAGCAGCCCATGACATGCTAACCAGCCCCTTCCCGATCTCCACCCTGAAGGATCCCCCGGGAGAGGGGATGGGGAACCCAGCAGAGGTGTGGGGGTGAGGGGGGACCAGGAAAGAGCATGGGGGGTTGGAGATCACAGGGAGGAACCTGGAGAACATGGGGTGGGGCGAAAGCACAGGGGAGAGGCAGAGAACACAGAGAGGAAGAGGAGAGCACAGGGGGAAGCAGCGAGTATGGGGGATGTGGAGAGCACAGGGGGGGAAGCGGCAAGCATGGAGGGATGGTGGAGAGCATGGGGGGATGTGGAGAGCACAGGGGGGTGGCAAAGAGCATGGGGGGATGTGGAGAGCACAGGGGGGTGGCAAAGAGCATGGGGGGGATGTGGAGAGCACAGGGGGGTGGCGGAGAGCATGGGGGGATGTGGAGAGCACAGGGGGGTGGCGGAGAGCATGGGGGATGTGGAGAGCACAGGGGGTGGAGGAGAGCATGGAGGGATGTGGAGAGCACAGGGCGGTGGCGGAGAGCATGGGGGGATGTGGAGAGCACAGGGGGGTGGCGGAGAGCATGGAGGGATGTGGAGAGCACAGGGGGGTGGCGGAGAGCATGGAGGCATGTGGAGAGCACAGGGGGTGGTGGAGAGCATGGGGGCATGTAGAGAGCACAGGGGGATGGCGCAGAGCATGGGGGGTGTGGAGAGCACAGGGGGGTGGTGGAGAGCATGGGGGCATGTGGAGAGCACATGGGGATGGCGCAGAGCATGGGGGGTGTGGAGAGCACAGGGGGTGGCAGAGCATGGGGGCATGTGGAGCGCACAGGGGGGTGGCGCAGAGCATAGGGGGATGTGGAGAGCAAAAGGGGTGGTGGAGATCATGAGGGGATGTGGAGAGCACAGGAGGCGGTGGAGAGCACAAGGGGGAAAAGAGTAGGGGTGGGGTTGAGAGCACAGGGGGGGCATCAGAAAAAAACATTATGGGAGGAGCAGTGGGGTGGCTGCATTTAAAAGAATCATTCTCTCCATCTCCCTCCTGCAGTCTTGGAATGCCTGCCTTTCCTCGTTCTCTCACAGGCATTCAAAGACTGCAGGAGGAAGATGGAGAGAAAGATTCAACTAAATGCAGCCGGCCAGCCGCCCCCACTGCTCCTCCTATCCAGGTTACAGGGGGGGCACGCACTCACGTTCTCTCACATCCGGTGTTCTGTAGAGAAATGACCGGGCTGAAGGGCACATGCGCCGTAGGTAACATCACAACAGCTGATTTTAATATAAGCTGTTGTGACGGCGCAGGCGCACACCTCCAAGGTGTCTGCAGCAGGTGTCTGCAGCAGGTGTCTGCTCTAGATCCTCCCGCCTTCGTAGTCACGCCCCCGACACGACGGCTGACCTATACGTGTGGCCGTGGAGAGGCCGAAGGAGCAACTTCCAGCTCCGCCCTTCATGTTTACGTCCCCCTGGTGCCGATGGCTGAGCTTAACTGACAGCCAGGCGGCTGCAGAGAGGCCAGGTTACTGGTGCAGGATCAAAGAGCAGAACAGATGCCTTGGCCCGGCAAGGTCTTGCATCCTGGTGGCCCCGGCCCACCCGGCCTGGTAGCAACTGTACTACGGCTGCACTGTATTGTGTACTGTGTAACCAATGAGTCCTAGGGGAAGGAAATGGGATGGAAAGGAGGTGGAACTGAAGCAGAAGTCGGTATTATTGGTATAAGAATATTTTATTGATAATACACAAGAAAAAAATATGTATGTTAATCAATAATAAAGATCTACTGTATCTTCTAAGGTGGTTGTCAGATAAAAAGAAACAAAAGCTGCATTTAAAAAATAATATATTGTATATAGAAAGTAAAAAAGCAACTGTTGAATAATACGACTAAGCACAAATAAAAGCAGAAAACATTCAGATACAGCCACCAATGGTCACCAATCCTTCAAGTCACTTGTCAACTTTGAGCCAGAGACTTAAGCTGGCCCTAGATGGCTCCAATGTCAACCAATGTCTGCTGAATCAGCTGGAATTGGAGAAGTTGGTGGCCCTGTAAGTATCACCAGTTTGAGTTCTTTACATACTGTGTGCTTTGTTCTCATACAATTTCCAGGCTGACAATCTGGGGAGATGTTTCAATTCCTGTCATTATAGTAAGTTGGTTCCATTTCCATCTCCATCTGATCCCTTCTCCTTGTCCTCCTCTCACTCCGATTCTTCTCATTCTTCATCTTCCTCAGGTCATTGACTATAAAGATGAGGAGAACAGTGTAGAGGACAAAGACCACAATGGGTGACAGGAGGTGACGTATCCCAGGCCAAACTTCTCCTAAATGGAGATAATGGGGTACAATGAGAGAGTTGTACAGAATAGTAAATATTATATATGAAATCCAGTCAGATCTTCAGTACAGCAGTGTCAGTATAACAGGACAGAACACAATATTATAGGGCTGCACCATCTTTAATGCATCTTTTAGGGTGTTCCCCCCAAATCTCTGTTAGTATAACAGGACAGTCACACTGGTAACAGGGCAGAGATTCTGGTTGTCTTGATAAGGACATAGCCGGCCAATTAATAACTCGTCCAGTAAACATGGAGGATGGAAGAAGGTCAGATTATCATCACACAATGACAGCGGGCCGAGTGAGGACAGGACTATGTGAGAGAGTCGCCAGTCATTGTTCTATGTTTAACCAGTTGGCTCCGAGCGGCCGCATATTTGCATGCAATAGAACCAGCAGTGCTGTGCTGAGAGCACATGCCATGCGCACTCCTGGTACAGTAATCGGCAGCCACAGAAAGTTCCCAATCGCTCCTTGCAATTGGGAGTCTTCCGATCATGTGGCCGCCGTAATAGCCAATCTCAGTGGTTACATGTCCAAAAGCCCCGCCTGGCCCCGCCTACCGGAATAGTAAACCCCTTAAAGGGCCGGGGATAGCTGGCACCAAGGGGTTAAACCTTATAAGCCATAGCAGGGACCCACATACAGCATGGTGGGTTATGTTTTAGTGGGTTTGCTGATACCATGGTATGTTCTTTCCTTTAGTTTTCTATGTAAGGTGTTTTTGACTATATGGCTGTGTGTTAATTGTATAGAATTATTTTTAGATAAGTGATATGTTTTTGTTATGTTAGGTTCTCAGTGGCAGTCTGTCCAGATGTGTTTTCATATTTCTTTTGGATTACACAATTTTTGTTCTCCTTTTCTCTGACCTCCGCACTGCTAGGCAATCCCTTAGTGACCACCTCCATTCCAATTTTGATCTCCACCTTAAACGACTACATCTACAATTTTATTCCCAGAACAATAAACCCGGAGCTAAGCAACTTAAACGTAGATTGGCTCATGCCAAAATCCCCTATCTCACTGATCATTCTGGCACCCGACACACCAACCCTAAAGATATTGCTGACCAATTTGTCTTTTTCTATGCCAAGCTACCCAACCTCACATCTTCCACCACTGCATCAACTCCTGCATTTGCTGATATTGAGAGCTTCTTAAATAACTTATGCCGCGTACACGCGATAGGACTTTCCGGCGGACTTGGTCTGGCGGACCAGAGTTCGTCGGACAATTTGATTGTGTGTGGGCTCCAGCGGACTTTTTCTTTCCAAAAGTCCGGCAGACCTAGAAATAAGACTGGTTTCAAATTTTTCCGCCGGACTCGAGTCCGGTGGAAAAATCCGGTCGTCTGTATGTGAGTCCGACGGACTAAAACCAACGCTAGGTCAGCTATTGGCTACTGGCTATGAACGTCCTTATTCTACATCATCACGTTCAAATCCGTCTGACTTTTGTAGTGTGTGGCCAAGTCTGTTCGCTTGAAAGTCCGGCGGACCTCAGTTGCAAAGTCCGTGGGATTGTCCACCGGACCAAGTCCTCCGGAAAGTCCGATCGTGTGTACGCGGCATTACAGTTACCCTCACTTTCGCAGGACCAGATACATTCTCTTTCATCCCCTTTCACACCACCAGAAGTAGATACAGCTATTGCTTCACTACCATTGCATAAGGTCTCAGGGCCTGATGGTTTTAGTAACAAGTACTACAAACTATTCTCCAAAATTCTTACCCCCCACTTAAATGATTAATTCAACCATATCGCCTCTTCAGGCTCCATACCTGCAGAATCCTTACAAGCCACAATAACTACCATTCCAAAACCAGGCAAGCCACATGATGGTCCTGCCAGCTACAGACCCATCTCCTTACTGAACACCGACATCAAGCTATTCGCTAAACTTCTAGCTATGCGACTCTCCAACATCATCCCCTCCTTAGTACATATCAATTAGATGGGTTTTGTGGCTGGCAGACAAGCATCTGATGGCACTAGGAGATTTATTGAGCTATTGTAATGGGCAGAGCACAATCGAACGCCTTCTCTGCTCATCTCCCTTGATGCAGAGAAGGCATTTGATAGAGTCGACTGGAAGTATCTTAGAGCCATTTTCCAAAAATGTGGCTTCTCTGGAATGATCATGAAAGCCATCTCTCTACTTCCCCAGTGCTAGGGTCATAACATCAGGCATACTTTCTGACCCTTTCCACATCACCAATGGGACATGCCAGGGATGTCCACTTTTCCCCTTAATATTTGCCAAAATTATGGAGTCCCTGGCCCTATCCATTCGCACTAATCCCTCTATCTCTGATATGGAAATTGGTTATCACTCGCATAAAATTGGCCTCTACGCTGATGATGTGATTATATCCATAACTGACCCTGTCAAGTCTTTAACTGAACTCCATCACACCCTGGACCTATTCAGTAAAGCCTCCCTATATAAGATCAACCATTGTAAAGCTAGCATGCTGGGCATAGGCCTAGATCCAGCTACCAGACAGAGCATTAATGCATGTTCCTCTTTCTCTTTCGGACCCCTAATTCTTCCCTCTCCTACCTGGGTATTCAGCTAATTTCTCCCTCTTCTCAACTAATCTCTCTCAACTTCTCTAACCTCCTCTTAAAACTCCAGAAAACAATACAAGACCTCCGTCATACTCAAGCGTCATGGGCAGGTCGAATTGCCCTGTCTAAGATGTACTTACTTCCGCATATACCTTACACCTTTAGAACTATCCCCTTCCCTTCCTTCTAGCGCAACTCAAGAAACTGCAAACTATTATAACCTCATATATCTGGAATGGAAAATGCTCATGGCTTAGACGTAATACACTGTGTACGCCTATCTCCTCTGGAGGTATGGGTGCACCGCATATCCAAGCCTACTACAAAGCAACTATACTTGATCAAGCTAAAACCTGGTGGGCACCCACTCAACAATCCACTTGGCTCCAAACTGAATCCCCAGCTCTAGACTCCCAACCTAAGCTGATCTTAAGTGCTTTATCTCTACACCACCAAGGGGAGCGCTCTTATCTCCATACTATCAACACCACCATCAGGACATGGAGAGCAACTCTTCAAAGCACTAAAGGAATACCACATTGCTTCCTCTCCTTTATACCTCTCACTACACTCCAACTTCTTACACCTGATATTTCCCTTTCAAACTGGATTGAATTGGGACTGACAAAGATCGGGGACCTTTATAAAGACTCCCTATTACTTACATATCAACAACTACAGACCAACATCAACATCACCTCTAAAGACTTTCCTCAAATATCTTAGACTCCGTTCAGTCCTCTCACGTGTAGCCTGGTCGGACAGTCCTACACACTTGAAAGGAATAAAAGTCTACGATCGGACTTCTCCACATCGTAAAGGTATTTCCTACATGTACAAATTACTCACTGATGCTTCCCGAGACCTGAAGATACTGTCAATGGAACGCTGGGAACAACTATTGCAATGCGCCTACACTCCCCAACAATGGTATCAATCCCTCCAAGCACCGTTAAAATCTTTCTGCTGCCTAATTCACTGGAATCAGTCCAGAAAATATTCCATAACTGGTATCTTACAGTATAAACTCATGCACATCTATCCCTCTACAACCAATATATGCTGGAGAAACTGTGGGCCCTATGGATCTCCCCTGCACATATGGTGGGACTGCCCCACATTAACTACATATTGGTCTACTGTAACTAAACTTCTTTTGTCTATCATATTGACCCCTTTTTCCCTCTCACCACAAATGGTTCTTTTGGGTCTGGATATTGATACTTGGCCCCAGAGATCCTACACACTAATTTCCAATGCATTCATATCTGTCCGTCTAGCTATTGCTAGAAACTGGAAATCCCCACACCCTCCTTTCATCTCGCAAGTCATCTCTATCCTTAACAACAACTGCATGATGGAATATATGTACGCCAAGGCCCACTTACAACTCCCAAAATTCCACAATCAATGGGGACTTTGTCTTAAACACCTTAAGGCCCCTTTCACACTGGGGCGGGGAGCCGCAGTGACGGTAAAGCAGCGCTATATTTAGCGCTGCTTTACCATCGTTTTAACCGCGGTATTCGGCCGCTCGCGGTGTGGTTTTTCCCCCCTGCGAGCGGCCGAAAAATTGTTAAACACCCCCGCAGAGCGCCACCGTAGCGGCGCTTTGCGGCGGTATTGCCGCGGTTTTACCGCGTTTCCCATTCAAATCAATGGGAAGGAGCGGAACACACCGCTCATATACCGCTCCAAAGATGCTGCTGGACTTTTTTTGCCGTCCTGCTAGCGCACCGCTCCAGTGTGAAAGCCCGCCGGCTTTCACACTGGAGTTAAAGGGGCCGGATTTTTTCAGACGGTGAACAGACGCTATTTTTAGCGCTGTACCGCATGAAAAACGCCCCGGTGTGAAAGGGGCCTAAGTGCCTAAACCTCACGTGACCTACCCTTACCTCATGGCCTTAGCACCCTATCCACATCCAATCTGAACACCCTCACTTGGCATACTGCTTTTACCTTAATTCTATATTAGCCTCATAACGTCTCTTCATGTTATTATCACAGTTCATTAATTGTTGATCTCTTCACTATATAGTCTGAATTTTTTCTTTGTATTTTGTATCGATACAAAATATTTACCTTCTGTATCCTTATGTTTTACATACAGAATGTATTCATAATGAACCCCTGTATCTCTGTATCTACACCTTTGAAAATTTTAATAAAACTTCAAGTTTAAAAAAAATATATAAAAAAAATTACTCTTTCCTTTCAGGCGAGACACTGGGTCACATGACCACACTCTGGGGGATTGCACACAGTGATATCTGCAGGAATTCAGGGTTTAGGTTGACTTTTATATGTTTGTTGGTAATGTTATTATTGTTCTTATTATTAGAAGGCCAGCAATCCTCCTCCCTAGATATCTATTCTCCATCTTATTCAATGGACCTCATAAGGCGGGCTAAGCTCAACCCGATCTTCACCAATCTGTCTAATTGTCATCTCGGGTACCTTAGATAAAAAGCCTGAAACTATATATGGAGGGAAAGACGGAACACATTAAAGCCTTCCCTTACTTTTCTGTTAGTAGTAATCCTCCCCCATCCTTCATCCCCCACCTTCACAGCCATAGTCATCCGGTGTGGTGGGGATTAATACATCTAATGGGGCTGTCACAGGCCCTCATGAAGAAAGCCCGGATATTCCTGTCATTTCCTGCCAGATCCACCAGTCATAGACATTGTACTGCAACTTCTATGAATGACATAGGATCTAAGAAAGGAGGAAGGGCGGATGACTGATATCTCTGCCCCCTCCATTCAGAGATCCTGTTTCATTTACAGAAGCTGTAGTGCGGCTTTTATGATTGGTGGATCTGTCAAGAAAGGGTGGGCATAGTCATGGTCTCTTCATGAGAGCCTGTGACTGCCCTTAGCTTGGCATGGGTTGGGGGTTTTTAATAATTGGGGAAAGATCTTCCTTAACCACTTGACCACTGGGCACTTAAACACCCTTAATAACCAGACCAATTTTCAGCTTTCGGTGCTCTCACACTTTGAATGACAATTACTCATTCATACAACACTGTACCCATATGAAATTTTTGTCCTTTTTTTCACACAAATAGAGATTTCTTTTGGTGGTATTTAATCACCTCTGGGTTTTTTATTTTTTGCGCTATAAAAGAAAAACGACTGAAAATTCAGTAAAAAAATGAATTTTTCTTCGTTTTTGTTATAAAATTTAGCAAATTTGTAATTTTTCTTGATAAATTTTGGCCAAAATTTATACTGCTACATATCTTTGGTAAAAATAAGTACAAATTGGGGTATATTATTTGGTCTTTGTGAAAGTTATAGAGTCCACAAGCTATGGTGCCAATATCTGAAAATTGATCACACCTGAAGTACTGACGGCCTATCTAATTTCTTGAGACCCTAACATGCCATAAAAGTACAAATACCCCCCAAATGACCCCTTTTTGGAAAGAAGACATTCCAAGGTATTTAGTAAGAGGCATGGTGAGTTTTTTTGAAGTTGTCATTTTTTCCCACAATTCTTTGCAATATCAAGATTTTTTTTAATTTTTTTTTTTTTTTTTTCTCACAAAATTGTCATATTAGCAGGTTATTTCTCACACACAGCATATGCATACCACAAATTACACCCCAAAACACATTCTGCTATTACTCCTGAGTACGGCGATACCACATGTGTGAGACTTTTACACAGCGTGGCCACATACAGAGGCCCAACATGCAGGGAGTGCCATCAGGTGTTCTGGAGCACCCAGGACAATTCTGACATTTCTCTCCTACATGTAAAAATCATCATTTATTTGCTAGAAAATTACATAGAACCCCAAAACATTATATATGTTTTTTTAGCAAAGACCCTAGAGAATACAATGGCGGTCGTTGCAACTTTTTATCTAGCACAGTACTTGCGCAGCAATTTTTCGAACGTGTTTTATTTGGAAAAAAAATGTTTTGTGCTTTACAAAAAACAAAACTGTAAATTTAGCCCAATGTTTTTGCATAATGTGAAAGATGAAGTTACGCCGAGTAAATAGATACCCAACATGTCACCCTTCAAAATTGCACACACTCGTGAAATGGCGCCAAACTTCGCTACTTAAAAATCCCCATAGGCTTTAATTTTGTTTACTGGTTACATGTTTTGAGTTACAGAGGAGGTCTAGGACCAAAATTATTGTTCTCGCTCTAACGTTTGCAGCGATACCTCACATGTGTGGTTTGAACACCGTTTTCATATGTGGGCGGGACTTACGTATGCGTTCGCTTCTGCGTGCGAGCACACGGGGACATTATTATTGTTCATTTTACTTTATTTATTTTAGTTTGACCCTTTTTTTCCCCCCAAAAAAATTTTTGATCACTTTTATTCCTATTACAAGGAATGTAAACATCCCTTGTAATAGGAATATGGCATTACAGGTCCTCTTTACAGTGAGATATGGGGTCAATAAGACCCCACATCTCACCTCTAGGCTGGAAAGCCTGAAATAAAAAAAAAAAAAAAAAAAAAACGATCCTGGCTTTGATCGTAGCGAGTATCGCAGGGTATTGTTGGGTATTGCAGGGTATGGCAGAGTATCGCAGGGTATTGCAGAGTATCGCCGGGTATTGCAGAGTATCGCAGGGTATGGTAGAGTATCGCAGGGTATGGCAGAGTATCGCAGGGTATGGCAGAGCATCGCAGGGTATGGCAGGGCATCGCAGGGTATGGCAGGGCATCGCAGGGTATGGCAGAGTATCGCAGGGTATGGCGGGGTATGGCAGAGTATTGCGGGGGTATGGCAGAGTATAGCGGGGTATGGCACAGTATTGGAGGGTATGGCACAGTATAGGGGGGTATGGCACAGTATTGGGGGGGATGGCAGAGAATCCATCCATCCATGCTCAGCCATCCCTCCATACCCTGCAATACACTGCAGGCTATTGCAGGGTATGGAGGGATGGCTGAGCATGGATGGATGGATCGGTGGTGGCAGAGCAGGCTGTGGGCACTACAGATCCCGCCCACAGCACTGCTGCCACCGATCCCTCCCCCTCTCCTCTCACACTGTACCGATCGGTACAGAGAGAGGAGGAGAGAGGAACCGGCGTCATCAAATGACGCCGGTTTGCTTACATGTGATCACTCCGTCATTTGACGGAGCGATCACGTGGTAAACGGCCGCGATGAGCGGCCGTTTACCGTGATCCATGATCCGCCGGGTCCTCTGGACCCGGCGATCATGGATGCTCTCGAGTGCGCGCACCAGGGGGCGCGCAAGAGCAGAATTCTGTGAGGCCGTTAATTAACGGCCTCCCAGAGTTAAGCAACCGCCCTGTTGCCGTTTTTCGGCTATGGGCCGGTTGTTAACTGGTTAATAGGCAGAAGACCGAGAGGGAAGTCACTTCTGGAAAGTTTGAAACAATACCGATAGGCTGCCCTGATAGACACTAATGAGGCAGCACTGATGGGCACTGATAGGCTGCACTGATGGACACTAATAAGGCAGCACTGGTTGGCACCAATGAGGATGCACTGATGGGAACTGATATGGTACTAATAGGCAGCACTGATGGGCACTGTTAGGGCTGCATTGATCATCAGGACACTGATGATCACTGCACTGATTATCAGTATAGAAGTCCCCTTCACACTAGCCGGTTACTGCCTCTCCTCTCCTCATCACTGTGAGAGCGCAAGGAAAGAAATGCTGATAACCAACAAGTGTGTTTAAAATGTGATTAGGTTAAAGAGTCTGTGCGGCACTTCAAATCCAGCATTTCTGTATACACAGAGAAGGGCACCAGCTTCATATCCAGCATTGTTGTGTACACAGAGAAGGGCACCAGCTTCAAATCCAGCATTGCTGTATACACAGAGAAGGGCACCAGCTTCATATCCAGCATTGTTGTGTACACAGAGAAGGGCACCAGCTTCAAATCCAGCATTGCTGTACACACAGAGAAGGGCACCAGCTTCATATCCAGCATTGTTGTGTACACAGAGAAGGGCACCAGCTTCAAATCCAGCATTTCTGTATACACAGAGAAGGGCACCAGCTTCATATCCAGCATTGTTGTGTACACAGAGAAGGGCACCAGCTTCAAATCCAGCATTGCTGTACACACAGAGAAGGGCACCAGCTTCATATCCAGCATTGTTGTGTACACAGAGAAGGGCACCAGCTTTAAATCCAGGATTGCTGTGTACACAGAGAAGGGCACCAGCTTCAAATCCAGCATTGCTGTGTACACAGAGAAGGGCGCCAGCTTCAAATCCAGCATTGCTGTGTACACAGAGAAGGGCGCCAGCTTTAAATCCAGCATTGCTGTGTACACAGAGAAGGGCGCCAGCTTCAAATCCAGCATTGCTGTGTACACAGAGAAGGGCGCCAGCTTCAAATCCAGCATTGCTGTGTACACAGAGAAGGGCGCCAGCTTCAAATCCAGCATTGCTGTGTACACAGAGAAGGGCACCAGATTGAAATCCAGCATTGCTGTGTACACAGAGAAGGGCACCAGATTGAAATCCAGCATTGCTGTGTACACAGAGAAGGGCACCAGATTGAAATCCAGCATTGCTGTGTACACAGAGAAGGGCACCAGATTCATATCCAGCATTGCTTTGTACACAGAGAAGGGCGCCAGCTTCAAATTCAGCATTGCTGTGTACACAGAGAAGGGCACCAGCTTCATATCCAGCATTGCTGTGTACACAGAGAAGGGCACCAGCTTCAAATCCAGCATTGCTGTGTACACAGAGAAGGGCACCAGCTTCATATCCAGCATTGCTGTGTACACAGAGAAGGGCACCAGCTTCAGGTGTAAAAAAAAATCAAGTAAAAAATGTTTTCATTTTAATAAAATTTTACCCCTTATTAACGCTTATGCGTGTACACACGATCGGAAATGCTGCCAGCAAAAGGCCGATGAGAGCTTTTGGTTGGAAAATGCGACCATGTGTACGCTCCATCGGACTTTTGCTGGCGGCATTTCTGCCAGCAAAAGATGGAGAGCGGGTTCTCTATTTTTCCGACATAAAAAGTTCTGATCGGAATTTCGGATTGCCTGTAGCAGTTCCAACGCGCAAAATTCCTACGCATGCTCAGAAACAATTTAACGCATGCTCGGATGCATTGAACTTAATTTTCTCGGCTCGTCGTAGTGTTGTACGTCACCGCGTTCTTGACGGTCGTCGAAAGTTCCGAGAACTTTTGTGTGACTGTGTGTATGCAAGCCAAGCTTGGGCGGAATTCCGTCAGAAAAAACATTCAAGATTTTTCCGAAAGGAAATTCCGCTCATATGTACGGGGCATAAACTCTAATCAGCCCTGATTAATTGCTTCTCTATTCAATTTTTTTTTTTTTCCCTGCTGATTTTTTTACTGTTCTTTTCTATTTTAAATATGGTTTCCTAGTTTTTTTTATTATTTGAACTTTTTTGTTTGTTTTGTTCATTAAAGCCGTGTTCCACCCAAAAAAAAAAAAAAAAAAAATGAAAAGCTAGCAGCTACACATACTGCAGCTACTGGCTTTTAATAATAGGACACTTGCCTGTCCTGGAGTCCAGCGATATCGGCACCGCAGCTGATGTTTCCATCTGATGTGATGGGATTCCCTTCACCTATACCAGACCCTTATCCTAGGAGAGAATCTGGTAGAGGTGTTAATGAAGGAACATAAGAAAAGTGTGAGGGTCCTCCTCAAAATACATGGATCTCATGGTATGGATGTCAAGCAGGACCCTACACAAAATAATACCAAAAAATTGCATGAGGTCCTACCAGAGTGCATAGAAGACCCTTATCAGAGAAGGCAGCCTGCCAGGTCAGGACAGGAAGAAGAAGGAGTGTCCATCCTCCCTCTTGAACCATACCAGACATGCCCTCAGTATGGGGAGGGTACCCTGCCATGGGGTTCCTCTTGACGAGGACAAGGGCCTCTTACTCACAACACTTACACAGTGGTTGTGGGGGTCCATTTAAATCTGGAAGTTCCCTTTAAAAAAAAAAAAAAAAAGTGGTCCCAAAAACTGTCCCCCTGTATATGAAAAAGAATTATGGAAATAGTAAATAAAGACACTTTATTTAAAAAAATCAGTGAGCTAAAAAAAAAAAAAAAAAAAGAAACCCCACAATGTAAATCCTTCATTAATAATGCCCTCCAGAAATGCAGATCCACAATGTTGCCCGCTGACTCACTGAAAGCAGAAACCCCCCGACAGATGACACAATCCCCCTCTGACAAATGACAGCTCCCTGTCCCCACCATGGAACTTGCTAGGAGAGTATAGTATACTTGTAGTTTGTTTGTCTTTACCTTGATCAATATTGGTTTTGGCAATGCTGTAAAAATATATCTTCATAGTAAATTCTCCTCTGCTGGTGTCTTCCTTATTACCCATTGGGGGGATTTCCCCTCATTTCCTATCATGGTGACCACACAGGAAGTGAATGGAAATCTGTCAATATGGAGCAAGACAGCAATAAAAAAACTAAGAAAAATGGCGGAGCTGCGCTAAAAAGGACTGACATTCTTATTATAAATGAAATATAAATTGTGTTGTGTTCAAAAAATAATTTGTGCTTAAATATTAAATATATTGATATAAATTAATATTGTGCAAGTGTACAAAAAAATATACGATCAATAATCTTTTGCAGATAGCCAAAATGGGTGATTAAAAAATAAATGAATAAAAACCACCTAACATATATGGCTAATAATTAGACATAAATTAGTGCTGTAAACTCCACATCTGTATACCAGATATGGCACTGAAAGTGGTGTATATAAGACCATGTGGTAAGTCCAAAATGACAGCAAATAATGTCCCAAATCAAAGAAAACAAAAAGTAAACAAAAGCAAAAATCTCTCAAGTCTTCTAGGATTATCATGAGAAGTGCAGTTCACGAGACACCGAAAAGTGAGGAGACCTCCACCACAGTGACACACTAGTCTGCTTACCAGAACTGAGTGGTCCCTTATTACAGGGGACCCCTATATGCGGATGGCTCTAACCCCAGCCAGGGATGCAGCTTTAGGCAGAATCCTGGATTTCTTTGGACTCGAACGGGATATCTTTCGTATAACTACTAGTAGCCCGGAAGTGTCTCCAACATAGGGTCAACTCAAGATCGGATCGACAAAGTGGCATATGCGGACCAATACCGAAGGGGATAAAGACGCTCACGCTCACATAGCAAAAAAACCTTTAAACATTTATTATAAAAAAAGTGAAAGCAAAATGGACACTTACAAAGTATTGAGTAAAACAGGACAGTAAAGCGAGCCGGCCGGTCTCGCTAAGCAGCCCGTGGTTCCGGGACTTCAGCGTGTTGCGGTGATGTCAGGACGTTGCTCCTCCTCCCTACACGTTTCGTCACTATAAGGACGTCGTCACGAGGCACGGGCGGCATCCTGACGCACCGCACTAAATACTAAGCCAGCAAACCAAGCCTCGGTATGAATCCCAGACAACGAGACAGCGGGCGCCATCTTAATTGTGGCCAAACCATACGCACTACCCCCAGTAGTAAGGGAAAGAGATAAAAAGATACTCTAAATATAATTCTACTGTTTTAACAACAATAAAAAATAAAAAATATAGCTGCTTGTCAAACGGCTATATTTGAGAACGACTGTTATTGTAAGTGCATGAAAATTATGTTGTTGTGTTGTACAGCATTCGGTATCAGACTCCTTAAATAGCTAGAAGGGGTCCGAAGTTCAGTTTAAACCAAATTTGATATCAAGAGTATTTGAGTTCATATCTGATCGAAAGATCAAACAAAACCCGAAAATGTATGCAGGGCTATTATGTCCCACATATGTATGGATACTTAATAAAAAATCATTACTATGAACCAATAATGGAAGTCGAAAAAAACTTTCATATTGTTAAATTCTTATAAAAAGTGCAATCCATGCCAATTGCCCAAATGTAGAAAAGGCAAAGAAAAATGTCTTTAATTTTTATTATAAAAAAGCAAAAAATTAAAAAAAATTTATTATGACGTCTCCATAGGTTCTCTTATAAAAAGAGCTGCCCTATACTATCGGGCACTAGAATATCAATAAGTGAAAAAAAAGTGTCTCAGCAGAATCACATCAAAAAAATGGATGTATCCACTCAATGACATCAAAAAATAAACGGGTCCACTTAAGGTCATACTATTTCCACTTAATGTACATATATAGATCACTCATGAGGTTCTCCTATTGCACATGGTCTACCCTTAATGGATGAAAATAGCCCTTATGCATATCATTATATATACATTAGATAAAAGGACACCGGGCCTATGCGTGTAATAAGCCCAGAACCTCAAATCTCTGATGTGTGTATAATGTCCCAAAATTGTAGATGGACATTTTAGTTCCCATTATAGCATCCCCTCTCTGAACTATACAGGTCTTATTGTCAGAGATTCAAACCGATTCACAAATTTCAACAGAAAATGTTAGTACATTGGACAACCAATGTTCAACTAAAAATAAATTTTGAAATCAATTTTAAAATCATGAATAAAAAAAGGACTATTATAATAAACTAATCATGAGATTGCGAGTATTGGAGAGAACAGGTCACTAGGAATTATCTATAAAACAATTGATGTCTACATCGATATTGAGTCCAAAAGGGGTGTAACTTTTGATTTTATGGACCCAGGCCATTTCAAGCTTGGAAATGCTATTAACCAAACAACTACCTCTCCAGTGTGGTCTAAATTTATCAATACCCAGAAAGATAGTATTACTGGGATCCCTATTGTGGACCAAAAGGTAGTGTTTTGATACTGAATGTTTGGTGAAGCCTCTACGTATGTTGTTTATATGTTTGTTAAGTCGTACCTGGAGTGGTCTTTTAGTGCGGCCCACATACTGTAGGCCGCATGGGCATTGAAGCATATAGACCACTCCAGTATTGGAACATGTAATGAAGGGCTCAATTCTGTGATTTTGTGAGGTACACATAGATAAGGATTGTGTTCTTCTAGTTCTACACCTGTTTAGCGTGCAAACTTGGCAGCGTATGCATTGATAATAGCCTGTAAGCATAGAGAAAAAATTGGTTTTAGCATTGTGAGGATTTAAAATGTTGGGAGCCAGTTTGTCCTTCAAAGAAGGAACATCTCTAAAGACCACTTGGGGTTTATCTGGAAGAAAGGTCTTTAGTACCTTGTCATTTTTTAAGATATGCCAGTGTTTACTAATGATGTGTTTAACTCTAGAGTGTTGACATGAGTAACTGGTAATGAAAGGATTACGGTAAGTATCTCTCCTCTGGTCAAGTGATTTGTCTACTAATAAAGAATTTCTGTCAGTCATATCTACTACATTAAGAGTCTCCCTGAGAAAGTCTGATGTGTAGCCTTTAGCCTCAAATCTTTTGGTGAGAACTTGTGATTGGGCAAGAAAGGTGTCCTGATCTGTGCAGTTGCATTTAAGCCTGAGGTATTGGCTTTTAGGTACTGACCTCAGCCAAGACGCATGATGGCAACTATCTTTGGGGATGAACGCATTTCGGTCGGTGGGTTTAAAGTATGTGGAAGTTATGAACATATCAACACCGACCAAAATGGAAAGATCCAAAAAGTGTATGGTTTCTAAACTAGCCTCATAGCTGAGGTGTATCCCTCTATTGTTGGAATTGAGCTGGCACATGAATTCAGCAAGGTCAGCCTCCTTGCCATCCCATAGGAGGAGGATGTCGTCTATGTAACGAGCCCACAAGACCACCTCTGGTCTTGGCTGGGCATAGACGACATCCTCCTCACATTTGGCCATGAAAAGGTTTGCCAAACTGGGGGCATACTTAGCCCCCATGGCAACTCCCCTATCTTGTCGGTAAAATTGGCCATTGAACCAGAAGAAATTATGGCTGGCAGCATATTCCAATAATTCCATGATGTAATTTATTTGTATGCTAGGTAGTTTGAAACTCTTTCGTAGGTAAAAAGAGACAGCCTCTAAACCCAACTGATGTGGAATCACTGTATATAGAGAAATGACATCGGCAGTCACCAACCACATCCCCTCACGTGGTTTTAATTCAGCAAGGAGGTTGATGACATGCCTAGTATCCTTTACATATGATGGCATGGACTGTACCAAGGGCTGCAAAAAAAGTCAATGTACTTGCCCACCCAGGAAGTGACAGAATCAATCCCGCTCACTATTGGACGTCCCGGGGGGCAAGTCTGGCTTTTGTGCACCTTGGGTAAATAGTAAATAATAGGTATCCGGGGTACATTGGGTACCAGAAAAAATCTCTCCTTTTTATTTAATATTTTTAAATTAACCCCCCTAGTGACCAGTGTCTCCAAAATACTCTTATATCTCTCATTAGGGTTAGACGACAATAAAACATATGTGGCCTCATCATCCAAAATTTGTTTCATTTCCTGCATATAGTCATCCTTATTCAGGATGACTATGCCACCTCCCTTATCGGCAGGACGAATCACCAAATTATTATTGGAACACAAAGTTTTAATGCCTAAATCTATTTCCCTTTTACTTCTAACTGATTTAACCTGCATGTCTTCCAAATCTTTTAGGGCCAAATCCCTGAAAACTTTCAAAGAAGGGGGTAAGGGGCCTGGTGGGTTGAATAAAGAAGCATTTCTCAACCCTGAATGGACATAGCCTAAAGTGGCCGTCTGAGAGGGATTAAATGGGTTTGAAGCCATGTATCTCTGAACATTCAGTTTACGAACGTATTTGTGAATGTTCATATATGTTTGGAATTTGCTAATGTTACGGCGTGGGGCAAACTTTAAGCCCTTATCTAGAACTTTCAATTCAGGATCTGTGAGGTTGTGGGAACTGAGGTTGTAAATGCTGGTGCCAACTATGTCCGAGGTCTTTTTGGACTGAGCGCGCCTCCCCCCTCTAGTTCCTCTCTTAGTTCGACCACCCTTTTTGTGCCCTGGCTCGGCTTGGGAAAACCCCAATGTTGGTCTGTTTTGTTTGCATAGTAATTATCTCTGGGGTCACCTTGATCAAACCCATACACATTGAACATTATGGGTTCGAACAAGGTGACCTCAGAGATAATTACTATGCAAACAAAACAGACCAACATTGGGGTTTTCCCAAGCCGAGCCAGGGCACAAAAAGGGTGGTCGAACTAAGAGAGGAACTAGAGGGGGGAGGCGCGCTCAGTCCAAAAAGACCTCGGACATAGTTGGCACCGGCATTTACAACCTCAGTTCCCACAACCTCACAGATCCTGAATTGAAAGTTCTAGATAAGGGCTTAAAGTTTGCCCCACCCCGTAACATTAGCAAATTCCAAACATATATGGACATTCACAAATACGTTTGTAAACTGAATGTTCAGAGATACATGGCTTCAAACCCATTTAATTCCTTTCAGACGGCCACCTTAGGCTATGTCCATTCAGGGTTGAGAAATGCATCTTTATTCAACCCACCAGGCCACTTACCCCCTTCTTTGAAAGTTTTCAGGGATTTGGCCCTAAAAGATTTGGAAGACATGCAGGTTAAATCAGTTAGAAGTAAAAGGGAAATAGATTTAGACATTAAAACTTTGTGTTCCAATAATAATTTGGTGATTCGTCCTGCCGATAAGGGAGGTGGCATAGTCATCCTGAATAAGGATGACTATATGCAGGAAATTAAACGAATTTTGGATGATGAGGCCACATATGTTTTATTGTCGTCTAACCCTAATGAGAGATATAAGAGTATTTTGGAGACACTGGTCACTAGGGGGGTTAATTTAACAATATTAAATAAAAAGGAGAGCCTTTTTCTGGTACCCAAGGTACCCCGGATACCTATTATTTACTATTTACCTAAGGTGCACAAAAGCCAGACTTGCCCCCCGGGATGTCCAATAGTGAGCGGGATTGATACTGTCACTTCCCGGGTGGGCAAGTACATTGACTTTTTTTTTTGCAGCCCTTGGTACAGTCCATGCCATCATATGTAAAGGATACTAGGCATGTCATCAACCTCCTTGCTGAATTAAAACCACGTGAGGGGATGTGGTTGGTGACTGCCGATGTCACTTCTCTATGTACAGTGATTCCACATCAGTTGGGTTTAGAGGCTGTCTCTTTTTACCTACGAAAGAGTTTAAAACTACCTAGCATACAAATAAATTACATCAGGGAATTATTGGAATATGCTGCCAGCCATAATTCCTTCTGGTTCAATGGCCAATTTTACCGACAAGATAGGGGAGTTGCCATGGGGGCTAAGTATGCCCCCAGTTTGGCAAACCTTTTCATGGCCAAATGTGAGGAGGTTGTCGTCTATGCCCAGCCAAGACCAGAGGTGGTCTTGTGGGCTCGTTACATAGACAACATCTTCCTCCTATGGGATGGCAAGGAGGCTGACCTTGCTGAATTCATGTGCCAGCTCAATTCTAACAATAGAGGGATACACCTCAGCTATGAGGCTAGTTTAGAAACCATACACTTTTTGGATCTTTCCATTTCGGTCGGTGTTGATATGTTCATAACTTCCACATACTTTAAACCCACCGACCGAAATGCGTTCATCCCCAAAGATAGTTGCCATCATGCGTCTTGGCTGAGGTCAGTACCTAAAAGCCAATACCTCAGGCTTAAATGCAACTGCACAGATCAGGACACCTTTCTTGCCCAATCACAAGTTCTCACCAAAAGATTTGAGGCTAAAGGCTACACTTCAGACTTTCTCAGGGAGACTCTTAATGTAGTAGATATGACTGACAGAAATTCTTTATTAGTAGACAAATCACTTGACCAGAGGAGAGATACTTACCGTAATCCTTTCATTACCAGTTACTCATGTCAACACTCTAGAGTTAAACACATCATTAGTAAACACTGGCATATCTTAAAAAAATGACAAGGTGCTAAAGACCTTTCTTCCAGATAAACCCCAAGTGGTCTTTAGAGGTGTTCCTTCTTTGTAGGACAAACTGGCTCCCAACATTTTAAATCCTCCCAATGCTAAAACCAATTTTTTCTCTATGCTTACAGGCTATTATCAATGCATACGCTGCCAAGTTTGCACACTAAACAGTTGTAGAACTAGAAGAACACAATCCTTCTTATCTACGTGTACCTCACAAAATCACAGCATTGAGCCCCTCATTACATGTTCCAATACTGGAGCGGTCTATATGCTTCAATGCCCATGCGGCCTACAGTATGTGGGCCGCACTAAAAGACCACTCCAGGTACGACTTAACAAACATATAAACAACATACGTAGAGGCTTCACCAAACATTCAGTGTCAAAACACTACCTTTTGGTCCACAATAGGGATCCCAGTAATACTATCTTTCTGGGTATTGATAAATTTAGACCACACTGGAGAGGTAGTTGTTTGGTTAATAGCATTTCCAAGCTTGAAATGGCCTGGGTCCATAAAATCAAAAGTTACACCCCTTTTGGACTCAATATCGATGTAGACATCAATTGTTTTATAGATAATTCCTAGTGACCTGTTCTCTCCAATACTCGCAATCTCATGATTAGTTTATTATGATAGTCCTTTTTTTATTCATGATTTTAAAATTGATTTCAAAATGTATTTTTAGTTGAACATTGGTTGTCCAATGTACTAACATTTTCTATTGAAATTTGTGAATCGGTTTAA
The DNA here is from genome assembly GCA_028564925.1 of Lithobates sylvaticus. Lineage (NCBI taxonomy): Eukaryota > Metazoa > Chordata > Amphibia > Anura > Ranidae > Lithobates > Lithobates sylvaticus. The sequence continues at coordinate 2,292,582 of CM053027.1, forward strand.
ATCTCTGACAATAAGACCTGTATAGTTCAGAGAGGGGATGCTATAATGGGAACTAAAATTTCCATGTACAATTTTTGACATTATACACACATCAGAGATTTGAGGTTCTTGGCTTATTACACGCATAGGCCCGGTGTCCTTTTATCTAATGTATATATAATGATATGCATAAGGGCTATTTTCATCCATTAAGGGTAGACCATGTACAATAGGAGAACCTCATGAGTGATCTATATATGTACATTAAGTGGAAATAGTATGACATTAAGTGGACACATTTATTTTTTGATATCATTAAGTGGATACATCCATTTTTTTGATGTGATTCTGCTGAGACACTTTTTTTTCCCTTATTGATATTCTAGTGCCCGATAGTATAGGGCAGCTCTTTTTATAAGAGAACCTATGGAGACGTCATAATAACTTTTAATTTTTTGCTTTTTTATAATAAAAATTAAAGACATTTTTCTTTGCCTTTTCTACATTTGGGCAATTGGCATGGATTGCACTTTTTATAAGAATTTAACAATATGAAAGTTTTTTTCGACTTCCATTATTGGTTCATAGTAATGATTTTTTATTAAGTATCCATACATATGTGGGACATAATAGCCCTGCAAACATTTTCGGGTTTTGTTTGATCTTTCGATCAGATATGAACTCAAATACTCTTGATATCAAATTTGGTTTAAACTGAACTTCGGACCCCTTCTAGCTATTTAAGGAGTCTGATACCGAATGCTGTACAACACAACAACATAATTTTCATGCACTTATAATAACAGTAGTTCTCAAATATAGCCGTTTGACAAGCAGCTATATTTTTTATTTTTTATTGTTGTTAAAACAGTAGAATTATATTTAGAGTATCTTTTTATCTCTTTCCCTTACTACTGGGGGTAGTGCGTATGGTTTGGCCACAATTAAGATGGCGACCGCTGTCTCGTTGTCCGGGATTCATACCGAGGCTTGGTTTGCTGGCTTAGTATTTAGTGCGGTGCGTCAGGACGCCGGCGTCCTAATAGTGACGAAACGCGTAGGGAGGAGGAGTGACGTCCTGACGTCACTGCAACACGCTGAAGTCCCGGAACCACGGGCTGCTTAGCGAGACCGGCCGGCTCGCTTTACTGTCCTGTTTTACTCAATACTTCGTAAGTGTCCATTTTGCTTTCACTTTTTTATAATAAATGTTTAAAGGATTTTATGCTATGTGAGCGTCTTTATCCCCTTCGGTATTGGTCCGCATATGCCACCTTGTCAATCCAATCCTGAGTTGACCTTATGTTGGAGACACTTCTGGGCTGCTAGTAGTTATACGAGAGATATCCCCTTCGAGTCCAAAGAAATCCAGGATTTTGCCTAAAGCTGCATCCCTGGCTGGGGTTAGAGCCATCCGCATATAGGGGTCCCCTGTAATAAGGGACCACTCAGTTCTGGTAAGCAGACAAGTGTGTCACTGTGGTGGAGGTCTCCTCACTTTCCGGTGTCTCGTGAACTGCACTTCTCATGATAATCCTAGAAGACTTTGGAGAGATTTTTGCTTTTGTTTACTTTTTGTTTTCTTTGACGGCGCCGTCCGGCATGGTGGGAGGAGCCTGTGTGTGGAGCTCGCGGCGGGAGGTGAGTGCGGGAAGCCGCACTGACGGAGAGTGAGAGCTCCGGAGCGGCATGTGAGATCTCCCGCACCCGCCGTGGTTCCCGATCCCCGGACCCCTCACCCAGCAGCTGTGGAGGACGTCGGCAGACCGCATAGAAAGACCTCACCGCAGATACAGGAGCGGTGTGTATGCGGGGCGGCCGGGTGTCCTTGTTCCTCGTTCCTCTCCCCCTCCCCTCCCCTCCCCTCCCCTGCTCCTCTTCCCCTCTTCCTACTTGCAGCAACATATAGCGCTGTCTGCGCTCCGGAATCTGCCTGAGCCTGCCTCCTCAGCTATACAACAAGGATCAACCACCCCTTTGCCTCACAAAACGGCTGAAAAGCAAGTGGAGGATCAGAAACCTGAGGTAAAATGTAGTCTATGTGTATAGGAGAAAGGTGAAATATCTCTCAAAGCAGAAAGAAGAGGCTATCTCACTGGAGTTTAATTTGGTAAGAACTGTGGCCATACATCAAGGTAAGCACATAACACTGCAAGATGCTTTGGATGCCGGTGGGTAACACGGATAAAAGTTCCCAGCTGAAACCAAAAAAGGGACTGCGTACATAGAAATTGAGAGAGAATATATTAATCTGTGGAGGCAAACGGTTCGGTCTATACAGAGAATATGTGTATTTGTAGTCCACCAAGCGACCTGATTTGAAAAGCTATACAGGGGTGATGTGACTGTACTATGGCCCTTGAGATTTAGTCCCTTTTCATCTCTCGTTCGGTGTTTTTTTTTTTTTTTTTTCCTCTCACTGTTCTTTGCTCTCTCTATGGTGCACCCCCCCGGGTATCTGCCGTACCGCCGGCTCTCCTTCTGCAGGTCAGTCTTCTTTTTCTGGATACCAACATCATACTTCCAGAAGAGCAGCGATACCCCGGTTTGGAACATAGCACCTGTCTCTCTTCAGACAGCATCCTGAAAGGGTTAGTACCGCCCAACTGATATAACAGATTTTGTTAACATGTTAAAAGGACTTGGACAAGGAAAGTTTGTGAAATTGCCTTTTTTGTGTCTGCTAGCAATCCTACTATTTCGTCTGCTCCAACACAAATGGTACTCTCAGTGATGATGCGACTCGATGCTAAAATAGCACAGCAGAGTCTTTAAATAACTTGCAAGTATTATACCATATTGGAAATATCACTTAAGGATGTTTGTTGCAATCTACCATGAGACAGTACACTTTTAAAATGCATATGTGTTTCACTAAGCTGCCATCAAACTCTTGTTAGGCTCTCCTCCTCACAAGCAAGCGGTTGGCTAAAAAAAAAAAAAAGGGTCTAGGAGAAGTGCCTCCTGAAAACTGGGTACCTTTCATCTCCACTAGAGTGCACGGAACGGTGCACCTTTAGGATAAACTGACACTATACACATAGATCTTGAAGAGAACCATGTAAAACAGGCCACTAGGTTTTCAAAAAAAAAAAGATCTCTTGCCTGTTTTTCTGCACCTGCTGATACCCTGCTGATACCCTGTAACCTGTACTCCTATAACTGCACTCACCAAGGCCGTAACAGCTCTGGAACAATTCTACACAAACACTAAAGATTAAACCCAACAAAAGGGGCCCACTGGGAAACAGGGGAGGAGAAAGGAAACAAGGCATTAAGGAAACCCTAATAAAAAAAAAAAGCTGGGGAAGAGAATAAGAGGCATAAGAAAGGGCACCATGAGTAAGGATGCACCCAAATCGTCAAAAAAGGGAGCCACAAAAGGCACCAAAGGAGAAGTGAGCACGATTAAACATTACCTTAGACAAGGAGCCAGCCCAAAAACCACAGGGCTCGCATCCCAGGTGGGGGTCAGTCTGGAGAGAAGCGTAGGAGCAGAAGGCGTCAACAATCAGTCAAGAGCAGACTACACCATAGAGAGTGAGACTGACATGAGCCGGACCGAGGATCAACAGGCAGGAACTCATGTCCCCAACAAAACGGAAATGGAGGTTATGTTGCTGCGTCTAGAAAACGCTATTAAACTAGAAATCAATAATCTCAGAGAGGATATGGGCCACCTACTTACCAGGGTAGAGACGGTTGAAACCAGAGCAGATAATACTGACCAGGAAATTTCAAACCTAAAAGCCCTGCTGAAAAAATCCCAACTTAATCAGAGAGACACCGCATACAAAATTGAAGAACAAGAGAACAGGGATAGAAGGCTAAATCTGAGACTACGCGGGGTCCCAGAACAAAGAGGGGAAGATCTTGGGAAAAAAATCTTTTCCATCCTAGGCCCAATTAGTGGCAAAAATCAAGTCCAGTTCCCCGAAATCGAAAGAACTCATCGAGTGGGAAGATCTGAGAGGTCGGGTTCCGACAGACCGCGAGATATAATCATATTATCATTTTTCCACTTTAAAGAGAAAGAGGACATTTGGGGCAAAATCAGGGGCAATACACCATTGAGGTATGAAGACACAGACATACAAGTATATGCCGACCTTTCGGCCCGTACCCTGGAGAGAAGAAGATTTCAAAAACCCCTATTAGAAATTCTCAGGAAGGAAAACATTAAGTACAACTGGGGCTTTCCACCCTGCCTAATTGGCCTAAAAGAGGGGCTGGCGGCTAAGCTGCGATTCCCGGAGGAGCTCCAGGGTTTTTGTGCCAAGCTGGGGATCCCAGTCCCGGAGTTACCCGGCTGGAAAGAAAAAGAGGGTGTAGATGACCTCACTTAAAATGGTGGCGGAGGAGAGGGGGGGGTAGTTAGAAAAGTCTACCAGTAAGCCCCAAAAGACTCAGCCTATTCTCCACTACTTTCCGGAGCAATTCGAGGGGGGGCGGAGAGGAGGGGAGGGATAGAGAAGGGTAAAAAGAGGAAAAAACGATAGATTAAAAGAAGGAGAGGAACGGAGAAAGGGGGAAAGAAAGAAAAAAAAAAAAAAAAAAAAAAAGAGAAAAAAGGGGGGGCCGGGATCAGACTCCACCTCACCATGAATCTAGCGCCCAGGGGTGCCGCATGAAGACGACACCCATGGACCTAGAGACCCATGAAAGGGTCAGAGAGGGGAGGGGTAGGGGGGGGGGGAGGGGGGAAGGAAGGAGGGAGGGGGGGTAGGAGGGCATGGGAAGGGGAGGGAGAAGGGGTGGGTAGAAAGGGGAGGGAGGGATGGGTTAGGGAGGGGGGCCCCCTCCGCTGCTGACAGGGTATCGGCCTTTAAACTTCTCACCTACCAAACTAGAACAGAGGGAAAAAGTAAAAACACCCTAACGGAGAAATGAAGACTGAAATTAAGTTTCTCACATATAATGTAAAGGGTTTGAACTCCCCCATCAAACGACACCGGGTCTTGGAGGAGATCAGGAGATATGGGGCGGGAATAGTCTTCCTACAGGAGACTCATCTGTCACATGTCTCCGGCGTTAGACTGTTCTCGCCATCATATCCAACATGGTACTACGGAGATACAATAACAAACAGGGCAAGAGGGGTGGCCATAGGCTTTGGCAGAGACATTAACTTTACATTGGAAGACAGGAAAATGGACCCGGAGGGGAGGTTTCTCTTTTTAAGGGGATCCCTCAGCGGGACAGAAATCACTTTAGCCAATATATACGCCCCCAACATAAGACCCATCAGATACCTAGAATCAATTTTATCAAAGTTGAGGGCCTTTAAAAAGGGTTGATACTTATGGGGGGATTTAAATTTTGTAATGGACCCATCCCGGGATAGTACGTCTGGGGTGCTGGGGACAGGGACCGCTCAACTCAAGAGACTAAAAAAAAGGCTCTCTGGAGAACAACTGGTGGATATATGGAGGATCCAGCACCCCCATAAAAGAGATTTTACGTTCTTCTCCCCCGCACACCAGACGTACTCCCGCTTGGACCATATCTTGGTTGAACATGGACTATTGGAGAGAATTACCCAAACTAGCATAGAAATAATGTCCCTTTCAGATCATGCCCCAGCCTCCATGAATTTATGCATCCCAGAATATAAACAACCCTCGAGTGGGTGGAAATTGAATATAGAATTATTATATGACAAAGATATACGGGATTCCATTCGAAAAGAACTCGAATGGTTCTTCCAAACTAACGACAATGGCGAAGTCTCAGAAGCAGTTATCTGGGACTCCCATAAGGCGTTTGTCAGAGGTATCTTTATAGCGAAGGCAGCCTGGCAGAAAAAAGAGAGGATGAGACAGACGCAGGAACTGACGGCCGAGATCACCAGACTAGAACAAAAACACAAGACAGACAGGGCTCAGGCGCACGATACATACCTCGAACTGTTGGAAAAGAGGGAGGAGTTAAAAGATTTGGCTGAACAGGAAGCAAGACAGGCGTTCAATAAGATGGCAAAGGACCAGTACCTATGGGGAAATAAGCCAGGGAAATATCTAGCCAGAAAACTCCAAAAGAAAAAAATCGAGAAATTTCATCGAGAAAATTCAAACTGGCAATGGGGAGACTAAACATGTATCTAGAGAAATAGCAGCAACATTTAGGAAGTATTATGAAGAACTCTATTCGGTAGACCCGGAGGGTAGCAATGAAGGGGCCGAAAACAGCACGAAAATAGATGACTTCCTGGGTGGGGCAGGGTTGGTATCCCTCAATATAGAGGACAGTGAAGCACTGGAAAGACCGATCTCTGAGGATGAAATCCTCAGAGCTCTAAACAACTCTCCCTCAGGAAAGAGCCCGGGCCCTGATGGGTTCACCGTCCTTTATTATAAAACTTTCAAAGAAATCCTTGTCCCAAGATTACAGCGCTATATGAACGGACTGGGGACAGAGTACGATATGAGCGAGGGCTCACTTCTGGCGACGATAACTGTCCTGCTTAAGGAGGGAAAGGATGGATCGGTGTGCTCAAGTTACAGACCTATCTCATTACTTAATTTTGATACAAAACTGTACGCCAAGATTCTGGCTGAGCGAATTAAGGGACACTTGAGCACGCTGATCCATCCGGACCAAGTGGGCTTTATCCCAGGCAGGGAGGGGAGAGATAATGGGATTCGGACACTATTGGCCATGCAGAAGATGAGGGTTATGCGAACCCCCAGTCTACTGCTCTCAATTGATGCAGAAAAAGCATTTGACAGAGTAGACTGGGGGTTCATGTTCAAAACGTTACAAAGAATGGGGTTTGGCCCCAAGATTATACAAAAAATTAAAGTCCTTTACGCCCATCCCAAAGCAAACATAAGAATAAACGGGATAGTCTCGTCTATGTTCGAGATGCATAATGGGACCAGGCAAGGATGTCCGTTATCCCCTCTCCTCTTCGTCTTGTCCCTGGAACCCCTGCTGTCCACAATACGAGGCAGTGAGGGAGTAGAGGGATGTAGAGTTGGCAGTGAGGAACACAAACTCACAGCCTTCGCAGACGATGTTCTTTTCTACGTCGGGTCACCGCAGAAGTCAATCCCCAACCTTTTAAAAATCTTAGCTAAGTACGGCGACCTAACAAATTTTAGAATTAATACCACAAAAACCTTTATTTTAAACATTAACCTCAATAATACTGAAAAACAGAACCTACAGAAAGAGGTGAGTTTTGCCTGGAAAAAACAGATAAAATATCTGGGTATCGAGCTAGCCAATAACCCGAGGAAAATGTATAAAATAAACTTTATCCCACTGTTAGAGGAAATCAAAAATAAATGTCAAGAGTACAATGGAAGAGCACTATCATGGATAGGCAGGGTCAACACGGTTAAAATGATGATATTGCCGATTATTACGTATAAACTCCAGATGCTCCCACTCCCCCTCCCAAAACAGTACCTAGGAAAATTAAGAGCTTTGGTTATGAACTTTGTGTGGAAGCATAAAAAACACAGAATCTCCCTACAAATCTTAAAACAAAATAAGAACTTAGGAGGCCTAGCAGTCCCGGACATTGAGGGATATTACCACGCTATTGCACTACTTAGAATACCAGAATGGGTTAAATCACACAACGTTAAAAGATGGGTTGGCTTGGAGGAATCACTATGTGAAGCAAAATTGGGGAAGATTGTCTGGAATCCCCCAAAATGTAGACCACTGGGTGAAAAAACGCACACAATTACACGGAATACACTTAAAATTTGGGATAAGACGTATAAAACTTTTAATAAAGCATATAATTCACCTTTAATTACACTTAAGGAAAACCCCTTCTTCCCTCCTGGGGAAAAAAGGGGTAAGCGGGGATTGGATCACAAAGGATAGCACAAGTTTAGGAGAAATTATTAGCAACGGGAAAATATTGTCACTACAGGAGTTACAGACTAAAGGCGAGTTGTTTTCCATAGACGTATGGCGGTATCTCCAGTTAAGTCACTTCGTCAGTTCGCTTCCAGTGCCGTTAAGGCACATCAACGATCTGACAAAACTGGAAAAAATCTTCACGGCAGAGAACTCCAAAAAAAAGAATTTCGAAAATTTACAAACTACTTCTAGAGCAGGACAGGCCGGAGGTACCCCCATACCTCAGGAAATGGGAGAAGGAACTGGGTTCACAATTAGAATTAGACACAGTTAAGAAAATATTAAAATTAGCCCACGGTTCAGCCACGGACTCAAAGACCGCTGAAATGAATTTTAAGCTCATGGCCAGGTGGTATAGGACCCCTGATAAGCTAAGCAAATATCAGATGGATACATCAGCCAAGTGTTGGAGGGGATGTGAGGAAAGAGGCACCATGGGTCACATATGGTGGGATTGCCACAAAATAAAAAAATATTGGGAGACCATCCTAAACTATATAAAAGAAATAACCACTGTGGAGGTGAAAAGGGACCCCTGGGTCGTCCTCATGCATGCAACCACACAAGGAATTAGTCAATACACAGGCTCTCTGGTCCCCCATCTTCTCAACGCAGCAAAGGGGGCGATCCCGAGATGCTGGATGGACCGGGAGTGTCCCCCCATATGGCTTTGGGTGGATGGGGTAGAATCAGCATACACAATGGAGTGTGTAATAAACTGTACGGGGGAGGAAAGGGAAGCAATGAAAAAGAAGTGGGAAGGCTGGAGAAAATTTAAGAAATCATGGAGCCTCTCGGAGGTCCTGAGGATCCACCCTTAGATGCCAAAGTAGATTAAGACGTAACAACACGTACCCGTATGGGGGGGGAAAAAGGGGAGAAGGAAAGGAAAGGGAAAGGGAAAAAAAAAAAAAAAAAAAAGAGCCGTATGTCAGCAGCGGAGGGGGGGGGGAGGGGGGGACAAACAAGTAAAGGGGAGTTTGCAAAAGAAAGCCCTTCCCCGGGAGGTTGGAAAACGAGAAGGGGAAAACGGGCCAAATTGATATATTGACTTTGGGGCATGCCGGAAACAACTTGGCCCAACTCCCTTATTGCTTTGATTTTTGTATCCCAATGGCGGAAAAATAAAATGAATATATCCCCCCGGGGAGGAGGGGAGGAAAAAAAAAAAAAAAAAGAGGGTAGATAAGATTATTAAAACAATCCACAAATGATGTTAAGACAAAGGGGATGGAGATGTGGGCCATGCTGACACTACCCCTGACTGATCTATCTGAATGTGGAAAAAAATAAAAAAATAAAAAAAAAACATTTTGCAGCATGCTGACACTACCCCAGGATTGATCTATCTGAATGTGGAACATTATGTACTTGTAAAAAAAAAATAAAACCTGTATTTTATATTAGGACTTGTTCTGTGGTGTGGTCAGTGGTGAAGCTATCCTGCCTGAACGCTATCAAAGCTGACAACAAATCATAGGTGTTGGAGGCATTGCCCACCCCGCAACTCCATGTATGCAATGGGCATGCTGTGGGGCGGGGGATACCTCCACTGCCCATTATTGGCTGTCAGCTTGGACAGCTTCTCTGTGCCCTCTAAAGATTTTTCACTTAACCCAACCCTGTGGCCCCATCCATGATACCCCTCTGGGTGTGATCTATATGGGGAGGTAAAAGGCTCTGATGGAAGCTGATCATTCTGTTATGTTATGTCCTTCCTGGATTGTAACCTTTGTGTCTGGAATATTTTATCTCTCAGTAAAATCTTTAGTAGTAAATTCAGCCAGGAGACATTTCTCTCACTCACCTGCACAGGAGATGTTGATGGATCTACTTAGATTATTGATCTGATTGGTGACATCACAGTGGAGGGTTCCGGAGACCGGAGGAGGAAGAGTTACCCGGCGGTGTGAGGAGACGGATCTTCCATCCAAACTCCAGGAATAACGCGGATCTGATCCTTTCACCGAACATTCAGCCTCTGCGCTGCCATCCAGGAGACAGGAGGAGGTCACAGTGATGTCAGAGAGGGGGACTGGGGGAGGGGAAATCACATTATGGGAAGATTAGAAAAGCAGAAAAGCAGAAAAACAGAAATGAATGAAGTATACATAGATCCCAACTGTCCCTGATTTGGAACAATGTCCCTCTGTCCCCCTCATTGTCCCTCATGTTGGCCTGATCTATATAATTGTATATAAAATATATTATTTCAAAAAGTGTTTCCCAGAGCCAAACCTTTCATCCAAATTCTAAATTGCTGCATTTGTAAATATCAAAAGCCAATATAAAGGAATAGTAGTGGTAAATAAAGCACTTGTGGATTTAACTAATATTTTTTTTTGGTAGAATTCTCCTTTAAGGGGGTGTGGCAGGGGGTGTGTCCTATGGCCACATACTTTTGCTAATAGGTGTCCCTCATTCCCATCTCAAAAAGTTTATGTCTCCTCCACCATGTCTCCTCCAACATTGTTCCTCAACTGTGTCTCCTCCACTCTGTCCTTTCATGTAGAGAGTGCTACTTCCAATCACATCCAAGAGTGTCAGCGCTGAGGTGCTGACGTGTGGACGTGCTGTCAGCAGCTCCGTGAGAAGCTCCGGCTTCTGCAGGCCCCCTGCCTCCCCCCTGCCTCCCGGATCTCAGCAGCCCTTTTCGGGCTCTCAAGGCCCCCCTCCCCTCCCTCCTAGCCTCGGGGACCAGGTCGAGTCCCCCCCCCAGCCCCTGACAACCGAGCAAGCCATCCCCTACCGCCGCCGTCACCAGCCGCCTCCCACCCGCCTTTCCGGGCAGGCCGGTCTTAGGAAACTCCCCGGCTCCGGCCTAGTCCGGACGGCGCCAGATCTCCGGCCCTATCAGCGTCAGGTCCCCCCCATCCAGGCACCCACGCGGCCGGACACCCCTCTCACCGGTCCCCCCCCCCCCACCAGCACCTCCATCATCACCCAAGGGAGCCGAGACCAGGCAGGCCTGTGGCTCCGGCCTGCTCCGGCGGCCATCTTGGTGCACCCTCTCCACCCAGCCACCACAGGTCATCCCCAGGACCTCCAGGACCCCCCAGCAGACACCACGGGCACTCCGTCCACTCCATCCACCTCAGGTCAGTCCCCCAGGTGGGGCAACATCCGCAGCCGCCATCGCCCGGCTCTAGCTCCATAGACAAGGAAGGAACCGGCTGCGGATGAGACTCATCCCACCTCATCCCACCCCCCAGCTTATCCTTTCCTCCTTTCTGCAGGCCGGCGTGCCCACCTCCTTCAGCACACCCCTACCCAGCAACCGGACTTCATCGCAGAAGCATCAGGCAACACAGCAAGCGCTTCAGGGACTATCTACAAACAGGTAAGCTCTCGGGATCCCCCCTCCCCCCCCCCCACCAGTAGTTGATCCAGGGCACTGTGGTCCGACCGCCTCTCGGGGTCAGGAAGGAATTTTTTCCCCCCACTGAGCAATTGGCCAGCACAGTTAGGGGTTTTTTCGCCTTCCTCTGGATCAACGAGAGGGCGGTAGGTTCAACAGGCCCCCATCTCCCCTACAGGAACTACTCGCTCCAATTAAGCAACACACCGCAGCTGTCACCTGCAGCATTCTTCTGGTCCAGGATTCCTTGCGACAAGCAGAGGCAGCCGGAACAGCCAGGAAACTACTACTAAACCATACCAAGTCCTCACACACAGGGCACACGATCAACTTGCTGGCTTTAGTCTACGCGGCGGCAAGTCTGATACCTAGACTTATAACTGGACAAACCCGGATCAGGATCAACATCTTCACACATAGGGCACCACACGATCAACTTGCTGGCTTTAGTCTACGCGGCGGCAAGTCTGATACTTAGACTGATAACAAGACAAACCCGGATCCGGATCATCAGCTCAGTCATCCCGGACCATTAACTTCATCCTCTGGCCATGTGCTACCTTAAATATTCAGCTGAAGTCCTCCACAGACTAAGAAATACCACCGCAACATTGCCAGCTCCCATTCAAAAAATTCTACGAAAAGAACATCTATTAAAGACCGACCTACAATCAACCTGTAAAAACAGGAAGATACCTACCCAACCACAACAATTAGCATGCGCCATGATCAACACCAGATCTGCAGCCAAACACAGACTAGAAGTACACGACTTCATCACCCAAAACAATATAGACTGCCTCTTCATCACGGAAAGCTGGCTAACACCCGACTGCAACACCATCCTCACCGAATTGGTGCCGGAGAACTACAGGATCCTAACGGAACATCGGATAGGAAAAAAAGGAGGAGGCCTAGCAGTGATTTTTAAATCGCACTTGGCGCTCACCAAACCAATCTTACAGAACCCAGTGCCTTTTATGGAGACACTGACGCTACATCTTCAATCAACACCCCATGACACCACCCACATTCTACTCTGCTACAGACCACCAGGACCTAAGACCAATCTGCTTACACCCCTCACAGAGTTTATCTCAATACACACACTGAAATCCAAAAACCTGCTGGTACTTGGAGACTTCAACCTCTGGGCAAACTCAACCAAAGACCCGATCGCGACCGCCTGCATCAGCCAACTGGAAGAACTGGGTCTCCAGCAACTGATAAAGACCCCCACACACGGGTCAGGACATACTCTGGACCTCATCTTCAACCAAAATCTGGACATCAACACAGTAGACAACATACCACTACCATGGACGGACCACCACGCCATCAAATTCAAAATCTTCACCAACACCACCCGCCAAAAACAGAAACCTGCAACAACAACTCATTGGACCAGATCGCAGAAAAAACTGCACTCCGATTCCTTCAAAACCATCTTATCAAACAAAATAGCAACTCTGAATTTAACCCACTCATCGGAGCAAACTCTCAGCTCCCTAAACAATGCATTACTACAATCAGCAGACTCAGTGGCTCCAAAACGCAGAACTCTCATCAAGAGGAAAAACGCAGGATGGTTTAACAGCTCGCTCACGCTACTCAAGCAAGAACGCAGAAGAGCCGAAAGAGCATGGAGAATAAATCCCACCAATGGAAATCACACAAAATACAAAGGACTCACACAGAATTATCAGAAGGCAATCTTCAAAGCAAAAAAAGACCATTTCTCAAATACCATCTCAGCGGCCTTAAACCGCCCCCGGGAACTTTTTAAAATAGTCGCTCAGTCGATGAACCCGGCATGCTTAGAGCCCCCGCTAATGAAACCCAAGATTTCTGCAATGAATTATCAGATTTTTTCATCAATAAAATCGTCAACATTAGGATTACAATTGGTCAGAAAAAGACATCCGACGACAGTCAACCAGAGCAAAAAGTCGATATCGACACAAACATCCCACAACCACCAAAGTTTTCTCTGATCCCAATTACCACGGATACCACTAAAAACATCATCAAAAATCTCAGAGACAGCACATCCTCCATTGACATCATCCCCACAAAACTCCTGAAAGAATGCTCCGACATCCTGGCTCCCACCATAACGCACCTCATAAATCAATCGTTCAAAGAAGGGATTGTTCCAGGCGCCCTCAAACAAGGCATCATCAAACCCCTGCTAAAGAAACCCAACCTCGACCCACGGGACCCCAACCACCGCAGACCAATTACAAGCTTGAACAACATCTCCAAGATTATGGAGAAAGCGGTAGTACAACAGATACAACGCCACCTGGACACACACAAACTCCTGGATCCATTACAATCAGGATTCCGCCCAGGCCATGGGACAGAAACCACACTCCTGAAGATTTGGGACGATGCCCTCGAAGCAGCGGATGACGGAGATTCATGTCTCCTGGTACTATTGGACCTCAGTGCAGCATTTGATACTGTGGACCACAATACTCTACTCATCCGCCTCACAGAAGTAGCAGGAGTCACTGGCTCAGATCTGCAATGGTTCGCATCCTTCCTAGGAAATCGCTCAGACAGTGAAACTAGGAGCTTTCACCTCTGAAACCCGGGCAATCTCCTGTGGAGTCCCTCAAGGATCACCCTTGTCGCCAGTGCTCTTCAACATCTACATTCGCCCACTCCTCAAAATCATCAGAAGATCAGACCTCTGCTTCCACTCATACGCCGACGACACTCAATTATATTTTCGTATCACCGGACAAAAAGACCATCATCAGCAATTAGGAAAATGCCTCACTATGATAGACGACTGGATGACTACTAGCTCCCTCAAACTTAATGAATCAAAAACAGAACTTCTTATTCTACATGCAAATCATAACCCCCGAACCAAGATCCCTTGGACACCTCCTACCATCTTTGGACAGACCATCGCCCCTAGGACCAAGGCTAAGAGTCTCGGAGTCATTTTTGACTCAGAAATGTCAATGGATGCCCAAATAGGAGCAGTGGTCAGTGGTTCTCACCATCTGCTCCGCCTGCTACGCAGACTCCTCCCCTTCATTCCAAAAGAGGACAAAGCAGTGGTAGTTGGAACAGTCATTAATTCTCGACTCGACTATGCAAACTCCCTTTACATAGGATTACCCCAATATCAACTTGCGCGCTTACAACTTATCCAAAACACAGCGGCAAGGCTGATAACAGGAAAAAAACCCTGGGAATCCATCTCCCCTTCCCTGAGGAACCTACATTGGCTAAATGTAAGGAGTCGGGTCGCATTCAAGACCCTCTGCCTCACCCACAAATGCGCACATGGAAACGCCCCGCAATACCTTCGCGAGAAAATAAAACACTACACACCGAATCGCAGTCTTCGATCGGCTAATCAAAATCTTCTCCTCATTCCTAAATCCCGCTACAAATCAAAGGGGGAACGGAGATTCGCTGTCCAAGGTCCACGGCTATGGAACGCTCTACCAACCGACATTCGCATGGAAGAAAACCATAAGGCCTTCAGGAGGAAACTCAAGACCCACCTCTTCTAGAAGCTCGACAACCAAATGCCAATACAGCGCCTTGAGGCGATTCAGTTCGCATTGTAGCGCTATACAAGTTATTCATTCATTCATGTCAGATGTCAGGAACATGTTACCAGCCATCAGGCTAAGACCTGCTGTTATTTGCTGACAGAGACCATCCATAGGCAAGGCCCTCCTTTCAGGCTCCATTTGGCTGAATGGTACTGTCACCTACCTGTATGCAGACCCTGAGATGATGAGGAAGGTCTCTTGTACAGTTCCCATCTGAGAACCCCTGGATGGTGGGACAGAGTCTACAGGGGTGAAGGAAAGGCACAAGTGTCAAGGTGTAGACACTGAGCAGGAACTTGGAAGCGCTGATATCTGAGGAATCAGACGTATAGCTGACAATGCACTGTGGAGATGCCAAGTTCAGTTGAAGGTGGAGCCGGGTGAAAAGCCTGGTTTGGTAATAGCCGTGTAGAAAGACAGCCGGATGTGAGAAGAATCAGAGTCAGGAAGAGGCAGAAGTCGGCAACAATACTGAACAAAAACAGTCAGTCTCAGTACCGGGATTTGGGCTCTCAGTTTAAGACTAGGCAAATCTCCCCTGAGACAGCCCTGGCCTGGGAAGCGATGGTGATTGGCCAGATAATCACTCTTCACCTTTAAAACACCACCAGTGCTTGTGGTAGCATACCTACCTTTGTGTGTTTGTGCTTGACCCAGCTGATATCTTCCCTGATCTACTTGTGTATGACCCGACTTGGACACAGTGGTGGAAACAAGGTGGAGGTGACATGGTGACGGAGAACTGATAAAGGAACATGGTGGATAAGACACGGTGGACACATTTATGGAACATGGTGGAAGGAGACATGATGGAGGAGACATTGCGGAAAAGGATATGTGGTGGAGGGGACATGATGCAGGAGGCATGATGGAGGAGACACTGTAGAGGAGACATGATGGAGGGAACATTGTAGAGAAGACATGATAGAGTAAACACGGTGGAGGAGACATAATGGAGAAGACACGATGGAGGAACATGGTTGAAGAGACAAACTGAAGGAGACATGAAGGAGCAGACACAGTGGAGAAGATGTGGTAGAGGAGATATGTTGGAGGGGACATGGTTGAGGTGATAAGATGGAGGGGACATGGTGGAGGAGACCTGATGGAGGAAACACAGTGGAGAGGACATTGTGGAGGAGATATGGTGAGGGAAACAGGGGTGGAGGGGACATGAAAAAAGGGGACATGGTGGGGGAGGGGGGCATGGCGGAGATTTAGTAAGGGAGTAGAGCATATTCACTCTACAAGGTGAATTTTAAGTTAACTTAGTGAATGAAGTATCAATAAGTGAAAAATTATTTTGCAAAGATTATCCAATCATGTGCAAGGAAAAAATAAAAATACAGGATATTTCCTTACATCCAATCAATACGATAAGTGGAAGTAACTGTACAAAGTGAAGATGTTCAACTTCTTTAGTAAATCCACCTAATGAGACACTTTATTGAATATGATGAACCCAAAGGATTGATATATCGATATCGATCTCTACTGCTTTATTTCAGACAATTAAACACAATTTCCTTTATGGATGGAGATGGTGAATTAGATGATTCTTTATAAATTGACTTTCTCTACAGATAATTTGATGACCTGAAACTTAAAGAAAACATCATTTCAATGAAGAGTGGAGACGGGGGAGGGGTTAGTCCTATTTCCCAGATTGGATACAAAGGAGCTTTTTATTGATATAAATCTCATTTACTGGATTGCAGATAAATATATATTGTCAGGACTCTTATTCAGGGGGAACGCAGTTCCGGCACCTCCAGCACTGAATGTGTGTGATGGAAGGGGGGCTGGGGTGTGCTGGAGGGTCTATTGTTGCTGTCTGCTGGGGGGGTCTATTGTCACTGGGATCTATTGTTTAGGTGGGTCCGTTGTAGCTGGGAGGTTTATTGTAGCTAATGGGGGATCTATTGTTGCTATGGGGTCTTATGTTGCTCTGGGAGGGAGAGGTATATTGTTGCTGGCTGCTAGGAGATCAATTGTTGCTGGTGGAGGTCTATTGTTACTGGGGGCTATTTTGTTGTGTGGGGGGTCTGTTGTTGCTGGGAGGGATCTACTGGTGAAGGAGAGGTCTACTGTTGCTGGCTGCTGGGAGATCAGTTGTTGCTGTAGAAGGTCTATTGTAGCAGGGGTGGATCTATCGTTACTGGGGAGTCTATTGTTGCTGAGAAATCTATTGTGGGGAGGGGTCTATTATTTCTGGGGGGAATCTACTGTTGCTGGGAGGGGTACATTGCTACTTGGGGATCTATTGCTGCTGGGAAACTGTCATAGAATTTTGGCTGTACGCTATGCACACAGCCATATCTCATGTGCTCATATAAGCACCCATTTCCGTCTTAATGATATAATGTACCTCACCTATCATTCCATGTCTCCCCAGTAAAGAGACATCACCACATTCTTACGTTCTCAACTCGGTCAGCATCTCTGCCTTCCTGACCCATGCATCTGCTTTTATTTACATCTCAACAGGAAGCCACACCCTCCTAATCTCCTCCTACACAGTTTGTGACCTCACAGGAAATGACCAAATAAAGACATGACCAAATAAGGACATGTCCACACAGGATGTGATTTTCAACACAGGAAATACAACAAACATTACACAATGACTGGTATTCCTCTGATAGGAATCCTTATCCTACAGTTCCTCATGGATGGGAGGCTATCTGCAGGTGTACGTCATGACACCCCAAATATGTTGATCGGGCATACAAGGGTGACAAGAGCGCACATTCACTAAAACCGATAATGTGTTTGCAGGGCAAACAAATCCCCCCCAGACGATCGTTCTGTGCATTGCACAGGGGCCCCTCGCTGGCAGACATGTCCTCACTCCGCAAACACCGCTCTCCAGGTATCAACCAGCCTCAGTCTGCCTCAGTCAGCTCTTTAGAGCGAGATAGGGGAGAACGAACACTGGGGGGACACTATGACAATACATATTAAAATACATCTTCATAAGATTTTCCACAACAGATACAAATTATAATTCATACAAATTACATGGCACCCCAAAATGAAGGGTTCTGTATTCTCTAAAAGGGGGAGGCGGAAAGGGGGCAGAGAGAAGGGGTGACTCAGAAGGGTATTATTGGGAGGGGTCTATTATTGCTGGGGGAGGATCTACTGCTGCTGGGAGGGGTAAATTGCTACTTGGGGATCTATTGTTGCTGGGATACAAATTATAATTCATATAAATTACATGGCATCCCAAAATGAATGGTTCTGTATTCTCTAAAAGGGGGAGTACTGGGAGGTGTGTAGGGGGAGGAGACGAGGGACGGTGCCTGGAGGTGGGTAGGGGGCGGAGACAAGGGGTGACTCGGAAGGAGGGGGGTATCTACACCTATTCTCTGAGAAGAAGAGCCCTTTATATTATCATCTACAGACATTTCTCCATCCACTTCTGATGTCTCCTCACCTGGACAGGTGACCCCGGCTCTGCTCTCCTCCGACCGGCTGACCCCATTCTCCACAGTACAGGTGATGTTCCAGGGCCCCGGTGACTCCACAAAGGTTGTAATGTTATTGACAGATGCGGAATATCTCTCCTGGGATCCTCCAATCACAGATAGATGGAAATTTGGCTTAGTCCCCTCCTCCACCCTGCAGGAGATCTCAGCGCTGCCATTCCGGAGACATGAGACATGGAGAAGCGGAACCGATACTGGAACTGAGAGAGACAATCATTTCCATTGATCAGATCCAATATATACACAGCATGCCCCTCCCCCATCCTTACCTATAATCAGGTGTGCAGACATCTTCCTGGAGACTGGAGGAGATAGATTGTGTCTGTGTGCACCCCTCCCCCAAACACTAAATCCCCCCCACTAACATCACACCCATTTTATTCAGTCATGTGACCCCCATCAGGGTTGTCACCCCCACACTTTTATTTACTGACAAAACATTTAGAACCTACAGAAGAAGCCCATTATATTACTGACAACCTGAAATATGACAGAAACTCCTATTAGAAACTTCTCTTTCCTAAGAGCTGAAACCTGATTGGTTAGTGTGGCAGAAGCTCCGCCCTCCATTGGGGATCTGTCACCCCACCATCAATGGTCACATCTACCACATGGGGCCCCCGAGCAGAAGGCACAGCACAGTTCAGATCACAGCAACTTCAGGAGGGCTGAGCACTGCAGATGTGACTCCACAGAGAATGGTGAGGATGGGGCAGTAATCAGAGGACATTGTACATACGTCTCTCCCAGATCTTCTACTATATAATGTATGGATATAAAGATACGGAGCGGGGAGGACACTGCTAGGACTGGGGGTGGGGGTTGGGTGGACTTACCTTCTACATGGACGGTGTATATAAAGACACGGAGCGGGGAGGACACTGCTAGGACTGGGGGTGGGGGTTGGATGGACTTACCTTCTACATGGACGGTGTATATAAAGACACGGAGCGGGGAGGACACTGCTAGGACTGGGGGTGGGGGTTGGATGGACTTACCTTCTACATGGACGGTGTATATAAAGACACGGAGCGGGGAGGACACTGCTAGGACTGGGGGTGGGGGTTGGATGGACTTACCTTCTACATGGACGGTGTATATAAAGACACGGAGCGGGGGGGACACTGCTAGGACTGGGGGTGGGGGTTGGATGGACTTACCTTCTACATGGACGGTGTATATAAAGACACGGAGCGGGGAGGACACTGCTAGGACTGGGGGTGGGGGTTGGATGGACTTACCTTCTACATGGACGGTGTATATAAATACACGGAGCGGGGAGGACACTGCTAGGACTGGGGGTGGGGGTTGGATGGACTTACCTTCTACATGGACGGTGTATATAAAGACACGGAGCGGGGAGGACACTGCTAGGACTGGGGGTGGGGGTTGGATGGACTTACCTTCTACATGGACGGTGTATATAAAGACCCGGATCGGGGAGGACACTGCTAGGACTGGGGGTGGGGGTTGGATGGACTTACCTTCTACATGGACGGTGTATATAAAGACACGGAGCGGGGAGGACACTGCTAGGACTGGGGGTGGGGGTTGGATGGACTTACCTTCTACATGGACGGTGTATATAAAGACACGGAGCGGGGAGGACACTGCTAGGACTGGGGGGGGGGGTTGGATGGACTTACCTTCTACATGGACGGTGTATATAAAGACACGGAGCGGGGAGGACACTGCTAGGACTGGGGGTGGGGGGTTGGATGGACTTACCTTCTACATGGACGGTGTATATAAAGACACGGAGCGGGGAGGACACTGCTAGGACTGGGGGTGGGGGTTGGATGGACTTACCTTCTACATGGACGGTGTATATAAAGACACGGAGCGGGGAGGACACTGCTAGGACTGGGGGTGGGGGTTGGATGGACTTACCTTCTACATGGACGGTGTATATAAAGACACGGAGCGGGGAGGACACTGCTAGGACTGGGGGTGGGGGTGGATGGACTTACCTTCTACATGGACGGTGTATATAAAGACACGGAGCGGGGAGGACACTGCTAGGACTGGGGGTGGGGGTTGGATGGACTTACCTTCTACATGGACGGTGTATATAAAGACACGGGGCGGGGAGGACACTGCTAGGACTGGGGGTGGGGGTTGGATGGACTTACCTTCTACATGGACGGTGTATATAAAGACACGGAGCGGGGAGGACACTGCTAGGACTGGGGGTGGGGGTTGGATGGACTTACCTTCTACATGGACGGTGTATATAAAGACACGGAGCGGGGAGGACACTGCTAGGACTGGGGGTGGGGGTTGGATGGACTTACCTTCTACATGGACGGTGTATATAAAGACACGGAGCGGGGAGGACACTGCTAGGACTGGGGGTGGGGGTTGGATGGACTTACCTTCTACATGGACGGTGTATATAAAGACACGGAGCGGGGAGGACACTGCTAGGACTGGGGGTGGGGGTTGGATGGACTTACCTTCTACATGGACGGTGTATATAAAGACACGGAGCGGGGAGGACACTGCTAGGACTGGGGGGGGGGTTGGATGGCCTTCCCGTCTACATGGACGGTGTATATAAAGACACGGAGCGGGGAGGACACTGCTAGGACTGGGGGTGGGGGTTGGATGGACTTACCTTCTACATGGACGGTGTATATAAAGACACGGAGCGGGGAGGACACTGCTAGGACTGGGGGTGGGGGTTGGATGGACTTACCTTCTACATGGACGGTGTATATAAAGACACGGAGCGGGGAGGACACTGCTAGGACTGGGGGTGGGGGTTGGATGGACTTACCTTCTACATGGACGGTGTATATAAAGACACGGAGCGGGGAGGACACTGCTAGGACTGGGGGTGGGGGTGGATGGACTTACCTTCTACATGGACGGTGTATATAAAGACACGGAGCGGGGAGGACACTGCTAGGACTGGGGGTGGGGGTTGGATGGACTTACCTTCTACATGGACGGTGTATATAAAGACACGGAGCGGGGAGGACACTGCTAGGACTGGGGGTGGGGGTTGGATGGACTTACCTTCTACATGGACGGTGTATATAAAGACACGGAGCGGGGAGGACACTGCTAGGACTGGGGGTGGGGGTTGGATGGACTTACCTTCTACATGGACGGTGTATATAAAGACACGGAGCGGGGAGGACACTGCTAGGACTGGGGGTGGGGGTTGGGTGGACTTACCTTCTACATGGACGGTGTATATAAAGACACGGAGCGGGGAGGACACTGCTAGGACGGGGGGTGGGGGTTGGATGGACTTACCTTCTACATGGACGGTGTATATAAAGACACGGAGCGGGGAGGACACTGCTAGGACTGGGGGGGGGGTTGGATGGACTTACCTTCTACATGGACGGTGTATATAAAGACACGGAGCGGGGAGGACACTGCTAGGACTGGGGGTGGGGGTTGGATGGACTTACCTTCTACATGGACGGTGTATATAAAGACACGGAGCGGGGAGGACACTGCTAGGACTGGGGGTGGGGGTTGGATGGACTTACCTTCTACATGGACGGTGTATATAAAGACACGGAGCGGGGAGGACACTGCTAGGACTGGGGGTGGGGGGTTGGATGGACTTACCTTCTACATGGACGGTGTATATAAAGACACGGAGCGGGGAGGACACTGCTAGGACTGGGGGTGGGGGTTGGATGGACTTACCTTCTACATGGACGGTGTATATAAAGACACGGAGCGGGGAGGACACTGCTAGGACTGGGGGTGGGGGGTTGGATGGACTTACCTTCTACATGGACGGTGTATATAAAGACACGGAGCGGGGAGGACACTGCTAGGACTGGGGGTGGGGGTTGGATGGACTTACCTTCTACATGGACGGTGTATATAAAGACACGGAGCGGGGAGGACACTGCTAGGACTGGGGGTGGGGGTTGGATGGACTTACCTTCTACATGGACGGTGTATATAAAGACACGGAGCGGGGAGGACACTGCTAGGACTGGGGGTGGGGGTTGGATGGACTTACCTTCTACATGGACGGTGTATATAAAGACACGGAGCGGGGAGGACACTGCTAGGACTGGGGGTGGGGGTTGGATGGACTTACCTTCTACATGGACGGTGTATATAAAGACACGGAGCGGGGAGGACACTGCTAGGACTGGGGGTGGGGGTTGGATGGACTTACCTTCTACATGGACGGTGTATATAAAGACACGGAGCGGGGAGGACACTGCTAGGACTGGGGGTGGGGGTTGGATGGACTTACCTTCTACATGGACGGTGTATATAAAGACACGGAGCGGGGAGGACACTGCTAGGACTGGGGGTGGGGGTTGGATGGACTTACCTTCTACATGGACGGTGTATATAAAGACACGGAGCGGGGAGGACACTGCTAGGACTGGGGGTGGGGGTGGGGGTTGGATGGACTTACCTTCTACATGGACGGTGTATATAAAGACACGGAGCGGGGAGGACACTGCTAGGACTGGGGGTGGGGGTTGGATGGACTTACCTTCTACATGGACGGTGTATATAAAGACACGGAGCGGGGAGGACACTGCTAGGACTGGGGGGGGGGTTGGTTGGACTTACCTTCTACATGGACGGTGTATATAAAGACACGGAGCGGGGAGGACACTGCTAGGACTGGGGGGTGGGGGTTGGATGGACTTACCTTCTACATGGACGGTGTATATAAAGACACGGAGCGGGGAGGACACTGCTAGGACTGGGGGTGGGGGTTGGATGGACTTACCTTCTACATGGACGGTGTATATAAAGACACGGAGCGGGGAGGACACTGCTAGGACTGGGGGTGGGGGTTGGATGGACTTACCTTCTACATGGACGGTGTATATAAAGACACGGAGCGGGGAGGACACTGCTAGGACTGGGGGTGGGGGTTGGATGGACTTACCTTCTACATGGACGGTGTATATAAAGACACGGAGCGGGGAGGACACTGCTAGGACTGGGGGTGGGGGTTGGATGGACTTACCTTCTACATGGACGGTGTATATAAAGACACGGAGCGGGGAGGACACTGCTAGGACTGGGGGTGGGGGTTGGATGGACTTACCTTCTACATGGACGGTGTATATAAAGACACGGAGCGGGGAGGACACTGCTAGGGGTGGGGGTGGGGGTTGGCTGGACTTACCTTCTACATGGACGGTGTATATAAAGACACGGAGCGGGGAGGACACTGCTAGGACTGGGGGTGGGGGTTGGATGGACTTACCTTCTACATGGACGGTGTATATAAAGACACGGAGCGGGGAGGACACTGCTAGGACTGGGGGTGGGGGTTGGATGGACTTACCTTCTACATGGACGGTGTATATAAAGACACGGAGCGGGGAGGACACTGCTAGGACTGGGGGTGGGGGTTGGATGGACTTACCTTCTACATGGACGGTGTATATAAAGACACGGAGCGGGGAGGACACTGCTAGGACTGGGGGTGGGGGTTGGATGGACTTACCTTCTACATGGACGGTGTATATAAAGACACGGAGCGGGGAGGACACTGCTAGGACTGGGGGTGGGGGTTGGGTGGACTTACCTTCTACATGGACGGTGTATATAAAGACACGGAGCGGGGAGGACACTGCTAGGACTGGGGGTGGGGGTTGGATGGACTTACCTTCTACATGGACGGTGTATATAAAGACACGGAGCGGGGAGGACACTGCTAGGACTGGGGGTGGGGGGGGGGTTGGATGGACTTACCTTCTACATGGACGGTGTATATAAAGACACGGAGCGGGGAGGACACTGCTAGGACTGGGGGTGGGGGTTGGATGGACTTACCTTCTACATGGACGGTGTATATAAAGACACGGAGCGGGGAGGACACTGCTAGGACTGGGGGTGGGGGGGTTGGATGGACTTACCTTCTACATGGACGGTGTATATAAAGACACGGAGCGGGGAGGACACTGCTAGGACTGGGGGTGGGGGTTGGATGGACTTACCTTCTACATGGACGGTGTATATAAAGACACGGAGCGGGGAGGACACTGCTAGGACTGGGGGTGGGGGTTGGATGGACTTACCTTCTACATGGACGGTGTATATAAAGACACGGAGCGGGGAGGACACTGCTAGGACTGGGGGGGGGGGTTGGATGGACTTACCTTCTACATGGACGGTGTATATAAAGACACGGAGGAGGGGGGGGTGGGGGGGGGGTTGGATGGACTTACCTTCTACATGGACGGTGTATATAAAGACACGGAGCGGGGAGGACACTGCTAGGACTGGGGGTGGGGGTTGGATGGACTTACCTTCTACATGGACGGTGTATATAAAGACACGGAGCGGGGAGGACACTGCTGGGGGTGGGGGTGGGGGTTGGATGGACTTACCTTCTACATGGACGGTGTATATAAAGACACGGAGCGGGGAGGACACTGCTAGGACTGGGGGTGGGGGTTGGATGGACTTACCTTCTACATGGACGGTGTATATAAAGACACGGAGCGGGGAGGACACTGCTAGGACTGGGGGTGGGGGTTGGATGGACTTACCTTCTACATGGACGGTGTATATAAAGACACGGAGCGGGGAGGACACTGCTAGGACTGGGGGTGGGGGTTGGATGGACTTACCTTCTACATGGACGGTGTATATAAAGACACGGAGCGGGGAGGACACTGCTAGGACTGGGGGTGGGGGTTGGATGGACTTACCTTCTACATGGACGGTGTATATAAAGACACGGAGCGGGGAGGACACTGCTAGGACTGGGGGTGGGGGTTGGATGGACTTACCTTCTACATGGACGGTGTATATAAAGACACGGAGCGGGGAGGACACTGCTAGGACTGGGGGTGGGGGTTGGATGGACTTACCTTCTACATGGACGGTGTATATAAAGACACGGAGCGGGGAGGACACTGCTAGGACTGGGGGTGGGGGTTGGGTGGACTTACCTTCTACATGGACGGTGTATATAAAGACACGGAGCGGGGAGGACACTGCTAGGACTGGGGGTGGGGGTTGGATGGACTTACCTTCTACATGGACGGTGTATATAAAGACACGGAGCGGGGAGGACACTGCTAGGACTGGGGGTGGGGGTTGGGTGGACTTACCTTCTACATGGACGGTGTATATAAAGACACGGAGCGGGGAGGACACTGCTAGGACTGGGGGGGGGGTTGGATGGACTTACCTTCTACATGGACGGTGTAATCATCTGTCTGTATACTGTGTCCTGTAGAGTTCCATATATCCACACGGTATCTCCCGTCATTCTCCGGAGTCACATTGGATATGATGAGACTTCCATTCTCTGATATCCTCATATTGGAGAAGAGTTTGTCCTCAGATTTCCTCAGTGTACATCCCCAGTGTAGAAATATTCTGTAATAATGTCTGGTTGGGTCTTCATAATTCCAATGAATCCGGTCACATCTCCTTGTATCTGGATGGTTGAGGATGAGATGATGTCTGATGGGGATGAGAAGGTCAGATCCCGGCCGGGTGAATATTTCCTCCGGGACATTTCCTGTACAGACAGAATACAGATCCCAGTCAGGTCACAGTGTACGCTCCCCTCCCCCCTCATATAACACACATTGATGTAGAACCATCTGGAATCCCATGAGACTAATGAATAAAAAAATCCAACATCTGGATCAGTGGGAGGGGCTTGTTGTCTAGTACCCGGGAGCTGCGATGGGCACCAGGTCCCGCCCCCTATCCCTCCTTGTCCACCCTCTGGGCGTGGGGGATGGGGCGGGCTGGCATCCTCATATAGAATAGAATAGAATAAAATAAATAAGGAATAGTATTAAATAGAATGAATATAACCATCTTCCCATTCTAATCTATTTTCTATTCTGTTCAAATCTGAATTGATTTTATTTATATTTTGGGAAATGATTATATTCTTTCAATTCTAATGTTTTTTTAATTGTATTCTTTTTCTATTTGTTTATTCTATTCTATTATTTTCTATTCTAGTATTTTCTATTCTATTATTTTATTTTCTATTATTATTTTATTTTATATTCAAATTCTATTCAAAATTCAAATTTTGGTAGATGGTTATATTCTTTCTATTCAATTCTGTTGTTTTTTTTCTTATATTCTATTCTATTTAAAATTTTATTTTAAGTTATATTCTTTTCTATTTTATATTTATTTTTCTATTCTATTCTTTTATTTTCTATTCTATTTTATTCTCTTTGGAAATGTGAAAACTATTTAAATTTGAAAACGATTCGAAATGGAATTTCATCCAAATTTTTTTGGTTATTTTTTTAACCACTTCGCACCCGTGCTATAGCCGAAAGACGGCTACAGCGCGGACGCTCCCTGCCGGGAGGACATCCCTGAAAGTCCTCCTGTTTACTTCCGCAATGCGCGCTCCTGAGAGCATCGGGGAAGTTCTGGGCTGGCCGTGTCCCTCGGACACAGCCAGTCACAGATCGCTGTAAATGGCCAATCACAGCGGCCGTTTACAGCGCGATCGGCATGTCCAATGAGAGATGATCTCATATGTAAACATATGAGATCATCTCTCATCGCCGCTCTCCCTCCTCACACAGAGACAGCGTGTGAGGAGGGAGAGATGAGTAGCGGTTAGTAAAAAAATAAAAAAA
This sequence comes from Lithobates sylvaticus, assembly GCA_028564925.1. Lineage (NCBI taxonomy): Eukaryota > Metazoa > Chordata > Amphibia > Anura > Ranidae > Lithobates > Lithobates sylvaticus. The sequence goes on from CM053027.1 coordinate 2,319,463, forward strand.
AAAAAGTGCCAATCTGTCCCCAGTGCCATCTGTCCCCAGTGCCATCTGTCCCCAGTGCCATTTGTCCCCAGTGCCACCTGTTAGTGCCATCTGTCATCAATGCCACGTATAGGTGTCATCTGTCATCAGTGCCATATCAGTGACACGTGCCATTAGTGCCACATATTAGTGCCATCTGTCATCAGTGCCACGTATCAGTTCCATCTGTCATCAGTGCCACCTGTCAGTGTCACGTGCCATCTGTTATCAGTGTCATGTGTCATCAGTGCCACGTATCAGTGCCATCTGTGATTAGTGTCACCAGTGCCATGTATTAGTGCCATCTGTCATCAGTGCCACGTATTAGTGCCACGTATAAGTGCCATCTGTCATCAGTGCCACATATTGCTTCCATTTGTCATCAGTGTCACGTGTCATCAGTGCCCTGTATTAGTGGCATCTGTCATCAGTGCCACATCAGTGTCACGTGTCATCAGTGCCACGTATCAGTGCATCTGTCATCAGTGCCACGTCAGTGTCACGTGTCATTGTCCTGGTGCTCCAGGGCCTTCAAAAGTGTAATAGGTAGTCAACAAGTTAGATGTGTAATTTATGCTCCTAGAACACGTGATGGCGCTCCCTGCATGTTGGGCCTCTCTAAGTGGCCAGGCTGTGTAAAAGTCCCACACATGTGGTATCGTAATACTCAGGAGGAGTAGCAGAATGTATTTTGGGGTGTCATTTGTGGTATACACATGCCATGTGAGAGAAATAACCTATTACAATGACAATTTTGTGGAAAAAAAATAAAAAATCTTCATTTTGCAAAGAATTGTGGGAAAAAATGACAACATCAAAAACCTCACCATGCCTCTTACTAAATACCTTGGAATGTCTACTTTCAAAAAAAGGGGTCATTTGGGGGGTATTTGTACTTTCCTGGCTTGTTCGGGTCACAAGAAATGAGATCGGCCACCAGTACATCAGATGTGATCAATTTTGTATGATTCGCACCACAGCTTGTAGACTCTCTAACTTTCACAAAGACCAAATAATATCCACTAATTTGGGTTATTTTTACCAAAGATATGTAGCAGTATAAATTGTGGCCAAAATTTATGAAGAAAAATTAATAATTTGCTAAATTTTATCACAAAAACAAAGAAAAATGCGTTTTTTTTTTTTTTTTTAAAATTTTCGGTCTTTTTTCATTTATAGCGCAAAAAAAAAAAAACCAGAGGTGATCAAATACCACCAAAAGAAAGCTCTATTTGTGGGAAAAAAAAAGGACAAAAAAATCATTTGGGTACAGTGTTGCATGACTGAGTAATTGTCATTCAAAATGTGAGAGCACCGAAAGCTGAAAATTGGTCTGGGCAGGAGGGGGGTTTAAGTGCCCAGTAAGCAAGTGGTTAACGCGCACGCCCACAGCGCAACGACGGTGCACCACGGCTGCAATGTCCACCGGGCACCCGCGATCACTCCTGAGAGAGAGACAGAAAGGAGATCTGTCAATGTAAACAGACACATCTCTGTTCTGTCAGGAGAGAGGAGACAGATCTGCTGTTCATACTAAGTATAAACAACGATCGGTCTCCTCCCCCAGTCAGTCCCCTCCCCCCACAGTTAGAATCACTCCCTAGGACACACTTAACCCCTTGATCTCCCCGTAGTGGTTAACCCCTTCACTGCCAGTGTCATTTTTGCAGTAATCAATGCAATTTAATCGCACCAATCGCTGTATAAATGTCATCGGTTCACAAAAAAGTGTCAAAAGTGTCCAATCTGTCCCCGCAATGTCGCAGTCCCCAAAAAAAAAAAAAAAAAAATCGCAGATCGCCCCAATTACTAGTAAAAACAAAATTATAATAAAAATGCCATAAAACTATCCCCTATTTTGTAGACGCTATAATTATTGTGCAAACCAATCAATATACACTTATTGCGATTTTTTTTTACCAAAAATATGTAGAAGAAGAAGAATACGTATCGGCCTAAACTGAGGAAGAAATTCGTTTTTTTTATCTTTTTTGGGGGATATTTATTATAGCAAAAAGTAAAAATATTGCTTTTTTTTGTTTATAGCACAAAAAATAAAAAATGCAGAGGTGATTAAATACCACCGAAAGAAAGCTCTATTTGTGGGAAAAAAAACGGAAAATTGTATCATACTTACCGTAATTTTCCTTTCCTGGTGCCAATCCATGGCAGCATACATGTGATAGAGCTCCGCCTCTACTCCGCCTTCAGGACTAGTGAATAGCATAAATTAAAGGGCATAGCCCCTCCCCCAACATTCTTCGTAATATAGAATACCGAGGGTGGGAGTTTATGCTGCCATGGATTGGCACCAGGAAAGGAAAATTACGGTAAGTATGATACAATTTTCCGTTTTCCTGGTGCCTCCATGGCAGCATACATGTGATAAATAACTAGCTCACATGGGTGGGTTTAATGCTTTAACAAAAAATAAACTTTAATCAAACACAGACATAGCAGCATGAAGCGCTTTACTCCCGAACTCTACGGTTGTAAGAGCCCCGGGATCAATACGATAATGTTTGAGGAACGTGTGTCGGGAAGACCAAGCCTAATGCTTCAAGAGAAACATTTGCCCTCGCTGCCCAAGATGCCGATACTGCTCTTGTTGAGGGAGCATTCACCTGAGCCGAAACTTGCTGTGGCTTCCAAGTAGGCCCTGAGAACTTTGGATATGTCTAACTCATAACAGGAGTTTGATTCTGAGTCCATGAAAACTGGTAACGCCCATGGTTCTGATAGGTTTGCCATTGAGGTGACCTTGGGTGTGAAACCTCTGAGAGGGCGAAGTTCTACCCTATCTGGAAAAAAAGGGATATGTGATCATCCCCAATGCCCAGGGAGTGGATTTCCGAAATCCTCCTGTCGGATGTAATAGCCAACAGAAAAGATGTTTTTAAAGTCAAGTTACAAATTGAGACCTCTTCAACCGGTACAAACGGATGAGTGGATAGGACTTCCAATATTAGAGGAGGATCCCACTTTGGAAAGGAACGTCTGGATGGGGGACACATCTTCAATACTCCCCTGAGGAACGTAACCACTAGAGGGTCTTCTGACCCCCTGGTGTTAGTTGCTGCAGAAGTTGCGGAAACTTGTACCTTGAGGGAACTCTGGCTGAGCCCCAAATCGAGACCAGTTTGCAGAAAACTCAGAACATCAGCAGTGGAAAGAGAGAGATAGGATCAAATCCTTTTCCTGGGGCATAGGATAAGAACTTGTCCCAAATTCTTGCATAGATTGTGTTGGTTGTAGGCTTTCTAGCTTTTAACAGGGTGGATATGACCTCTTGGGAACAGCCTAACGATTCAAACCTCCTCCTTTCCACTTCCATACACAAAGATCCAGTTTCTTTGGGTCTGGATGGTCCAGCCTGCCCTGGGTCAACAACTGCAGAAAGGGAGGAATTCTGATCGGATGATCCACACTGAGGTGCATGGCTAGTGGAAACCACGGTCTCTTCGACCAATAGGGTAGCACTGCTAGCACTTTAACTGGTTCGTTCAGGAGTCTGAGGAGAAACCTCGAAATGAGTGGGCGAGGAGGAGAGGTGTAAGCTGTCTTGAAGGTCCAAGGACAAGATAGCGCATCTACTCCTTCCGCCTGTGGATGTGGAAGGTGAGAGAAGAATCTCCTGATTTTGCAATTCTCATGCGTAGCAAAAGATCCACCAGTGGGGTCTGCCCTAGATTGGAGATTTGGATGAACACATGGGGATGTAGAGACCACTCGTTGTCCCCAAACCTCCTCGATAAGACATCTGCCTCTGTGTTCATCTTGCCTGGGAGATACATTGCCCTGAGGTCTACCAGGTTCCTCTCTGCCCAGAGCATTACAGGTTCCACTTCCCTCAGAAGTGTCTTGCTGTGGGTGCCCCCTTGTTTCTGAAGGTACGAGACCGCCACCTTGGTGTCCAAACATAGAAGTACTCTCTGTCCCTTGACCTGAGATGCAAAAGAGGTTAAGGCTAGAAATGCTGCCCTCATTTCTAGGACGTTGGACACTGTCCCTCTGGTGGGCAAGGACCATCTTCCCTGAATTCTCTGCAATGGGCACCCCACCCCTGGCCACTCGCATCTGACGTAATTGTGAACCATGAGTGGGAACCCAAATGATAGAGCCGGGAGAGATTCTCTGGATTCATCCACCAGTGTAATGACCACTGCTTATTAGCGTTGTTAAACGGATTGTCTGAGACAGATGTTGTCGTCTCCATTGCATTAAGAATCCCGTCTGGAAGTGTCTCAGATGCTAGTGAGACCATGGAACTAGAGGTATGCACGAGGACATCGTGCCAATAAGGCTCAGACACTGCAAGGCTGATAGATGGGATCTCTATGACCTTGGATACCTTCTGAATGATGCCCTCCATCTTCATCTGGGGTAAAGAGACTGTGCCTAGGAGCGTACCGAACATTGCCCCTAAGTAAACCATCTACTGTGTTGAAACTAATTGGCTCTTCCGATGGTTCACCAGCCACCCGAACTCCGACCACGACTGGAGAAGAATCTCCCTGTGGACTAAAAGGTGGCTCGAGTTTTTTTTTTTTTGACAGCAAGAGGATATCGTCCAGGTAGTGATAAATTCTTAACCCCCTCTCTCTCTCATAGGGGCCAAGACAGATATCAACACTTTTGTGAACACCAGAGGGTAGGTGCATAGCTCTAAGGGCAGAGCTTGAAATTGCAGGTGGACATGACCCACTGCGAACCTTAAGTATTTTTGGAAGGATGGTAGAATAGGGATGTGGAGGTACGCATCCTGCAGGTCTATCGAGATTAATCAATCTCCTGGTTGTATGGTTTGTATGATCGTTTGGAGTGACTCCATCTTGAAGCTTTCGAGATGGATGTATTGATTTAGCTTTTTCAGATCTATTACAGGTCTCCAGTCACCTGTTTTTTTTCTGCACCAGGAAAAGGGTGGAAGAAAAACCTGTAAAATCGATCTGATGGGGGGACAGGTATTGCTGCCCCTTGACGCTGCAGGGACTCCAAAAAAAAATTGGTTTAAGGCCAGTGCCTTCTGTGGGGAGGCTGGTAACTGTCTCTTTGAAGGACGTGTGAGGAGGCTGCTGAGAGAAAGTCCAGAAGTGACCGTACCGGATCGTTGCTAGGACCCATGGGTCTTGACATTTGGAGGCACAGATGGGGAAAACGTTTTTTTTAACCGGGCTCCCACTGGGGGCGTTTCCTCCAGGCTGACGTCAAAAGGATTTTGTCCCCTGGGGAGCAGTGAGGGACTTGTACTTTCTGGCTCCCAGAAAAGAAGTCTGGGTGCCTCTCCACGATTTCTTGTTGTCCCTAAAGGGGCGAGACTGCCTGAAGTCTCTAGAATTTGATTGCCGGAATCGTGATAAATAGGCCTTTGTTCTCCGGACCTTCCTGTCCTGAGGAAGTAAGCCAGATTTGCCCCCTGTTACTCTGGAGATTACTTTGTCGAGTTTCTCAACAAACCAAGATTTTCCATCAAGGGAAATCTTGCATCAATTCTGCTTTGATGCTAGATCGGCTGTCCAAGGCTTTAGCCATAAGGCCCGCTTTCCCATAACAGAGTTGCAGCATTGAATTGGCTGAACACCGGATTGTGTCAATTGCAGCTTCTCCCACGAAATCCGCCAACTTAAGCTCCTCCAGAGCTTTGATTATGTCATCTTTGGGAACGTCTTGGTGCAGGGATGTCTCAATATTTTCCGTCCAAGCCCTGATGGCATTGGAAACAGATGTCAGCGCAATGGCTGGTCTGCAAGCCACCCCTGCTTCTAGATAGATGTATTGATCTAGACCTCAAATGGAGCTATCTAGGGGATCCTTGAAAGACGTTGAATCCTCCATTGGCATTGTTACATTTTTTGCCAGACGCACTACAGCCGCATCAACCACAGTCATTGAACTGAGTATCCGAATCTGCCAGTGGATACATTTTGCATAAACGTGCTACAGAAAACTCTATCAGTTTTGTTCCACTCATCCTCTATGATCTCCCCCATTAATGGGAAGAAGATTTGGTTTCTCTTGAGGAATGAGAAATAGTTTTTTGATTTTTGCGGAGGCCCTTCCGGGTCTTCCCAGGCAATGTCGCTCCTCACCGCTTGTACAAAGGGTTGAACCAGGGAGAAATTGAAACCAGACGGTTCTGTATCATCTGAGGACTCCTCGGATGAATCTACCGGTGGGATTTGTTTAGCTGTTTTTCCTGATGGAGGCAAAGGAGTACTAACAGCTGATGGGCCCGAAATGTCGGGGTCCAAATCCAACACCTGGGCAGCTTGTGAAACCGGGTGAGCTGGAATCATGGCCGTCAGTTCAGAAAGAGAGTCTCTCATGGTTTGCTTAAGCAGGTCAACCACCTGCTGGCCTTCTAATTCCCGGTTAGCTGCGTAGTCCCTGAGACAGTCTCTGCAGACGAGCTTATCAGGGAGTGGAACCGCGCCACAGGCCCAACATTTTTTCCTTGACGCCCGCGGTAGAGGCGAAGGCGAATGACGACGTCTATAAGATCCTGATCTTCTGGAAGATTTATGATGAGAAGAGCGCGGTCTTCGCTCAGGACTATCGTCATTGTCATAGCGCCTTGAGGACTTTCTGGACCGCTTTGAAGGAACAGGGCTGAAACAAACAAAGTTTGTCAGTGGCGCACTCTTTTTTTTTTTTTTTTTAAATACTCACGTACAGGTGGTCCACATACCTATTGGATATGAGAGGATCTTGGCTTTGTGACGAATGGCTCATGGTAAATAATGGGCAGGAGGATCAGCTGTAGTAAGGCGAAGTAAGAAGCAAAAAGAAATAGAGTCTATTTGCACACCAAATTTTTAAACGAAGTCAACGCAATAGGAGTGAGATAAAAGTATAAGGCTGGCCATACACTACCCAACCCCCGTCTATAGATCTCCCTCAGATCTATAAAAAAAAATACAATATGTGGTCAAATCTAATCACCCCCAATTTGCATGCAATCAGGCAGGCCCCTGTACCACACAGTTGAAGGCAAACCTAATGGAAATCGAACAAGAAAATTGCATGGTGAATGGCCAGCTCCACACATACCTGTAATGCTGAAGTAATCTGGACTGCAGGGCATACACCTGATATGCAGAGCAGCCCTGAGTCCAATTTAGAGCCAACACTTTAAAGCTAAAAAAGGGAGAGCAGCTTAATTAAAAAGGACCTACCTTATTACTGGCAAAAAAAAAGAAACAAAACCAAGGCCACGGCAAGAGAGTGAGAACCCTGAAGGGTAGTACAAAAAAGCTAGAGAAAAAACATCAGAAATAGCAAGGAAACGCCCGTTCTGCACATGTGCAGACCAGGAATAAATGTCTTAAAGGGGACATTTTTTTTTTTTTTTTTTTTTTAAACCTATAAGCTTTAACCACCAGGGCTCAAAAACAGTGCAGACATGGAAGCAAAAGGAAAACCTAACCTGACCAAGAAGGAAGAGAATCTGATCCTCCCGCCGTCATCACCAGCATTCGTTTTTCTGGAAATTCAGCAGACTGCGTTCCTCTGCGAAACTCTGCAAGACCCCAAAAGATCCTCAGAAGGGGTTCCCAGTCTTATCAGTGCATTGAGCGGACCCAAGAACAGGGACTGCGCACGGGAGAGGCTTAACCCGGCGGACGCTGCCGACTGCAGAGGTATGGACATACATACTGCTACTCTTCACCAGTCAAGAGGAATGAGGAAAAAAAGGAGAATGTTGGGGGAGGGGCTATGCCCTTTAATTTATGCTTCTATTCACTAGTCCTGAAGGCGGAGTAGAGGCGGAGCTCTATCACATGTATGCTGCCATGGAGGCACCAGTATAAACAAAAAAAGAGCGACAATTTTGAAAAAGAAACACATTATTTTTACTTTTTGGTATAAAAAAAATAATTTTCCTCAGTTTAGGCCGATACGTCTGTAATAGGCGATCGCGGGCCTGCTATCGCACCTGTGTGAGCCGCTGTATAACGATGGTGGCTGGTCAGCAAGCGGTTAAACAAATAGAAAAAAAAAATCCAGCATTGGAAATCCATCATTAATCCTGATAAATGTCACCCACCAAAAGAAAAAACCCGTCAAAAACATGTTTTCTTGTCTTATGTAACGTCTAATATCTGCATGGACTGAAGTGCCATCTAATGCCCCATGGATGGGGAGCCGTGTAAAGGAAGGTTTGTTAGTCCTGTCCTCAGAATAGCCGGGGGATGGTAGAGCTCCAAATGTAAAAGTTTTCCTACTAAAGAAATGATCAGCACCCTGCAGGAGCGGTAAGTCCCCTCTGTCAGAGCCGCGCGTGGGGGGGGGGGGGGTGATGGTGCTGCCAGAGCCGCACACTGGGGGTGCTGCCAGAGACATGTGGGGGTGGGGGTTGGGTGCTGTCAGAGATGCGAGTGGGGGGGTCGGTGGGCACAGTGGCTGCATATGATGGGCACAAGTGGCTACGTTTGATGGGCACAGTGGCTGCATATGATGGGCACAAGTGGCTGCATATGATGGGCACAAGTGGCCGCATTTGATGGGCACAAGTGGCTGCATATGATGGGCACAGGTGGCTGCATATGATGGTCACAAGTGGCTGCATATGAGGGGCACAGTGGCTGCATTTGATGGGCACAATGGCTGCATATGATGGGCACAAGTGGCTGCATATGATGGGCACAAGTGGCTGCATATGAGGGGCACAATGGCTGCATATGATGGTCACAAGTGGCCGCATTTGATGGGCACAGTGGCTGCATTTGATGGGCACAATGGTTGCATATGATGGGCACAAGTGGCTGCATATGAGGGGCACAGTGGCTGTATATGATGGGCACAATGGCTGCATATGATGGTCACAGTGGCTGTATATGATGGGCACAATGGCTGCATATGATGGTCACAAGTGGCCGCATTTGATGGGCACTGTGGCTGCATTTGATGGGCACAAGTGGCTGCATATGATGGGCACAAGTGGCTGCATATGATGGGCACAAGTGGCTGCATATGAGGGGCACAGTGGCTGTATATGATGGGCACAATGGCTGCATATGATGGGCACAGTGAGGCTGCATTTGATGGGGGTTCAGTATTTTTCAGGTTGTTTGCACCCCCCCATAAAAATTTGAGCACCAGCTGCCACTGAAATGTAGTGAAATAAAATAAAAAATAAAAGAATACTCTGTCATCACCTCTATATAATATTATTACATACCTGTGCCTGGACAGAGAAGAGCCCACAGGAGAAGGACACGGAGGGGACACAGGAGAAGGACACGGAGGGGACACAGGAGGAGGACACGGAGGGGACACAGGAGGAGGACACGGATGGGACACAGGAGGAGGACACGGATGGGACACATCGCTGCAGTCGGGGTATCTGGTCTGTGTGGAGGAAGAATGAGAATTTGTAGAAAGTAATAAAAGAGGAAGAAGATTCTGCATTGTGTGACTTGTATTTCCTTTTCTTTATATATAAACCTGATGTGTTAATACAAGCAATACTTCTCTGTCTGGTAGATGCGGAAGAGATGAGTTCTCGGCTTCTCATAGCTCTGAACATCTCAAACCTCATGTTTTATTCTATTGTAGGAGATGAAGACCTCAGGAGGGTATCTGACTGTCTTATACAAGAGGCACCAACATCCCTATCAGGAGTTCTATCAATATACCAACGCGGGACTTTTTAGGTACTAATACACAAAAATAATATACTGTAAAAAATGTTGTAAGTTTATTTGTTCTCCATAAAAGTTTTGATTAAAATATTGAGGCTGGTACAGACTTTTTAAAACGTGAAACCAAAAATATTCCATCCCTTCTCTCTCTTTGTCCCTCCTGAATGGTATCACATATTCCAGATTTATTCTTGGATTTCTAAGAATCCTCAATGTACACAGTTTCATGGACTATATTTCCCACTTCCTCAGGACAGGAGGCGGTCAGTGAAGGAACAACAAGGATTTCCATAGAATCAGCAAATAATCCCATGTAGATCATTTGAGATATATGAGGTTATGAGAATTCCTTATATAGTGGCCTCAGAACTTCTACTGGCAGGATAACTATAGACTGTATTTTTTCCGCCACAATATATGCCAAAAATCCACCATGGACAGTAGTTTGTCCCATGATGGCAGAAAGGAGACAAATGGCCACAACATCCTCTCGGGTCACTCAGGAGAATCCCCTGAAGAAATGGCAAATGGCCCAACTAAATGGGTGTTTGCCTGAACCTGTCCTCCAGCTGCAATGGGAATGGAAAGATTTAGCAGCGGTATTACTACCTCTACTAAATGTGACGGCTTCTTGCTCAGGACTTCTGGTTGTTAGGGAGCTGGTGGCTGCCAGTGTCCTCAGAACCCGCAATGTATCTGCACCCCGTCTATTCAGCAGTCAGCTGACAGGCAGTGCAAAAAAGGTGGAGTCTCCCCAATATTCATACCAGGACCTTCATCAACAATCACATCATCCAGCGATGCAGAATGATGACAGCCACTGAAAAACAAAAACCTGCCAACTGACAGACACATACAATCTCGTGGTTTACTGGCACTGAATTGCATCTCTTGTTCCCACCACTAAAAGCAACCAAAGGGATGGGGTCTCCTGGATGACATCGTTGCCTAAATGTGGGTCATAATCGGTCAGTGATGTCACACTAACCTTGCCTTTGTTTAAATGATGGGTTATTCTCAGCCATTAAACGGATGTGGCCAGGTGACATCACTGGTTCTATCAAGAGAAGCCTGTAATGAGAATGCACCACAGGGGAATGGTAATGCAGGGCTGGACATGACTGTGTGTATAGTTTACTATATGCAGGGTTAAATGGGGGTTGTGGTTTGCTAGGGGGGGGCTGAGCAAGCACAGGGGAGTGGCTGTATAAAGGTGGGGGCGGAGCAAAGGAAGATCAGTTTGCAGGAAGGAGAACACGAGGAGGCAGGTTTTTCCTTTTTTTCAGGAGCCCCTCTCCGGGGGTGCGTCCGGTTTTGTTCCAACAGGTGGATGTCGGCAGGTCTTAAGGGGAATTATCGGAGGAGGAGGAACCGAGTCGTCCAGTCCCGGCGGCGGAGGTCAGGCCAGCGGCTGTGGGGTCGGCGCCCAGGCAGTCCGGTAAGTCACTTGACAATGCAGTTTTCGTTAATGCTTTATCTAACTTGTTGGGTGATGTGGCTCGCGGGGGGAAGGGGGCTACACCTCCCACGCCGTTGGTGGTGGTGCCTGACCAGCCGCGGGTGGGCAGCGTGCCAGCAGGTTCAGGGGCCGGGAGTCAAATGCACGAGTTGCTGGAAGGATTAAGGGTGCTGGTGGGCCGATTTGGGGGGAGTTCAGGTTTTCAGGGGTAGCGGAAGTTGGGGTCACCTCGGGGGAGGCGGTGGCAACAGTAGCTGGGGTTCCTGCGGAGAAGGCGGTGCCAGTGGACAAGGTGAGTTCGGTGGATGGTGGGGATGAGGAACAAGTGGTGCGGTCTGATATAGTGAGGATAGCGGATGCGGCGAAGTGCGAGGTATACGTGTGCTTTTAAAAAGGGAAAGCGTGCTGGGGAGTTTGGGCACAAGAGGGACGACGCCGGTGAGGTGGGAAAGGATGCAACCTTTTCTAAATAGGTATCCGGACAGGGCAGCTGCGAGTTTACTCAGTGCTGGTTTTAGGCATGGTTTTCATATTCCATGTACCCTGACCGTTATACCTCCCTTAGCCAGGAATTTAAAGTCTGCTTTTCAGCATCCGGAAGTGGTGTCGGAAAAGTTGGCGAAGGAGGTGGTTTTGGGCAGGATGGCGGGCCCCTTTAGTAGTAAACCGTTGGGGAACCTTGTGGTATCCCCCTTGGGGGTGGTCCCCAAAAAAGGAGCCGAATAAATTTCGGCTGATTCGTCACCTTTCATTTCCAAAAGGGGGTTCGGTGAATGACTTCATCGACCCCAAGGCTTGTACAGTGTCGTACACATCCTTTGATGCCGCGGTTAGATGGGTTAGGCGGTATGGGAAGGGGGCACTGATGGCAAAATCGGATGTTGAATCGGCGTTTAGGTTATTACCGGTACACCCGGACAGTTTCCATTTGTTAGGTTGTTGTTGGCAAGACAAATTTTATGTTGATAAATGCTTGCCGATGGGGTGTTCGATTTCGTGCGCCATGTTCGAGGCGTTTAGTTCATTTTTAGAAGGGGTGGTGAGGGACGTCACAGGTTTAGATTCCGTCATCCATTACTTGGATGATTTTCTCTGCGTGAGCCCTCCTTCTTCCAATGTGTGTGCGATCCTGTTGGCCACGTTGCAGCACATTGCGGAGAGATTTCGGGTGCCATTGGCAGCTGATAAGACGGAGGGTCCACGGACGGAGCTGAGCTTCCTGGGTATTATAATCGATTCCATGGCTATGGAGTGCAGGTTGCCAGAAGGGAAGCTCAGAGATTTGCAGGATGAGATACGGATGATCCAGGGGTGTAGGAAGGTGCAGCTGCGCACATTGCAGTCTCTTCTGGGGAAGTTGAACTTTGCGTGCAGGATCATCCCCATGGGTAGGATATTCTGTCGACGGCTGTCGGCTGCAACAGCGGGGGTGAAGGCACCCACTCATTTCATCAGGTTACGCATGGAGCACAAGGAGGACTTGCAGGTGTGGTATCGGTTCTTGGAGGAGTTCAATGGCAGGTCGGTTTGGATGGAGGGACCGGTGAGTAACTTTGATGTGGAGTTGGTGACGGACGCCGCGGGGTCTACGGGCTATGGGGCCTTTTTCCAGGGTCAATGGAGTGCGGAACCGTGGCCCCAATCAAGGTTTGAGGCAGGTTTCGTAAAAAACTTGGTGCTCCTGGAACTGTTTCCGGTGGTGCTGGCAGTGGAGTTATGGGGCCATTCGTGCAGGAACTTGAAATTGCGGCTTAATTGCGACAACATGGGTGTTGTACAGGTGATCAATAGCATGTCGGCCTCTTCGCCTCCTGTCATACGGTTGATGCGACAGTTGGTGTTGTGCTGCATGCAATTGAACATTTTGCTATATGCTGTGCATATTCCAGGGGTAGACAACACTCTGGCTGATGCTTTGTCTCGCTTTCAGTGGGACAAGTTCAGGGAGCTGGCTCCAGGAGCGAGGAAGGAAGGCGTTCCGTGTCCAGGTTGGATTTGGGAGCTGGCATCAGGACCGCCGGGGGATGGATACGGCAGTCGGTGAGCATGTCTACGTGGTTGGCCTATGAGAAGGTATGGAAGGAGTGGGAGGATCTGGGGTCAGAGATGGAGGTCAAGTGGGAGGAGCCGGAGGTCAGGTTATTGTTATTATATTTTGTGTCCAGGAGTATGGAAGAGGGTAAGTCGGTCTCTGCCATTGAAAAAAAGTTGGCGGGTTTAGCATTTTGGTTTAAGTTGCGCAGACTAGAGGACTTTACCAAGGACTTCTGGGTTAGGCAGGCTGTGAAAGGGTATATATATATATATTGTAACCTGGGGGACAGGTAGCAGGTACAAAGCTCACGGGGATGGGCTGTTTAGTAAGGCACAGATACCAAATCCACATGAGGTAGTGAAAACAGTGCTGGGTTTATTTGATCTAAATACAAGTCCATACACAGGTGCTGCACAGTCTTCCAGAAAACACATCAAAACAGAAATAACCAAACAAAAGTCCTAGCCGTGTCTCGGCTCTAACTATAACATACACCGTCTCTAACTATCAAGCTGAGCAAGCCTACCGCTTGTCAGCTTCTGTAAAGAGTTTTTTTAAAGGGTTTTACCAACCTTTTGGCTCCTCACAAACCATCCCTGTTTGTGTGTCCCAGGCAGAGAGCAAAGGCTGTTTGCTCAGGTGAGCTTAAATTAGCCTGGAGAGGAGGACTAAGATCCGAACTGGATCATGTCTCAGAGACCTCTGAATGTATATGAGAGGAGCCTGGGAGATGTATAAACCCCGAACAAGACTTCTCCTGGCTCTCTCTGGGACGCTCTGCTACATATCCTCCCCCCTTGTTTCAACCCCAGGGTTGGAACACCTGTGGCCCAACAGGAGTGAACACGGGACAGGGCATCTACATTCCCCATCTCCACACCTGGCCTGTGTTTTACTGTGAAGGAGTAATCCTGTAGAGCCAAAAACCACCGGTTCACCCGTCTATTAGTCTCCTTCTTTTGGGCCATCCATTTCAGGGGAGCATGGTCAGTTATTAAGTCAAACTGGCGCCCTAACAAATAGTACCTGAGTGCGTCCACGGCCCATTTTATGGCTAAACATTCTTTTTCAATGACTGCATACTTTTTCTCATGGTCATTGAGCTTTCTGCTTAGGTACACGACAGGGTGTTCTTCCCCATTGTATACCTGTGACAGTACCGCCCCGATACCAACATCAGACGCATCCGTCTGAACCAAAAACTCTCTGGAGAAATCGGGAGAGTACAGTACTGGCTGTGCACACAGAGCCTTCTTCAGGATCTGGAAAGACTCCTCTGCTACTGGGGACCATTTCACCATTACAGAGTCTTTCCCTTTCGTAAGGTCTGTCAGAGGGGCAGCTATAGTTGCAAAATTTGGGATAAATCTTCTATAATACCCCGCAATACCAAGAAAGGCCCTGACCTGCTTTTTGTTTGCAGGGCGTGGCCATTCCTGGATGGCTGCTATTTTACTCACTTGTGGTTTTATGACACCACGGCCAATAGTGTAGCCCAAATACTTGGCTTCCTCTAGACCAATGGCACATTTTTTTGGATTTGCCGTAAAACCTTCTTTGAAGAGGGAATCAAGAACAGCCTGGACACGAGGCAAGTGCGACTCCCAGTCAGTACTATGTACCACTATGTCATCTAGATAGGCTGCTGCATATCGTCGGTGGGGTTTTAGGGTCCTGTCCATGGCCCTCTGAAATGTCGCGGGGGCATTTTGCAACCCAAAAGGCATTTTTTTTATATTGAAAGGAACCGTCTGGGGTCACGAACGCAGTCTTCTCTTTGGCGCTACCAGTTAGGGGTATTTGCCAATACCCTTTTGTCAAGTCCAAAGTGGTAAGATAGCGAGCCTTGCCAAGTCGGTCTATAAGTTCGTCTACTCTGGGCATTGGGTATGTGTCAAACTTTGTCACCGCATTAAGTTTCCTGAAGTCGTTACAGAACCTCCAAGTGCCATCCGGTTTTGGGACTAACACGATGGGGCTAGACCAGTCACTATTGGATTCCTCAATGACATCTAGCTCCAACATTTTTTTAACTTCCTTGCTGATGTCCTTTCTCCTCGCTTCAGGAATTCGGTAAGGTTTGAGCTTGACACGTACCCCAGGTTCAGTAACAATATCATGCTGAACTGCTGAAGTCGTCCCAGGTAACTCTGAAAACTTCTCTCTATTCCTTATCAGGAATTCTCTAGTGTCCTGTTTTTGGGAATATGAGAGGGTGTCTGGAATCGTGACCTCAGGGATGAGAGGGGACTCAGTACCCGTAGGCGTTACTGGGAGAGGCCTCGCAGTTAACGCCATTTTATCCTTCCAGGGTTTTAACAGGTTTATATGGTAAACCTGTTCGGGCTTCCTTTTTCCTGGTTGATAAACCTTGTAGTTGACCTCCCCAACTCTCTCAATTACTTCAAAGGGACCCTGCCACTTAGCCAGGAACTTGCTCTCAACAGTGGGAACTAACACCAGGACCCTGTCACCAGGTGAGAAAACACGGAGTTGGGCCCCCCTGTTGTATATTCTCTGTTGGGCTGCCTGGGCCTGCAGTAAGTGTTCTTTTACCACTGGCATGATTGCTGCAATCCTCTCCTGCATTTGGGCAATATGCTCAATGACACTTTTATGGGGTGTCTGTTCTCCCTCCCAAGTTTCTTTGGCTATGTCTAAGAGTCCCCGAGGGTGTCTCCCATAAAGCAACTCAAATGGGGAGTACCCCGTAGAGGACTGGGGAACCTCCCTGATGGCAAACATCAAGTATGGTATCAGGAAGTCCCAGTTTTTCCCATCCTTGTCCACAACCTTTTTTAACATGCTCTTTAACGTCTTATTGAAGCGTTCCACTAAGCCATCCGTTTGAGGATGATACACTGAGGTTCGCAGCTGCGTCACTTTAAATAACTTGCAGAGCTCCCTAGTTATTTGCGACATAAACGGGGTGCCCTGGTCTGTAAGGATTTCTTTCGGGATGCCAACCCGACTGAACACCATAAACAGTTCTTTGGCAATGTTTTTAGCAGACGCGGCACGTAAGGGAACTGCTTCAGGGTAACGGGTAGCATAATCCATGATTACGAGGATATGCTGATGACCCCGGGCAGACTTGGGAAGTGGGCCCACAAGGTCCATGGCAATCCTCTCAAAGGGCACTTCAATGATAGGCAAGGGCACTAAAGGACTTCGGAAGTGGGATAGTGGGGCTGACATCTGACACACAGGACAGGATTGACAATAATTCTTAACATCTTTCTGTATCCCGGGCCAGTAAAACCTGCGCAACACCCTTTCAGTCGTTTTTTCAACCCCTAAATGGCCTCCTAGCAAGTGCCCATGGGCAAGTTCTAACACCAGCCGTCTGTATGGCTTAGGGACCACCAACTGTTCAACCACTTCATCATTCATTTTACATACACGATACAGTAAATCCTCATTGCTGCTGAAATAAGGAAAACAGGGCCTGTCCCCGGGTTCGACAGGTACACCATTAATCACTATTACATTTTCCCAGGCCCTGGAAAGGGTATGGTCTTTTCTCTGCTCAGTACCAAAATTTTCCTTATGCACATTAAGGTCATCAAACTCTAACATAGGCTCGGGGTCAGCAGACGGCTGTCCGGCTCTACTGGTAGTGGGGACTTCCTCAGGGTCCTCCAGCTCTCCTGCCATAACCGATAGAGGAAAAGCCGGGGAGCCCTGAGAAGAGTCCCCTGAAACCACATTGTCAGTAGTGGCCAGGAATTCTGGCCCTGCGACTGAGTCAGGTACTGCGACCGAGTTGGGATGATCCCACAGTTCCCAAAACTTAGGGAAGTCCCTACCAATGATGGCCTCATGCACCAAGTGGGGAACAAGTCCAACCGGATGGGTCACTGTACCTAAACCAGTTTTAAACTGAACAGTTGTTACAGGATACTCCCGGGTATCCCCATGTATACAGATCACAGCAACATTTTTAGCATGATACTTCACAGGTTCAATCATTTCTGCTGTAACCAAAGTCACTAGACTTCCAGAGTCCAGCAAGGCTGTAATAGGCTTATCATTCACAGTCATTTGGCACATTGGTTTTCTCATATTTGGGGTTGCAGTGCATGAAACCGCTGCAAACATAGACTGCCTTCTAATAGATAAATCACACTGCATTGGTTCATCTGTCAATGGACAATTTGCCGCAACATGTCCCATTTCTTGGCAACGAAAACACCTGACGTTTCCCCAGTTTGGTTTGCTGACAGGCACTGGCTTCCCTTGTTTGGGATGCCAAGCTTCAGTCCTGGCACCAAAAATCCTCCCCCCTATTTCCTTGCCATGCTTACCACCCACTTCCCCTGGAACAGTCTTACCGGTTGCCTGGGGAGACCGTGGCTTTGGGTGGAAAGTCCGTGCGGCTGTAGGGGTGGTGACCAGGTTCTTTGCAGCAAAATATCTTTCAACAAGTTCCACCAGGTGGTTCGCCGAATTGGGGTCTCCTTGACTCACCCACTCCTGCAGGGGAATTGGTAGTGACCTCAGGAACTGGTCCATGACCACACGCTCCACTATTTGTGGCCCAGACAGGGACTCCGGCTGTAGCCATTTCCTCACCAGGTGAATTAGGTCGAACATCTGCGATCTTGGGGGCTTCTTGTCTTGGAAGGACCAGCTGTGGACCCGCTGTGCTCGAACTGCCAAAGTGACACCAAGTCGTGCCAGTATTTCCTGTTTGACCTTTTCATAGTCTGCTGCTTCTGCTGACTCCAAATCATAGTAGGCCTTCTGCGATTCCCCAGTAAGCAACGGGGCGACCAGTCCTGCCCACTGGGTTTTAGGCCAACCTTCCCTCTCAGCGGTCCGTTCAAACGTTAGCAGAAAGGCCTCTGGATCATCATCTGTAGTCATCTTAGACAAAAAACGAGCCACATGGATGGCTGAAGGCTTGTCTCCAACATTATCAACGTTAGCAGGTGACCACTGTGCTATTGTCTCCACAACCTCAGACAAGGTTTTCCTATCTGCTTTTGCATCAGTGGCTAGCTGTTCAAACAGCCTCTGCGTTTGTTCCTGTGCGATAGCATTAGCTTGCTGTTGTGCCGCGTGGAGTGCAGCGTTTGTTTTCTGCTGTTCAGCGTGGAGTGCAGCGCTTGTTTTCTGCTGTACAGCGTTTGCTTGCTGTAGTGCAGCATTTGTTTTCTGCTGTTCAGCGTTTGTTTTCTGCAGTGCAGCGTTTGTTTGCTGTTGCGCAGCGTTGGATATCATCAATTGTTTTAGGATTTCCTCCATGTTTAGTCACTCTAGGTACTGGCCTTTTAAGTAGTAACTTACTACAGCTGCCCGCTGAAATCCACCATATGTAACCTGGGGGACAGGTAGCAGGTACAAAGCTCACGGGGATGGGCTGTTTAGTAAGGCACAGATACCAAATCCACATGAGGTAGTGAAAACAGTGCTGGGTTTATTTGATCTAAATACAAGTCCATACACAGGTGCTGCACAGTCTTCCAGAAAACACATCAAAACAGAAATAACCAAACAAAAGTCCTAGCCGTGTCTCGGCTCTAACTATAACATACACCGTCTCTAACTATCAAGCTGAGCAAGCCTACCGCTTGTCAGCTTCTGTAAAGAGTTTTTTTAAGGGTTTTACCAACCTTTTGGCTCCTCACAAACCATCCCTGTTTGTGTGTCCCAGGCAGAGAGCAAAGGCTGTTTGCTCAGGTGAGCTTAAATTAGCCTGGAGAGGAGGACTAAGATCCGAACTGGATCATGTCTCAGAGACCTCTGAATGTATATGAGAGGAGCCTGGGAGATGTATAAACCCCGAACAAGACTTCTCCTGGCTCTCTCTGGGACGCTCTGCTACAATATATATATATATATATATATACCCCCCCCCGGGGGCGGGCGGGAGAAGCGTCTCCCACGTAGAGACAGCGGAGCTGTCAGGCGGCCAAGCTCCCCCAACCCCCCCCTCTACCCGGAACCCAGGGAGAAGCGGGCGGGAGCGAGAAGCGTCTCCTCCGTGAATACAGAGGCGGTAGAGTAAAGGGGACAGAGGGGCCGACAGGCGGCCGCAACCCCCCCTCTCCCCCGGCAGAACACTGGGAAAAGCGGCCCCCTCGTTTAGCCCAAGCAGCTTCAGGTGGCCGCAACCCCCCCCCCCTCTTCCGGCGGGTCCCAGGGAGAAGAGGGCGGGCAGGAGAAGCGGCTCAGTCACCGGGACAGATGGGCTGACAGGTGGTCAACACTCCCCCTCTCCCGGCGGAACACCTGGCGAAGCAAGGAAATGCCACCACCAGCAGGGAAAACAGAGCCGCAGGGAGCGTCCTGCACGAATGACCAGGAGAAGTGAGGCACTGTACGACCTCCTCGTCAACCCGGAAGTGAACACGAGATCCTCCGACCCTGAGGGGAGGAGGCGAGGGCAGGCTTATATGCAGCCTGACTCCGCCTACAATAACAGGCTGACCTGCGGTCAAGCCTTACATTTATCCCACCCTGCACAAATCCCCAAATCCCTAGGGGATTGCTGCAGAAGAATAGTTTAAGAGAAGAATAGTTGGTGGCAGCAGTCCTTCTAAATGAAATGTTAATAACAAGCGTTGCAATTTTAGTCCGTGCTTAGGGGGGCATAGAGGGGTGTGGGGGGGGGAAACAGACAGCTGAAGGGACCCCTTTTTTTTTCAGTTAAATATACATAAGCGCTGAGACCCACTTCAGTACTTTTCAGTTTTCTTTGAGCTTATTCATTAACATAAAGAGCAGGAGAGATTGCAGGTATATATACTCCACGAGGAGTGCTTTTGCCTTCCCTGTTTACTACAGGAAGGCGCTGCAGCAAATAAAGTCAATACCGGTAACTCTTGTGTCCAAAACAGGGATATTCATGGGACAGAAATATGACATTTCCCCCTTGTATTTTTCATACCTGAGAGGAGCCCGCCACGGCCCCTCTTACTGTCTTTCTTGTCTGCTTCCCGGTGGAGTGACGGAGAGGGGAGGAGAGGAGAGAGGGACGAGGACTCAGCAACGCAGGGACGTCTCCAGGTTCCCACCATTCAAGGTCCGGGTGCTGGGCTGGCTGGCAAACCCGGAACTCTCCGCAGTGACCTGAAGCTCTCTGCAACCGACAGCGGTCGGTTAATTCTGAAGGGACGCTGTATCTTCAGCCGCCGAGCGACTCGCTCCTCGTGATCTTCCCGCGTAGGCCCAGTATCAGGTTTACGGCTGGGGGGATGGGGATGGCAGTGGTGGGTGCCCGCAGGTTCTCCTCATTGAGTCAGCGTGGGCTCTCACACAACGGTGTCTCCGCTGGATCGTCCGGGCCGTCTCTAGGCGTCCATCGTGCCGCCGGCATCAGGCTCCTCCCCTAGCGCTGACGTCTCACGTCAGCTTCTTGCTCCCCCATACCCTTTTTATGGCCAATTACTTGCATATAAGTCTTCAAAATGGGGACTTTTGATTTCTCACGTTCGACTCTCATAGACTTCAATGGAGTTTGCTGTTTGGGGCAGAACTTTTCCCCTGTTTGGGAGTTCTGCTGAGAACCGAACAAGGGGGTGTTCAGCCCATCTCTATTTACAGGCATCATTGGTGTTTGTGAGTTTTATTAATTAATACATTGTAACAATATTAGTCATTTTTTATGAACAGATCAAAGCATCCTACACCAAACCCCATCACTGATCAGACCCCCAACCCATCATTCATCGGACCCCCAACCCATCCTACACCCAACTCCATCACTGATCAGACCCCCAACCCATCCTACACCCAACCCATCACTGATCAGACCCCCAACCCATCACTGATCAGACCCCCAGCCCATCACTGATCAGACCCCCAACCCATCCTACACCCAACCCATCACTGATCAGACCCCCAACCCATCCTACACCCAACCCATCACTGATCAGACCCCCAACCCATCACTGATCAGACCCCCAGCCCATCACTGATCAGACCCCCAACCCATCCTACACCCAACCCATCACTGATCAGACCCCCAACCCATCCTACACCCAACCCATCACTGATCAGACCCCCAACCCATCCTACACCCAACCCATCATTCATCAGACCCCCAACCCATCCTACACCCAACTCCATCACTGATCAGACCCCCAACCCATCCTACACCCAACCCATTACTGATCAGACCCCCAACCCATCACTGATCAGACCCCCAACCCATCACTGATCAGACCCCCAACCCATCCTACACCCAACCCATCACTGATCAGACCCCCAACCCATCCTACACCCAACCCATCACTGATCAGACCACAAACCCATCCTACACCCAACCCATCACTGATCAGACCCCCAACCCATCCTACACCCAACCCATCATTCATCAGACCCCCAACCCATCCTACACCCAACTCCATCACTGATCAGACCCCCAACCCATCCTACACCCAACCCATCACTGATCAGACCCCCAACCCATCACTGATCAGACCCCCAGCCCATCACTGATCAGACCCCCAACCCATCCTACACCCAACCCATCACTGATCAGACCCCCAACCCATCCTACACCCAACCCATCACTGATCAGACCCCCAACCCATCCTACACCCAACCCATCATTCATCAGACCCCCAACCCATCCTACACCCAACTCCATCACTGATCAGACCCCCAACCCATCCTACACCCAACCCATTACTGATCAGACCCCCAACCCATCACTGATCAGACCCCCAACCCATCACTGATCAGACCCCCAACCCATCCTACACCCAACCCATCACTGATCAGACCCCCAACCCATCCTACACCCAACCCATCACTGATCAGACCCCCAACCCATCCTACACCCAACCCATCATTCATCAGACCCCCAACCCATCCTACACCCAACCCATCACTGATCAGACCCCCAACCCATCCTACACCCAACCTATCACTGATCAGACCCCCAACCCATCCTACACCCAACCCATCACTGATCAGACCCCCAACCCATCCTACACCCAACCCATCACTGATCAGACCCCCAACCCATCCTACACCCAACCTATCACTGATCAGACCCCCAACCCATCCTACACCCAACCCATCACTGATCAGACCCCCAACCCATCCTACACCCAACCCATCACTGATCAGACCCCCAACCCATCCTACACCCAACCTATCACTGATCAGACCCCCAACCCATCCTACACCAACCCATCCCTGATCAGACCCCCAACCCATCCTACACCCAACCCATCATTGATCAGTCCCCCAACCCATCCTACACCCAACTCCATCACTGATCAGACCCCAACCCATCCTACACCCAACCCATCATTCATCAGACCCCCAACCCATCCTACACCCAACCCATCATTCATCAGACCCCCAACCCATCCTACACCCAACCCATCACTGATCAGACCCCCAACCCATCCTACACCCAACCCATCACTGATCAGACCCCCAACCCATCCTACACCCAACCCATCATTGATCAGTCCCCCAACTCATCCAACATCCAATCCATCACTGATCAGACCCCCAACCCATCCCTGATCAGACCCCCAACCCATCCTACACCCAACCCATCACTGATCAGACCCCCAACCCATCCTACACCCAACCCATCATTGATCAGTCCCCCAACCCATCCTACACCCAACCCATCATTGATCAGTCCCCCAACTCATCCAACACCCAACCCATCACTGATCAGACCCCCAACCCATCCCTGATCAGACCCCCAACCCATCCTACACCCAACCCATCACTGATCAGACCCCCAACCCATCCTACACCCAACCCATCATTGATCAGTCCCCCAACCCATCCTACACCCAACCTATCACTGATCAGACCCCCAACCCATCCTACACCCAACCCATCATTGATCAGACCCCCAACCCATCCTACACCCAACCCATCATTGATCAGTCCCCCAACCCATCCTACACCCAACCCATCATTGATCAGTCCCCCAACTCATCCAACACCCAACCTATCACTGATCAGACCCCCAACCCATCCTACACCCAACCCATCACTGATCAGACCCCTAACCCAGCTGTGCAATAAATATGTCTACTCCTTCTGTCCTCCTAATGCTCTGTGCTTTCTTTCAGTATTAATGTAATCAATTATTAATGATTCCGGTGATGATTTTATGAATGAATGGCACCCAAACGCGCTTCACACATTTTGCAGGGTTGGGATAAGAGGAGTTTTGTTGTCAGAAGTCCATCATAGATCGAGGAGACGAACAAACCCTTCACCAGGGAAGGAACCTTCATAGATTCACAACTACCAACAATAAAATGGATGTTTCTGTAGCGGCTCATTTCTGCAGCAGAGGACACAATGATCTCAGGATCATATCACTGATGAGGAACTTCAAATCACAGAGAAAGAGGCTGGTGGAATGACAATCTATAAACAAATCCCAAACTCCAGACTGTGGTCTGAACAGGGACAGAGATTTTGTTTGCTGCTCTGGTTCTAAAGCGGACCAGAAGTTCCATTGTAACAAAGAGCTGGCAATGTGCAATGTCTGCTCTGCAATAAAATGCCTTTGGAGTGATGTCATCACACGCTGACCAATGACAATGGTTTCCTTTGGAGTGAGGAAAAAAAAAAACAAGGAAAGGGGGGCGCCTCTGAATATGTATCAAAATTCAATTTATTACAGCAACATTTATCCACTCACATGGGGGTATATGATGTCACAATTCAGGTCCAGTAAGGACCGGAATTTAATGTACTGCAAGGGAATGTCATGCAGGTCCGCCCATGACAGTGTGTCAGGTGACACAGCAAGCAGGAGTGAGTTAACAATTTTAGGGGTGGGCATCTGGGAGAGCTGGGAGGAGCGGCCATATAAAAGAGAGGGGCGGAGCCGGGAGGTCAGTGCGGGAAAGACAGAGCACGAGGAGGCAGGTTTTTCCCCACCCACCCTCCCCTTTTTTATAGGTATGTGATGGCATGTATTAATGTTTTCATTGTCGTTTCAGGTCTTTGGAAGAATTCTTTTTTCGTCATACAGCTGGGGGGGTTGGCGTTAGTTGTTCTGTTGGTCAGTGACGGCAGCAGTTATACTGGTGGTAAGTGGGTGGGGGGCTCATCAATAGATGGCCCCTCCTTGTTACATCAAACGTTGTTGATGTCCAATGGTTTTGTGCACTGCGGGTATGTTGGTTATCGGGCGGTTCGGTAGAGACCCATTGGTTTCTTTAGCCCGCAGTGCCCCCTTGTGTTGATATCAGTTGATATCAGGTTGTGTGATAAGCACTTAGCTCCGTCACTGACCAACATGTATATAGGGGTTTAACCTGTTTTGTTTTGTTTTCAGCAAGGGGTCTGAAAGTGTTTATTGTTATTGTTATTTATGTTTTATTTTTCTAATAAGAAACTGGAGTTCTTATTATTGGTAATTTAAATAAATAAGCTGTTATGGCCATTTAACTCCATAACCGGTGTGGTCTCTCATTTATTAATTAAGTTAAGTTTATGGGTTTTATGGTTACAGCTAAGGGGTTATATCGTGACTACACTAGTCATGCATGATGAGCTGGGAATATGGTGGAACTGCAAATCTCAGCAAGTCCAGGTTACAGCTACTTCACTTAGGCTTGCCTCTAATCAGGGGATGTTGGTATGGCAGAGTGTGGTGCTGGTATATTCTTCCTTAAGGTCCAGGTGCAGGTATTAAAAAAGTCCAGTCTGTAAGTGGGGGCACATTTCCCTAATAGGAGAGGGGAATAATTATTATTATAAAATCACTATAAAAGTATTGCAAAATGTAAAGAATAATAAAAAAGATAAATACATATTAATAACATATTAAAAATATATGTGGTAAAAAAAAAAAAAAAAATTATATATATATATATATATAAATATATGTAAAAGAAAAAATACACATACATATAAATATATATTAAGACATTAATAGCCAGAAGCAAAATAATAATAGTGATAAATGATACATAATAAAATGCAAATACATCTTAAATACATATGTCTTACCAACAAGGGAGAGTATTTTTTTAATTAAGATGTATTTGCATTTTATATTTATATGTATGTGTATTTTTTCTTTTACATATATTTATATATATATATATATATATATATATATATATTTTTTTTTTTTTTTTTACCACATATATTTTTAAGATGTTTTTAATATGTATTTATCTTTTTTATTATTCTTTACATTTTGCATTCATTTAATAGTAATTTTATAATAATAATTATTCCCCTCTCCTGTTATTCATTAGAGTATTTATCAGATGTCCTTTTAGAATGTATATATATTTTTTCTTGCATTGTGTCTTTGTTCCCCCTTGCTTTTAATTACTGCACACAGCACCATTGATTCTTTACCCTGATAATCCGCTCCAGCCACGCCCCCTTCCCCTCTCCGTCTATCTATATAACTATCCCCAGTCCTTAGTATCCCTATGCTTGATAAAGGAATGCGGCCACTCCCCCAACAGTGGCTAGCCAATCCCGAAACGCGTCGCATACCGGTGACGTCACCGCCGGGCGACTGCGCCGTGTGTTTGCTCCCCACGCCTCGTTTTCGCCTCCTATGTACACGGCCGTGTCCCTCTACATCCTAGAGGTGAGAGAGCGACGGCTTTCTGAACATATCACAGCGTTTTCCCGGCATTGGCGCCCCCTTACCCTTCTCAGCCCCACCACCGGAACCCCTGCTCTGAAAAACGGGCCCTGTGCCCCCACTTACAGACTGGACTTTTTTAATACCTGCACCTGGACCTCAAGGAAGAATATACCAGCACCACACTCTGCCATACCAACATCCCCTGATGAGAGGCAAGCCTAAGTGAAGTAGCTGTAACCTGGACTTGCTGAGATTTGCAGTTCCACCATCTTCCCAGCCCAGCATGCAGGACCTGAATCGTGACATCATATACCCCCATGTGAGTGGATAAATGTTGCTGTAATAAATTGAATTGTGATACATATTCAGAGGCGCCCCCTTTCCTTGTTTTTCTTTCTAGCTTATTGGAACCCGCTCTCTGGTTCTCCTGGGAGGCTGCCCTGACTGACCCCAAGACACTCTTAATCTTTGAGGGTATATCTATGTATACAAATATATATATATACATATACCGTTATCACCCCTGGACTATTTGGTAATATTGTATGAGGTACAATACTTGTGTTGTTGCGCCTTTTTTACTTGTTTTTTTTTCCTTTGGAGTGATGTCATCACACGCTGGCCAATGATGATGGTTTTATTTAAACTCCAAACTTTCTATGAGATATAAAATACTTCCCCAGGCTGGTTCAGTTATATAGAATATTCTCCATGGTTACAGCCGTGATATACAGCCCAGATCAATAAAAGTATACAATGTATATAAGACTGGACTGGACAACCCCTTCAGAATCCTAGAAAAGCCGGGAATGTCTATACTCACCAGAAGAGGCTTGGAGGAGGACACAGAGCAGGAGGAGAACGGTCTGGGATCTCATGGTGAATGAGGCTCTCGTGCCGATGGCACAGATAGAGGATGTCTAGAGAGGAAACTCTGTGGTTGGGTCATTTCAGGGGGACGAGTCTACAGAAAAACCACATTGCGTGCACAGAGGTGGCAGAATATCACTCAATCCCTTTCCATGTGGATTATAGAGAGACGAGACATTTACACCATCACACAACATCCACAAAAAGCTTTCACTTCTCTCCCTGAGATGAATTCTAACAACACTTGTTTCAATAGAAACCTGACTATTCCTCCAACTGACACCAATGATGGGGCACTATTCCTCCAACTGACACCAATGATGGGGATCTATTCCTCCCACCGACACCAATGATATGACACTATTCCTCCAACTGACACCAATGATGAGGCACTATTCCTCCCACCAACACCAATGATGAGGCACTATTCCTCCCACCGACACCAATGATGGGGCACTATTCCTCCAACTGACACCAATGATGGGGCACTATTCCTCCAACTGACACCAATGATGGGGATCTATTCCTCCCACCGACACCAATGATATGACACTATTCCTCCAACTGACACCAATGATGAGGCACTATTCCTCCCACCGACACCAACGATGGGGCACTATTCCTCCCACCGACACCAATGATGGGGCACTATTCCTCCCACCGACACCAATGATGGGGCACTATTCCTCCCACTGACACCAATGATGGGCCACTATTCCTCCCACTGACTCCAATGATGGGGCACTATTCATCCCACCGACATTAATGATGGGACACTATTCCTCCAACTGACACCAATGATGGGGCACTATTTGTCCCACCAACACCAATGATGGGGCACTATTCCTCCCACTGATACCAATGATGGGGCACTATTCCTCCCACTGACACCAATGATGGGACACTATTCCTCCCACTGACTCCAATGATGGGGCACTATTCATCCCACCGACATTAATGATGGGACACTATTCCTCCAACTGACACCAATGATGGGGCACTATTTGTCCCACCAACACCAATGATGGGACACTATTCCTCCCACTGACACCAACGATGGGACACTATTGATCTTTTGTGGAAAAGAATCAAGCAACCAATTTTATACAAAAGTAAAAAACAAAACCATAGTACAAAACTTCAACAGAAATCATAGGAATACACATCCATGTTCAGAATATATACAATATATACATAGTCCACTACCAAAACATTTTTAGAAAACTATTTACATAAAGCAGCAGAGAGGGCCTAAGAGGCACAACCCATCACCTATGTACGCAGCCATTTATCAAAAATTAATCCAAAAAATAATACTCTAGGGTGATAAGAGACAGACAGCCACACCCGGGAAAGAGACTCCTGGCAGTCAGGGAGGCTTGAAAACCCTCCACACCTTCAACCAAGCCCCCTGACTCCGCTTGTCTCTCTCAGCCCCCTGACTCCGCTTGTCTCTCTTAAGCACCCAAATCTTCCCCACCTCATGCAGAATGTCATACACCACCACCTCAACAGGAAGGATTTTATGCCGAATGCAGACCTGACACCGTGCGTTCCAGGTGAAATAACAGATTACTAGGCTAACTAGAAAAAGTGTATCCAAACAAAAAACCCCACCAGTACTGAATGCTCCGTACACCCACTCAGCATAACCCAGCCTGGAGAGGAAAGGAACACAGAGGGCCCACCCCATCTGTTTGTACACCTCTATGTTAAAAGGGCAATGAGGCAGAAAATAGTCCCTAGTCTCCTCCTCACCTGCACACTCCTCCCGAGGACAGCTACGATCCATCCCACTGCGGAATTTCAAATTGCCCCGAACATAGAGCCTCCCATGGAAGCACAACCAGGCCAGATCCCTAAATTTATGAGTCTTAACCCTGCCCTCAAAACTGGGACTGGACAATCCCTTAAGGCCAGTGGGTCATGAAAGACTTTGGACTCATAAGGACTTTCCTCGGAACCGAATCTGAGATCTTCAGCCAACAATCGCCACTGCCGTAGTAACTTCAGGCACGGAGCGACATAGGCTGGTAGCTGACCACGATGACCCCTGCGATTCTTCACTTGGCCACCTTCTTTCCAAAGTCATAGAAAAGGCCTAAACCAAGATCTAAATATGCCTACCCATCCAGGAGGTTCCACTGCAAGCATATTACCAATGGTAAATTTGAGAAATAGCAGTGAAAAGAAAAGAACTGGGTTGACCATACCTAAGCCACCCTCCCTCCTGGATAGATAGGTGACATTCCTCTTGATGGGGTTCAGTCTGTTTCCCCACAGCATCTGGAAGAACACACTACTGACCCTAGCATAGAGAGACACTGGCAAGATGCAGACAAAGCTAACATACAAGAAGATCGGAATCAGGTAAGTCTTAATCAGATCAACCCTTTCCCTCATAGATAACTTCCATCTCTTCCAGCTGACCACCTTAGTATTGGCAATTTCCAGTCTGCCTTCCCAGTTTTTGAGGCCATAATCGCCGGGTCCAAATTCAATGCCTAGAATCTTCATTCTTTCCTGGGGCACTGGAAAGGTGTCCGGGAGATCAAACCCCTCACCTTCCTTTCCCATCCAGAAAACGTCACTCTTTTCCTGATTGATCTTGGAGCCTGATGCTTCAGAATACCGCAATATCAGAGAGACCACCTCCTCTGCCTCATCCTTCCCAGTGACAATCACCGGCACATCGTCCGCATAGGCAACAACCCTCAATGGCGGCTCACCCGGGAGCCCCACTGGCACCCCACACAACATGCCGCTCTCTAGCCTCCTGATGAAGGGGTCGATTGCAAACACATAGAGCAGGGGACTCAGGGGACAACCCTGACGCACTCCAGAGCCAACCTCAAAGGACTGCCCAACCCAACCATTAACAAGAGGAAAGCTTTCTGCCCCCTTATACAAGACTTTTAACCAATCGACAAAACCACCCGGCAGACCGTACTTACTAAGGAGCAACCACAGGTACTCATGGTTAACACGATCAAATGCCTTTGCTTGATCCAATGTCAGCAAATACTTTCCCCAGCCTGCAGCCCTGCACCGCTCCAAGGCCTCTCGGACAGCTAAAACCGCTGTGAAGGTGCACCTACCCTGGAACAGTGCTGATGGCGAGAAAGCAAAGACTCTGCTACTGACGATAGGCGCCAGAAAATAATCTTTGCCAGTATCTTTCTATCGCCATTAAGAAGGCTGATGGGGCGCCAATTCTCAATCATCGAAGGATCTTTACCCTTTGAAAGAAGAATCACAGCTGAGTGCCTCATGGAAGGGGGAAGCACCCCCCCAGCAAGGCAACTGTTAAAAATCTCTACCAAATGTGGAGCCAGAATAGACTTAAAGGCTTTGTAAAACTCAGCCGTCAAGCCATCCGGTCCAGGTGACTTTTTGATGGCAAGCTGTTCAATTGCCCTCATCACCTCATCAACTGTGATCTCCTCTGTCAAATTCATCAATGGAACATCTCCACCATTTAGACCTGGAGCAGAGTCCAAAAAGCTGTCCATCTTGTCATGGTCAAGCTCTTTCCTCCCAAGAAGGTCAGCATAAAAGGACCTCACGACCTCCAGGATCCCTGACCTGGATTTTGTCAAGGAACCTGTACTGTCCTTAAGGCCAACGACCGTTTTAACAGCTACACCTTGTTTGCAGTTCTGATAAGGGTCAGGCGAGTGGTACTTTCCAGAACCAAAATGCATGCTAGTCATATTGACACCTGAGAAGGAGTTTCACTTCGGAGATTGCCCCAAGATCTCTTCCTCTCGAGACAATAATATCCAGCTTCCTCCATAAACGTTGGTAGGTCATGTATTTATGAAACTGTGTTCTATTGGCTAGGCCCACGAAGAATCCAGTGATCCTCTTTTTGGTCAGCTCCCACCACTCAGCCTTGCTGCTACAAAAGTCCAGAATGGTCACCTTTCCTGAAAGAATTCCTCAAAGGATTGTCTAACATGTTCTTCCTTGAGTAGAGTCGAATTCAATCTCTAGATGTCCTTGCCCCTCTGAGGGGCGTCTGAAGCATTCAGGACTACAGATAGCATACAGTGATCAGAGAACTCTACTGCCTGCACCACTGAGGGTGAGAAAGCAGAGGTCTCCTTAAAAAAAAACTATCTATCCTACTCTGACTACTACCTCGATGAAAGGTGAACCCTGTGTCATCCGGGAGGTGCTTAATGTGCACATCCACAAGACCAGCATCCCTAACCATACTATTTAAAAAAACGCTATCATATCCCAGCCTGTCCTTGAAGTCCTTCCTGTCCTTGGGCCTAGTTATTGTATTAAAATCACCTCCAAAGACCACTTGCCGGGATGTAAAAAGAAATGGCTTGATCCTTGTAAAAAGGCATTTCCTGTCCCACTTTGTGTGCGGCCCATAAACATTAATTAGGCGCAGGTCCTGCTCCCCCACAAGGACGTCTAAGACCATACATCTCCCAATTTCCACCTCAATAATCCGCCAGACAGTTACCATGCCGGTTTTAAACAACACCGCCACACCGCCGTAAGGCTCGGCCGCAAGAGACCAGTAAGATGGACCATACCTCCACCCTCTCTTGGCCATAGGAATATCTGCCAAGGAGGTGAGCCAAGTCTCTTGCAAAAAATACAATTTGAGCATCTAATTGGCTGAAGAAAAAGAAGGCCGTAGAACGAGCTCTTACTGACTTAATGGTGGCAACATTTATTGTTACCACTTTTAACGGAGGGGGAACCGCCATTTGGGTTATTGGGTGGATTGCTTCTTAGCTCCCCTCTGCTGCTCATCACTAGAAGCCACTCTCTTTCTTGAGGCCGCCTCAAACTCCATTTCAGAATCATAACTTTGCTCCGAAGAATCCCCAGAAGAGGAAATATCCCACTTAGAGGACTTATGACAGTTGGAGACAGGCACTGGAGCTTCCTGACCCCTTACTGTCCTCACCGCCTGCTTCTTTCGCCTCCCATGTGACATCATCCGGTGACCCCGCCCTTATGCCTATATAAGTCGCCACACAACGCTTCCCTGCCATTACGGGCAGAGAGAGCCTTGTGTCAACATCGGAAGGAAGAAGAAAAAAAAGAAGAAGAAGGTGGCGGTAGCGACAGCGACAAGACCGAGCCAACGCTAGTAAAAGAGCTGTAAGAAGATAGCGGAGGCCCGGCAGAAGAGCGGGACAAGATCCCCGGAGCTGTCTAATAAAGTACTGTATAAACTCGAGTATAAGCCGAGTTTTTCAGCACATTTTTTTGTGCTGAAAGTGCCCCTCTCGGCTTATACTCGAGTCAATCACTTTTCTGCAGCAGAAAATGAAATTTTTTGACCCGACTTTGGGGCCCGTATCTCGGGGCCACTTGGTGCTAGGATCCCAAGTATTCAAACCCAGTGGAAGTAGCACTACAACATATCCAAAGATGGGGTTCCTAGCACCAAGTGCCCCGAGATACAGGGCCCCAAAGTCGGTCAACTGTGTCCATCTGCAGCAATGTCATTTCGGGACCCTTTGGGTCCAGGGACCCCAAATTTTGGCTGCAGCTAGGGGGCATTTAGGAACCCTTAACTACCAAGTTTGAAGTTTGGGGGACCTATGGCTGCAAATGGGCACATTGAGGCTGCAAATGGGCATTGTTGACCCTCTTTTCCACTTACAGTAGCTGTACATTTCTCACCCTAGGCTTATACTCGAGTCAATACGTTTTCCCAGTTGTTTCTGGTAAAATTGGGTGCCTCGGCTTATATTCGGGTCGGCTTATACTCGAGTATATACAGTACTTTAAAAACCTGTTTTGTGTTTTTTTTATTAACACTTTTTTCCCCAGGTGAATGGGTAGGGGTACATTGTACCCATACTCATTCACATAGGGTGGGGTCGGAATCTGAGGGCCCCCTTATTAAAGGGGGCTCCCGGATTCTGATAAGTCCCCCGTCCGCAGACCCCGACAACCAATGGCCAGGGTTGTCGGGAAGGGGACAAGGGACAAGGTGCTTTGGGGCAGGGCCGCAGGGCCCCCCTTCCCCAAAGCACCCCCCCATGTTGAGGCCCTGGTATTGCCCTGGTATTGTCCTCGTATCCTGGTATTGAGGCCCTGGTATTGCCCTTGCCCTGGTATTGTCCTCGAGCCCTGACCTGTATCCTATTGACCTGAAACCCGATTCTGATTCTGAACCTGATCCCTGATCCTGAACCTATTTGTACCTGTTCCTGTCTGTTCCTGGATCCCTGGATCCTTGCCCTGCAGCCTGATCCCTTCCACCTTGTCCCTGTCTGTCATACTCCTTGTCCCCATCCGCTGATCTCCTGTTTATGACCCTGGCCTGGCTAAGACTACGATTCTGATATCCCTTTTGCTGTATATGCTGGTCAGTTTGTTGTCACTGTTTGTTCACACTGTTTGGTATTGGTGATGCGTTTATATTTGTATGCTTTATATTAATTAATTACTTACTTTTTCACTTACTTACGTTTGGTTCTCTCTGTCACAGTCACGCAGTTCTGGTCACATCTGATTTATGACAGTTTTAAACTAGCTAAGAAAGCGAACAGGACACGTTGTTGGATCTACTCTGAGTCTCCACTGAGCTCTAGTGCCCCAGCAATGACGGTGGTACATGATATATAGGATGTTCATATTGGTGTGAGGAGTTTTGACAAACTAGTAAAATCCAAACAGACACTTGTCAATAGAATTCAATGATACATTTCTAGAGGGTAAAATTTATTATAATTTTAACAATAGCTCTGGTTCTTGCCAGCTTTGGTACCGGGATAACTAGGTAGCCCACAAGTGTACTTCAACTTTAGTTTGGTATTAATGCGGATCTACAGATTATAAGGTAATTCCCCCTAATGCAAGAGGTTCATGTGTGCTGGTGAAACTCGTCCCAGTATCTTGTGTCACAGCCGATCGTGAGGATCTGATGGTGCGAGAGAAGGTAAGAATGGCAGGGACAGCTGGAAGGAAAGTGTTCACCAACCTCGACCAGGTCTAGGCATGGTTTCCTGTGTGTACACGGTGGGGGGCTTGAGCTTATGAAACGATTGAACAATTTCTCATCCATTGAGGATGGGATGTTTTCATGTAACTGTTGAAGCTACAAGGAAGTTCCCACAGTCCAGTGGGATTGTTATACCTGGATCGGGGATGCTAGTGACAAAGTTCAGGCCCATATGGATAAGGTTTAGATCCCTGCAAGGCAAAGCCAGAGCTATAGCTAGTAAAGGTTGAAGTCCTTTTAAGTGTCTGGGAATCTTTCGGGATTAATTTTTTTTTTATTTTGCAGCGGATCATAGTTGAAGGAAGTAGTACTCATGTTGTTTTTGTTTCTATTCCTTCTATATGCCGTGATGAGGTGCTACTGTTGCCTGATTGGACGAGTGAACAGAGCCTGAGCAGATGATGACGCCCTGAAGCCCAACCCAAGTACAAGACACAGAGGATCCCAGAGGGACCGGCCTTCATGTCCTACTCTAGGTCATCCCTTCTGAAGAAGAGAGTCTTCATGTCAAGCCGTGTTTTCCTTTTTATGGACTCATGTGGGCTGTAAGGACTGATTCATTTCCATGAGTAAGAAGAAGATCAAGATTTATCGAGGAAAACATGGGAGCATATGACAAGAGGAGGGACTGTGAAATTTTCTGAAGATGTATTTAATATGTATTGTCATAAGAGTCTCCCAGTGTTAGTTCTCCCGCAGCCCACTCTAAAGAGCCTACTGGGACAGACTGATGCTGGTTGAGATCCGATAGGTAGTGGAAAACTTCCTGTTGTTTGGAGAAAGGTGTTTGCGGAGTGAGGATATGTCCACCCAGCAAAGGGGCCCTGTGCAATGCACAGAACGATCGTCTGGGGGATGTCTTCGCTCTGCAAACACATTACCGGTTTAGCGGATGTGCGCTCCTGTCACCCCTGTATGCCTGGTCAACGTATTTGGGGTGCCATGAGGTACACCTGCAGATAAGCTCCCATCAGCAGGAATTGTAGTCATCATTCATTGGTTATTGTATAATTTAATTTATCCTGTGTTGACATTCACATCCTGTAATGTTACATCCTTATTTGGTCATATCCTGTGAGGTCACAATCTGTGTAGGAGGTGATTGGCTGTTGGAGCCAGTACCTCCTCTTTGTAATTTATTTTGTTGTCTTTGAATAAAAGAACCAGTCAACTGCTCTGCAGCAGTGATGCTGATGGAGCTGAGAACGTAAGCTATGGTGATGTATGTTTACTGGGGAATAGGGGAGACATGGGTTTTTTAAGGCTGCATTATACCATTATATGAAGGGGCGCGTGTTAGCGCAGGTGAGATTGGTTATGTATAGCCAATCTCTCCATGACAAGGTGTACTGATAGCAGATTGGCTGCAAGTACTTGGGACACCTATT
Organism: Lithobates sylvaticus; assembly: GCA_028564925.1. Lineage (NCBI taxonomy): Eukaryota > Metazoa > Chordata > Amphibia > Anura > Ranidae > Lithobates > Lithobates sylvaticus. Next base: position 2,354,424 of record CM053027.1, read on the forward strand.
GCTATACCTTCATTCCTCTCAGTGCAGGTTTTTGAGAGGACTGGAGGTATAGTGGGGTTGGAGATCCCAGATGAGGAGCAAGGAGAAGTCCACCTTTTTCTTTGATGTGTGTCTTTCAAGTGCTGTTGCCAACGGACTGCATGGGAGGTCGTCGTATGCCTGGTCATGCATGTGGTGCCCAAGAGGCTGCTGTTCTGGCCACGCTTGATCCACTTCAGACAAAGGTTGCAAACAGCAACCGTGTGATCTGCTGCACATGTGTCAAAAAAGGCCCACACCAAGGAACTTTTCAAAATCAGTGGGGAGTCAGCAGCGCCCTGCACCTGCGGAGCTCTGCGGTGTGATGCAGTAGGGTGGCTGCCCTTAAACTGCCCCCTAGAGGACATCCTGCCTTGTTGGAGTTGTGCCGCCTCCTCCTTTTCCTCCTCTCTTCTATCAGGCACTCAAGTAGAGTCAGTGAGCTCATCATCCCCTCCCTCCTCATCACTTGGCAGTATGCTGCAGCTGGGGGAACATGATTGCCAGTTTCTTGTCCTTCTTGGGCACCTCCTCTCTCTAGACTCACTTTACTCCATTCCTCAACCTGGGAACCAACATTGTTGCCTTCAAATTGCTGCATATCTTCCAGCAGCATGTACCCAACACTGCGGTTGAATAGTTCGGGGGACTCCTCCATGCATGATGGTGGGGATACGAAAGCAGCTGCATAGGAAGGCAAACTACTCTGAGCCTGGGTGACAGAGGATAAGGAGGATGAGGACGGCTTCATTATCCACTCCACCAACTCTTCTACATGTTCTGGCTCAATAACACAGCCAGTAGCAGAAAAAAAGTCCACGGCCAGCACTGTTGACTGTAGACACAGAGGCTTCTTGCCCTCTTATAGTGGCCTGTGAGCGTTTACCTCTCCTTGGTGGCCTTCCGGACATGATGTATATTTTTGTTTTGCAACACCACACTGCATTGTGTAATGTGTACACCACCAGAAAGTAATAGCAACTGCACTACATCTGCACTGTATGCACAGCACCTGTGTGTGTGTGTGTGTGTGTGTGTGTGTATTTATATATATATATATACTCTGCATTCAGCGTAGCCTATATATACAGTGCATTCGGCGGTGTACAGTATACAATACAGTGTAGTTTGGTGTTGAAAAAAAATACCCATCATGTCCGGAAGGCCTTCAAAGAGAGGCAGACGCTCACAGGCCACTAAAAGGGGGCAAGCAGCCTCTGAAATAATATTTACCAACAGGGACTGTTCCTGCACCCAACAAGAGAAACTGTGAGGGGTTACTGTGTTCTGCCACCATCAACACCTAATGCCCAATTTTTCAGCAGAGTATATAGTGCAGTCCGTATAGTATATATACTGCAGTTCAGAGTATATAGTTTATATACTGCAGTTCAGAGTATAAAGTGCCCTATATATATATATATATATATATATATATATAAATACAGTGCAGGGTATATAGTGCACAATATATAATAATATAGCGTATTGGAGTGGTTAAGGGGAGCCCCAGTTGAAGTCTGTGTAAGACGAAACGCGTCGGGAGAACTTTGCAGATACACTACTATCAGTGCGTTTTTATATTTTGCTTTGCTTTTAATATTTTTTACCAAAATGCATTTTGGAAGCTAATGCAAATTTTTAAGCAATAAATAGAGTCCTTGCCCGGACCTTTTTACGCGATGAGGAGGCCCTCTCTGTTTTCTTTATCCACATACCCTTACATGTCGAGGTGACCCGCGTACTTTGGTGAAAGCCCTTGGATCGGTTCCTGTTGATCTACTGCTGGTCGGTGAGTGACAACTGCCGCTGAACTTCACCGCATACATCGATCTTGTATAGGCTTAGGCCTTACAAATTCCAGGCTCGTTTGACCCCTCACCACCAGTTAGTGGGTCCACCAGATGTGGTAAGAGTACCAATTCCATTTTACATTTTCCTGTTTGCAACTGAATCCGACATCTAGAGGACACAGTTTTCAAGCAATTTCTTGTTACATCTATGTATGATATGGACATTATTATATGGTTTTAATGGCGTCCGAATAGTTTCGAAGAGACAATTCATTCATAGTGGGTTATTTTGCTATGTTTATCCATAAGTTTCTTCCATAAGATTTTAGTTATCTAAGTCTTTTTTGGTGCTACCCAGTCTATGTTTTTATTGCCTTGAATCATGCCATCATATGCTTAAACGCACAGACAGTCATTATATACATTTTTTGTCTACACTTATTTTTGGGCCACCACAACTTACATACATTGTGTTTTGTTGTTTTTTTGCCCTGCTTTGTGAGTCAGTGTTAACTTTGATCGCCATCACTGCTCGCTCAGAGTATTTGGTTCGTTCCCTGATCTCACTTTTCATGGACACTGTTAGTCACGCGTGTCTATAAACAGTACACGGGGCCTACTTACAGCATCTCCTTTTTCCTACTTGGAGATCGGTTGATCCCGTTCATTTGTATATGTGCACTAGATGATACTTGTTTTGAATGGTACACGTTTTTCATGGCGTGCACAAAGGACTGACGTCCCTTCTATTTTTTCTTTTTTATATTAATATTTGAACATTTAATGGTGGTCTTGATTTCCCCATGCATGCCCACTAAAAATGTTCTCACACGTTCTATCCTAGCGCCACACTTTTCCCATTCACTTTCTAATCCACAATTTGTCACATTGTTGTGTCGGCAGCTATAAAAAAAATTTTGTAGGAAAGCGCAGCTATTCACCCACACCATTCAAGGGGAGCCCTATGACAGACAGAATTAAGAAAAAAATGGCATTGATTCCCCCCGTCCATACCAGGTCCTTTGGGTCTGGTATGGATTTTTGGGGGGGGGGGACACAACACCATTTAAAAATAAAATTGGCGTGGAGTTCCCCCTAATATCCAAACCAGACTCGAAGGGCCTGGTATGGACTGGGGGGGAATCCACGCTGTTTTTTTAAATGATTTTTTATGTATATTGCCGGGATCTGGCAATACATTAGAGCCGTGAGCAATTTTAAATCACATTTTTTACTTTAGAAATGTCATTTTGCTGCAGTACTTTTCTAAACATGGAAAAAATTTGCTACTTTACAGGCAGACTAAGGGGGCCCCCAGGACGATATTTAAAGGAATATTTCATTTTTATTGTTTCACTTTAAGCATTCTTAAAATCACTGCTCCTGAAAAAACGTCTGTTTTAAAAACGTTTTTTTGCATTGATACATGTCCCCTGGGGCAGGACCCGGGTCCCCAAACATTTTTTATGGCAATAACTTGCATATAAGCCTTTGAAATGAGCACTTGGATTTTTCATGTTCGTGTCCCATAGACATCACGCTGCGAACCAAAGCGTGATGGTGAAGGATAGCGGCGGCATTATGGGTTGGAAAACTGCCCCTGTGGTAAAACAAAAGCTAAAATTGATGGAAAGGGTTATATCCACCAGCTGAAATGGCAGAAGCTGTAAAGCCAGCAATTTCACCAAGCTGGTATTGGGATGATGGGTATGAGGTTAGCTATAGGTGTACTTTTTCTTTTTGTTCTAGTAGCTGGGACATAGAAACCTTCCTGCTCAAAGCTGGAGATGGCAGGACATTGATGACTGAATCTGAGCATTGTTGTAGCTTATACTTGCCCCCACCCTTTATGTACTGATGGTGAGCTTCTCCCTCCCCACAAGAAGTGCTGTAGGGAAAACCTCTGACACTCCTTGAACTACTTTCATCCCTATTGTTTGAGGTTGATGATAGTTAATCTTGTATAGGAGGAGGGGTGGAAATGGAGGAGCTTGAAGTAGCAGAAGAGTAGAGAGGTTCTTTTACTCTCTATCACTGGTCTTTGTAAATTGCAATCGGAACAAAATGTGGATACTTTACTCATCTCTCTTATCCTAGTAGAGATTGTGGTCTCCTCAGGTCAGTCAAAGCTCTTCATGTTTGTTAAGCCCCTTTCACACTGGGGCGGTGAGCCGCTGTGACGGTAAAGCAGCGCTATATTTAGCGCTGCTTTACCGTCGTTTTCACCGCGGTTTTTCGGCCGCTCGCGGTGCGGTTTTACCCCCCGCGAGCGGCCGAAAAAGGGTTAAACACCCCCCGCAGAGCGCCGCCGTAGCCGCGGTATTACCGCGGTAACCGCGGTATTGCCGCGGTTTTACGGCGGTCTCCCATTGTAATCAATGGGAAGGAGCGGTATAGGAGCGGTGAACACACCGCTCCTATCCCGCTCCAAAGATGCTGCTAGCAGGACTTTTTTTACCGTCCTGCTAGCGCACCGCTCCAGTGTGAAAGCCCGCCGGCTTTCACACTGGAGTGAATGGGGCCGGATTTTTTCATGCGGTGAACAGGCGCTATTTTTAGCGCCGCACCGCATGAAAAACGCCCCAGTGTGAAAGGGGCCTTAGTGATTGTCAGGAAGGTGGGGGGATTATCAGGGTGGTATACCAATGAGTCCTAGGGGAAGGAAATGGGATGGAAGGATGGAGGTGGAACTGAAGTCGGTATTATTGGTATAAGAATATTTTATTGATAATACACAAGAAAAAAATAATATGTATCTTAATCAATAATGAGGATCTACTGTATCTTCTAAAGGTGGTTGTCAGATAAAAAGAAACAAACACTGCATTTAAAAAATAATATATTGTATATAGAAAGTAAAAAAGCAACTGTTGAATAATACGACTAAGCACAAATAAAAAGCAGAAAACATTGAGATACAGCCACCAATGGTCACTAGACATGTGCAAAAGGAAAAAAATTGTTTTGTTTCGTTTTAATTCGTTAATTAATTCATTTAGTTTAGTTAGATTCGTTAAATTTGTTAAATTCCTTTTTTGGATTTCGTTTAGTTTTCGACCGATTTTCGAATTCGAAAATATTTCAACCAAATTCGAAAATATTTCTACCGGATTCGAAATTATTTCAACATGATTCGAAATTATTTCAACCGCATTTGAAACTATTTCAACCGGATTAGAAAATATTTTGCGACCCAACTTTGGGTCCACGTATCTCAGGGTCACTTAGCGATAGAAACCCCAAATTTGGATATGTTGTAGTGCTAGTTCTACTGTGTTTGCATACCAAAATTGGTATTTTCTAGCTACAAGTTGCCCCGAGATATGTGGCCCCAAAATCGGGTCGAAAAATGTCATTCTCTGCTGCAGAAAAGTGCTTGACATTTTGCGACCCGACCTTGGGGCCACGTATCTCGGGCACTAAAACATCTCCAAATTTGGGGTTTCTATCACCAAGTAACCCCGAGATACGTGGACCCAAAGTCGGGTCGCAAAATATCTTCGAATCCGGTTGAAATAGTTTCAAATGCGGTTGAAATAATTTCAAATGCAGTTGAAATAATTTTGAATCATGTTGATACTATTTCAAGCGGATTCGAAAATATTTTGCGACCCGAATTTGAAAAAAAAAATGAAATTGATTCCAACAGTCTGCAGAAGATCTGCAAAAAAAAAAAAAAGAAGTGAAATGGCTGTTAATAGTCTACAGGAGATCTGCTATTAAATTATATATTTTTTTCTATTCTGTTCTAATCTTTTCTATTTGAATTATACATTTTGGAAGATGGTTATTTACTTATATACATCTGTCACATAAAAAAAAAAGATGTGAAATGGCTGTCACGGATGTCGATCGCAAGGCAAGTACATATGCTGTATGTCATTGTCCACTTGCCACAACAACTGCCACAAGTGCCAAGACACCTGCCACGAGTGCCACGTGACCGACCACAAGTGCCACATGACCTGCCACGTGACCAAGTTGTGGATCGCAAAATATTTTCGAATCCGCTTGAAATAGTATCAACATGATTCGAAATTATTTCAACCGCATTTGAAACTATTTCAACCGGATTCGAAAATATTTTGTGACCCGACTTTGGGTCCACGTATCTCAGGGTTACTTGGTGATAGAAACCCCAAATTTAGAGAGGTTGTAGTGCTAGTTCTACTACTACTACTACTGCTAGATATTTTGAATTTCGTCCGCTATTTTTCGATTCGAAAAAATTTGGATTAGGTTAAATTAGTTAGTATTGTAATTCGGTAATTCGGATGCATCCGAATGTCCGAATAATGAAAAATTCGTCCGAATTTCGATTCGGAACATAACGGAATGCACATGTCTAATGGTCACCAATCCTTCAAGTCACTTGTCAACTTTGAGCCAGAGACTTAAGCTGACCCTAGATGGCTCCAATTTCAACCAATGTCTGCTGAATCAGCTGGAATTGGAGAAGTTGGTGGTCCTGTAAGTGTCACCAGTTTGAGTTCTTTACATACTGTGTGCTTTGTTCTCATACAATTTCCAGGCTGACAATCTGGGGAGATGTTTCAATTCCTGTCATTATAGTAAGTTGGTTCCATTTCCATCTCCATCTGATCCCTTCTCCTTGTCCTCCTCTCACTCCGATTCTTCTCATTCTTCATCTTCCTCAGGTCATTGACTATAAAGATGAGGAGAACAGTGTAGAGGACAAAGACCGCAATGGGTGACAGGAGGTGACGTATCCCAGGCCAAACTTCTCCTAAATGGAGATAATGGGGTACAATGAGAGAGTTGTACAGAATAGTAAATATTATCTATGAAATCCAGTCAGATCTTCAGTACAGCAGTGTCAGTATAACAGGACAGAACACAATATTATAGGGCTGCACCATCTTTAATGCATCTTTTAGGGTGTGCCCCCCAAATCTCTGTCAGTATAACAGGACAGTCACACTGGTAACAGGGCAGAGATTCTGGTTGTCTTGATAAGGACATAGCCGGCCATTTAATAACTCGTCCAGTAAACATGGAGGATAGAAGAAGGTCAGATTATCATCACACAATGACAGCGGGCCGAGTGAGGACAGGACTATGTGAGAGAGTCGCCAGTCATTGTTCTGTGTTTAACCAGTTGGCTCCGAGCGGCTGTATATTTGCATGCAATAGCACCAGCAGTGCTGTGCTGAGAGCGCGTGCCGTGCGCACTCCTGGTACAGTAACCGGCAGCCACAGAAAGTTCTCAATCGCTCCTTGCAATCGGGAGTCTTCCGATCATGTGGCCACCATGACAGCCAATCACAGTGGTCACATGGCCAAAAGCCCTGCCCCGCCTACCAGAGTAGCAAACCCCAGCGATAGCTAGCACCAAGGGGTTAAACCTTATAAACCATAGCAGGGTCCCACATACGGCATGGTAGGTTATGTTTTTATTGGATTTTCTGATACCATGGTATGTTCTTTCCTTTAGTTTTCTATGTAAGGTGTTTTTTGACTATATGGCTGTGAGTTAATTGTATACAATTATTTTTAGATAAGTGATATGTTTTTGCTCTAGGTTCTCAGTGGCAGTCTGTCCAGCTGTGTTTTCATATTTCTTTTGGATTACACCAGTGGCGGCCTGTCTATAGGGGGTGCACGGGCGTCGCCCCCCTCCAGGCAGTCACAAAAAAAACTGGTCCTTTAAAAAACAATACAACAAAAAGGTCCTTAAGTGCACTGTGTTCAGAAGCGGGACACAGTGCGACGCCGGACACAGTGCACTTATGGGAAGCGCCATGTTTATGCAATCACGAGATTGCAGATGCGGTGCTTCATTTGCAGGCTTTTATCCCGCCTTGCGGGGCTTTCCAAAGCACAGAGTAGCTTGCGCCTGGCGCTCGTAGTATCTATTACTACGGCCGGGTGGTTTGATTGTGTCATGGAAAATTTTATTAATGTATGTTGTCAGATGCCCCCCAGTGTGGGTTTTGCTGTAATGCGCTCATGTGAGCGTATTCACACATAAAGACGTTGGCGGAAGACCATTGGCTACGGAAATCTTCCTGTGGACACTACAGACGTGTTTGGTGGTTTAAGGAAGTTCATTTGTGCCTCACCGGGAGACTGGCCATTTCCCGGTGACTGCATTAATAACTTCAAGCGAACATTTCTGTGTACATGTTGGAACTATAGCATAACGATATAAATATTATGGCCCACTGAGCCATGGTTTTTATATCTTTCGTTGTCATTGAAAGCAGTTAGACGGTTTGGACATCACTGCTTAGTCTGTTTGAATGTATTCTGTGATTGGTTCTTTTGAAGGAAAACAATTGTCCCTGTATTGTAACACCATTGTATTGTATTGTATGTCCTTATATGGTCATTCACATCCTGTGTGAATAAGATGAGGCCACATCCTTTGTGGGAGGGGTTTAGCTGTCAGAGGCAAACCCTTGAGGGTGTGGCCTTGAAGGGATTTTGAAATAAAGTGGTTCGCTCAGCTCAGGAAAGGAGGATTGCTGACTGACCAGGCTGAAGCCCCATACACACGGTCGGACAATCCGCGGACCAGGTCCGTCGGACCATGTCCGTCATACTTTGTCCGATGTTGGTTTTGCGTACACACGGTCGGACAAAGTTGTCGGAAAATCCGATCATTCTGAACGTGGTGACGTTTGTTGCCTACGACGGGACTACGTAGAGGCTAGTAGCCAATAGCTTTGGTCTTGTAATGTGATCTGAGCATGCATAGCACTTTGTCCGGTCGGACAACCGTACACACGATCGGATTTGGTGTGATCGGAACGTGTTGACGGCAAATCTTTCCAGCAGGAGATAAGACTTTGTCCGTCGGACAAACCGACGTACACTGTCCGATGGTGCATACACACGGTCTGATTTTTCAACAACATTGTCCGATCGGACAGAATCCATGAAAAAGTCCGACCGTGTGTATGGGGCTTAAGATGAGGCTGTAAGAATATTTGCTGTTGATGGCTGTTTACTGGGGAATGGGAAACCAGGGGTTTGGGAGGTAATGGAAGATCTAAAGGTAAGGCATTATATCATTAAGACAGAAATGGGTATTTATATTAGAAACAGGAAAAATTGGCTGTTTGCTATACAGACAGTCAGTTTTTTACCATGTCAATTGACATCTGAGTTAGATGTCACTTCCTGTTTTCCTGTTTTCTCTCTCCCATTGCGCCCAGTAGAGAGAAAACCGGAAGTATGAGAGCGGACTCCTCCATCACCGCTGCCAGTGCCCGTGTGAAGGTAGGAGACACTGCAGGAGAGGACAACACAGCAAGGTAAGTACAAGAAGGGGGGTTTAATGGGACACACTCTGCATTTGGACACAGACTGCATTTGATGGGACACAGGCGGCATTTGATGGGACACAGGCTGCATTTGATTGGACACAGGCGGCATTTGATGGGACACCGGCTGCATTTGATTGGACACAGGCTGCATTTGATGGGACACAGGCTGCATTTGATGGGACACAGGCTGCATTTGATTGGACACAGGCTGCATTTGATGGGACACAGGCTGCATTTGATGGGACACAGGCTGCATTTGATGGGACACAGGCTGCATTTGATGGGACACAGGCTGCATTTGATTGGACACAGGCTGCATTTGATTGGACACAGGCTGCATTTGATTGGACACAGGCTGCATTTGGTGGGACACAGGCTGCATTTGATGGGACACAGGCTGCATTTGATGGGACACAGGCTGCATCTAAGGAGGGACTCCACTGGGGACACCTGATGGCATCTGGTTGCAGGCGACGTGGCTAGTGACACGCTCAGGGCTCCCACTTTTGCATTATGGCGAGTTGAACAATTTCCTTTTATATTACAATGTAATAATGGAAATAATGCGCTTCAATCATCCTGACACCATAACAACCATGGTGCCGGGATGATTGAAGTGCTAACACCAGGTGTTTGGAGTATCTTTATCTGTTGATTGTTAAACTTTCTAGAATACACATTTCTATTGTTGTGTAGGATCTGGGCCTGCTGTCCCTCCATCCCTCTCTCCCTCTCCCCCATCCCTCGTTCATCTCAGACACTAACCACACCACCTTAGAGCCACGCCCACTATTTTTCTGAAACCACGCCCATTTTCACTAAGTGTGAGGGGTCAAAAAGGAAGGGTGGAATCTGGCGCCCCCTATCCTAAAACTTCACCAGCCGCCACTGGATTACACAATTTTGTAGATACTGAAGACTCCAGAGTAAAAAGCATAATTGGTGGGGCCCTTTACTTTCAGTTATGTGAGCTAAAGATGAATAGAATCCCCAGCCATGTAAACACTGGAGGGGGGATAGTTAAAGAAAACATTCTCACCATGGGAGGGGGCCTTGTCAGCAGGGACAACCCTAGCAAAGCACCTTGTCAAGATGTTAATGAGGACAACAGTCTCTTCCCTGGCTTAGTGGTTGTGGAGGTCTGCAGGCTGGAGGCTTATTCACATTTAGAAGCCCCCAATAAATTTGAGGGGGCACCCAGATAACACCCTCCCTCTTTGTGAATAAGTAAGGGGTGATACCCTACTCAATAACAAACACATTGTAGAGTCTACTGACCGCTCTGGTGGATAGAAGCTGATATATACAAAGGGGCGGGTCTTCTGGGTGATATAATTTACCATACATGGATATGACCATATTTGGTTAATGACATCATGGGATCTCAGTTATTCCTGACCAGCCCTCAGGGGGGATCTGACAGATTTCTAATCTATAATGGGTTAAATAAGAGTTAATAGATGGGACAAACGTCACTCACCTGGACAAGCGTCTTGTGTCTGATTGGTGGATCTCTCACTTATGTTGTTCTTTGCTGAACATCTGATATTCCAGGAATCGGGTGGTGACACAGGGGGCACAGTGACACGGACTGTCTGCTCTGAGCTGGTGACATTATATACCTCCAATCCTCCACTCACAGTCAGGTAGATGGAGGGGTCAGTCCCGTTCTCCACCCAGCAGGAGATCTCAGCGCTGCCATTCTGGAGACACCTCACATCCAGGACTGGATCTGATACCGGAACTGAGAGACACAGAGATGGGGAGATCTGTAACATGGCACTATAATGGAATATGATCTCCCCAATACCCCGTCCACCCCAATCCATTACAGTCATAAAAAGTCACAGAAATCCTGAAATATCTTTGCTGCAGAAACTTTTATTGCAAGATCCTAAAGGGGCCAATTGTGTGATTGGGATTCCTAGACTTTGGTTGATCTCTATAGGAGGGGACCACCAGCCAATAAAAAGCTACTCCTTCCGGAGGGGGCGTGGCCAACCATGGAGCAAGATGGCTGCTTAACCACCCAGCTCTGCTCAGTCCCGGGACAACCAGCGGTTCCCAGCACTTACCAGCAGCAGCTCCCTCTCCCTGATACATACCTCAGCAACTGGACGGAATGTCCAAGAAGAAATACCTCAGCCTCCACAAGCTGCGCCGCGTCACTGACTATTTCCCACAGCCGGCCATGCTATCATCCAAAGATGGCACCGGCGCGGTGCTTCATGATTCCTCACAGGACACAGGCGTCATGCAGGGACCTGCAGACAATTCGGAGCCCATGGAAAGTCTCACATCAGAACCTGCCTCTCCCCAGCAATCACCTTCAGATAGAGGTAAGCGGACTGCACTGTCCCCAGCACTTTCCCCTGCTAAGGAACCTCTGCTAAAGAAGTAGCACTGGGATGTCCAGACACGCACAAACCCTGAGGAAAATCCCTCAGACTCCCTAGCAGCCCTCCCTGCCAGTGACCAGCCGGCATCTGAGCACACACTAAAGCCCCATACACACGCTCGGATTATCCGAGGACCAGGTCCGTCGGATCCTGTCCGTCGTACTTTGTCCGATGTTGGTTTTGCGTACACACGGTCGGACAAAGTTGTCGGAAAATCCGATCATTCTGAACGTGGTGACGTTTGTTGCCTACGACGGGACTACGTAGAGGCTATTAGCCAATAGCTTTGGTCTTGTAATGTGATCTGAGCATGCGTAGCACTTTGTCCGTCGGAATTCGCTACATGCGATCGGATTTGGTGTGATCGGACTTTATTGTCAAAAAATCTATCCAGCAGGAGATAGGACTTTGTCCGTCGGACAATCCGATGGAAACTGTCCGATGGTGCCTACACACGGTCGGAATTTCCGACAACATTGTCTGATAGGACAGAATCCATCGGAAAATCCGACCGCGTGTATGGGGCTTAAAGCTCATTCTGCTCTCTCTGCAAAGAGACTTCCGTAATGAACTGCGCTCCTCTATTTCTGTATAAATAAAAAATAGATGCGCATCCAAAAATGTTACCAATATGTGCAAACCCAAACAAATAAATTTACAACTCCTATGCAACTCCTTTTTTTAAAAACACAATTTAATTATCTAAAATTAAATAAAATATATAAGAAAAAAAAATAAAAATGTTAAAGCGCCCCCGTCCCCGCGAGCTCGCACAGCAAAGAAAACGCATACGGAAGTCATGCCTGCATATGTAAACGATGTTCAAATTATACATGTGAGGTATCGCTGCGATCGTCAGAGTGAGAGCAATAATTCTAGTACTAGACCTCATCCGTAACTATAACCTGGTAACCGTAAAACATTTTTAAAGCATCGCCTATGGAGATTTTTAGGTACCGTAGTTTGTCACCATTCCACGAGTGCGTGCAATCATAAAGTGTGACATGTTTGGTATCTATTTACTCGGCGTAACATCATTTTTTACATTATGCAAAAAAATTGGGCTAACTCTTCTGTTTCATTTTTTTTAAAATTCATGAAGGTATCTTTTTCCCAAAAAGTTACGCTTAAAACACCGCCGCACAAATACCGTGTGACATAAAATATTGCAACAATCACTATTTTATTCTCTTGATTCTCTGATAAAAAAATATATATATATATATAATGTTTGGGGGTTCTTAGTAATTTTCTAGCAAAAAATATGGATTTTAACTTGTAAACACCAAATGTCAGAAATAGGCGTAGTCATGAAAGGGATATAGCAAAACTGTAAAAACTGCTCAGCTCCATAGATAAACAGGTGTGAGGGGGGAGGGGTTACATTGCTGGTAAATGACAGCTCCTGGCTCCATACTTCAGTTAGTAAACAGATGACCGGGGATTCCCTTCACCTATACCAGACCCTTATCCTAGGAGAGAATCTGGTAGAGGTGTTAATGAAGGAACATAAGAAAAGTGTGAGGGTCCTCCTCAAAATACATGGATCTCATGGTATGGATGTCAAGCAGGACCCTACACAAAATAATAACAAAAAATTGCATGAGGTCCTACCAGAGTGCATAGAAGACCCTTATCAGAGAAGGCAGCCTGCCAGGTCAGGACAGGAAGAAGGAGGACTGTCCATCCTCCCTCCTGAACCATACCAGACATGCCCTCAGTATGGGGAGGGTACCCTGCCATGGGGTTCCCCTTGATGAGGACAAGGGCCTCTTACTCACAACACTTGCGTGGTAGTTGTGGAGGTCCATTTAAATCTGGAAGCCCCCTTTATTTAAAAAAAAATGGTACCAAAAACTGTCCCCCTCTATATGAATGAGAACCTCTGGGTATTTTTTTTTTAAAAATATGAAAAATCGTAAATAAAGACACTTTTGACATGTCCTTTATTTAAAAAAAATCAGTGAGCTCAAAAAATAAAAACCCCACAATGTAAATCCTTCATTAATAATGCCCTCCAGAAATGCAGATCCACAATGTTGCCCACTGACTCACTGAAAGCAGAAACCCCCCGACAGATGACACAATCCCCCTCTGACAAATGACAGCTCCCTGTCCCCACCATGGAACTTGCTAGGAGAGTATAGTATACTTGTAGTTTGTTTGTCTTTATCTTGATCAATATTGGTTTTGGCAATGCTGTAAAAATATATCTTCATAATAAATTCTCCTCTGCTGGTGTCTTCCTTATTACCCATTGGGGGGATTTCCCCTCATTTCCTATCATGGTGACCACACAGGAAGTGAATGGAAATCTTCCCAATATGGAGCAAGACAGCAATAAAAAAACTGCCAGAAGTTCTAACTCTTCTTATCTCTGTTATAATAGTTTATAAAAAGTCTCAGGTGGAATTGGGCTTCATCTACAAATGTCCTCGTCGATTTTTTGGGGGGGAAATAGAAGGTCTCACAATTATAAATTGTGAGATTATGAAGCGGCTCATTCTGGTGTCCTCCTCACAATATGTACTTGTATGACCTCTTCTACTGAATGTTGGGTCTCTCTTCAAGTTTTTTATCTCTGTCCCTCTGCATAAAACCTGTATTTTATATTAGGACTTGTTCTGTGGTGTGGTCAGTGGTGAAGGGCTGGTTGCCAGTGTCCAGGGCTCCCTCCTAGGTAGGGGTGACACAAGTCCAAAGCCACCCAAGCTATCCTGCCTGAACGCTATCAAAGCAAATCATAGGTGTTGGAGGCATTGCCCACCCCGCAACTCCATGTATGCAATGGGCATGCTGTGGGGCGGGGGATACCTCCACTGCCCATTATTGGCTGTCAGCTTGGACAGCTTCTCTGTGCCCTCTAAGAATTCTTCACTCAGGGAAACCAACCCTGTGGCCCCATCCATGATACCCCTCTGGGTGTGATCTATATGGGAAGGTAAAAGGCTCTGATGGAAGCTGATCATTCTGTTATGTTATGTCCTTCCTGGATTGTAATCTTTGTGTCTGGAATATTTTATCTCTCAGTAAAATCTTTAGTAGTAAATTCAGCCTGGAGACATTTCTCTCACTCACCTGCACAGGAGATGTTGATGGATCTTCTTAGATTATTGATCTGATTGGTGACATCACAGTGGAGGGTTCCGGAGACCGGAGGGGGAAGAGTTACCCGGCTGTGTGAGGAGACGGATCTTCCATCCAAACTCCAGGAATAACGCGGATCTGATCCTTTCACCGAACATTCGACCTCTGCGCTGCCATCCGGGAGACAGGAGGAGGTCACAGTGATGTCAGAGAGGGGGACTGGGGGAGGGGAAATCACATTATGGGAAGATTAGAAAAGCCGAAAAGCAGAAATTAATGAAGTATACATAGATCACAACTGTCCCTGATTTGGAGTAATGTCCCTCTGCCCCTCATTTGTCCCTCATTTTGGTCTAATCGATATAATTGTATATAAAATGTATTATTTAAAAAAGTGTTTTCCAGAGCCAAACCTTTCATCGAAATTCTAAATTGCTGCATTTGTAAATATCAGAAGCCAATATAAAGGAATAGCAGTGGTAAAAAAAAAAAGCACTTGTGGGTTTAACTCATATTTTTTTTGTAGAATTCTCCTTTAAGGGGGTGTGGCAGGGGGTGTGTCCTATGGCCACATACTTTTGCTAATAAGTGTCCCTCATTCCCATCTCAAAAAGTTTATGTCTCCTCCACCATGTCTCCTCCAACATTGCTCCTCAGCTGTGTCTCCTCCACTATGTCCTTCCATGTCAGATGTCAGGAACATGTTACCAGCCATCAGACTAAGACCTGCTGTTATTTGGTGACAGAGACCATCCATAGGCAAGGCCCTCCTTTCAGGCTCCATTTGGCTGAATGGTACTGTCACGTACCTGTATGCAGACCCTGAGATGATGAGGAAGGTCTCTTGTACAGTTCCCATCTGAGAACCCCTGGATGGTGGGACAGAGTCTACAGGAGTGAAGGAAAGGCACAAGTGTCAAGGTGTAGAGACACTGAGCAGGAACTTGGGGGTGCTGATATCTGAGGAATCAGACGTATAGCTGACAATGCACTGTGGAGATGCCAAGTTCAGTTGAAGGTGGAGCCGGGTGAAAAGCCTGGTTTGGTAATAGCCGTGTAGAAAGACAGCCGGATGTGAGAAGAATCAGAGTCAGGAAGAGGCAGAAGTCGGCAACAATACTGAACAAAAACAGTCAGTCTCAGTACCGGGATTTGGGCTGTCAGTTTAAGACGAGGCAAATCTCACCTGAGACAGCCCTGGCCTGGGAAGTGATGGTGATTGGCCAGATAATCACTCTTCACCTTTAAAACACCACCAGTGCTTGTGGTAGCATACCTACCTTTGTGTGTTTGTGCTTGACCCAGCTGATATCTTCCCTGATCTACTTGTGTATGACCCGGCTTGGACACGGAGGAGGAAACAAGGTGGAGGTGACATGGTGACGGAGAACTGATAAAGGAACACGGTGGATAAGACACGGTGGACACATTTATGGAACATGGTGGAAGGAGACATGATGGAGGAGACATTGCGGAAAAGGATATGTGGTGGAGGGGACATGATGCAGGAGGCATGATGGAGGAGACATGATTGAGGGAACATTGTAGAAAAGACATGATAGAGTAAACATGGTGGAGGAGACATAATGGAGAAGACACAATAGAGGAACATGGTGTTGTAATGTGTTAATGCCAAGTTATGCAGGATATTGTATTAAAGTACCAGAAATTCAGTTGAGTTGTCAAACTGAACTGAATTTAAACATATCAAAGGGACAGCTGAAGAAGACCCTTTGATGTGTAAATCTTATGATGGCCTTTTAACCCAGTTGAACATTTCAAAGGAAGTATTTATTGATGTTAATTAGGCTTGAGGGGGTATTCATGGTAAACATTTGGTTGAACCCCCCCCCCAGTGTCAGACCAGTATTTGAGAAGACATTCAGGCTGTCATTCAGTCTAAGAAGAACTATCTCAGAGAAGGGTCTGTGATTATGAAGGCATAGGTCTAAGAGGAATATATTCGTTGTCATGTACTCTGTTGGATTGTCATCTACTACAAGACTGTTCTGTTTTGGAAGCTAATAAAGTGCCTCTCTCTGGAAGAATTGGGTTTGCTGCGGAGACAATACTTATTATTAACTACATACCATTAGGGATGAGCCGAACACCCCCGGGTTCGGTTCGAACCAGAACCTTCGAACGGACCGAAAGTTCGCGCGAATTTTCGAACCCTATACGTTATAATGGACGCGAACGTTCGAAATCAAAAGTGCTAATTACAACGGCCAATATGCATGTTAATGTCATAAAACAGGTTTGGGGACCCGGGTCCTGCCCCAGGGGACATATATCAATGCAAAAAGAACTTTTAAAAACTAACGTTTTTTCGGGAGCAGTCTTTCGGGAGCAGTATGATTTTAATGATGCATAAAGTGAAAAAAAAAAAGTGAAATTTTCCTTTAAATATGGTACCTGGGGGGGTGTCTAAAGTATGCCTGTGAAGTGGCATGTGTTTCCCGTGTTTAGAACTGTCCTTGCACAAAATGACATTTGTAAAGGAAAAAAAGAAGCCATTTAAAACCACTTGCGGCTTTAGGTTTGATCTTAAGTAGAATCTGAACAGGTACATTATGAAGTGTAGCTCCATCCCAAAAAAAATCTATTTTTAAGCTTTTTGGAGAACATAGGGAGGGGTTATCACCCCTGTAACATTTGCTGTCTTTGCACATCTGTTCAGAACATGTCACCTCACTTTCCGTCCCAATGACAAATGTTTTTGGAAAAGTGGGGTTTTAATTGAAACAAGGATTGGTGATAAAGTATCAGTAGAGAGGAGATACCTTTTTCCCAAATTAAATCTAACAGGATAGAATTTCCCTTCCTAGGGGTAGATTTCCTCTCACTTCCTGTTTTCTCTTTCCATTTGCAAGTAGGAGTCGTTTGTAAGTTGGATGTTTGAAAGTAGGGGCCTGGCGTATATACTCTGCAGAAATTTGCCCTATTAGATGTTGGTGTAGCCACAAGACTGGTGGGCACAGGAATGGGCCCTGCTGTGAGTTAATAGATCAAGATTTGTAATTGCATGCACCTGTTGAACAGGGCAGAAAAATTGGGGGGTGGTGGTGGTGGTGGTGGACGGTTTTGCCACAAGACTGTAAGCTCTCACAGTTACTCTTGGTGGGCGCAGGAATGGGCCCTGCTGTGAGTTATTAGATCAAGATTTGTAATTGCAAGCACCTGATGAACAGGGCAGAAAAATTGGGCCTTTGGCGGTGGTGGTGGACGGTGTTGCCACAAGACTGTAGGCCCTCATAGTTACTCTTGGTGGGCGCAGGAATGGGCCCTGCTGTGAGTTATTAGATCAAGATTTGTAATTGCAAGCACCTGATGAACAGGGCAGAAAAATTGGGCCTTTGGCGGTGGTGGTGGACGGTGTTGCCACAAGACTGCAGGCCCTCATAGTTACTCTTGGTGGGCGCAGGAATGGGCCCTGCTGTGAACTATTAGATCAAGATTTGTAATTACCCGCCCCTGTTAAACAGGGGCTGAAAAATTGTGCCTTAGGCACTGGTGCTGGTGCCACAACACTGCAACCCCTCACAGAGACTGTACTTGGAGCACAGCAGTCACACGTGTTGCGAAGCATTTTTTTAAAAAATTGTAAGTACACGCCCCTGTTAAACAGGGGCTGAAAAATTGTGCCTTAGGCACTGGTGCTGGTGCCACAACACTGCAACCCGGCCCTCACAGATACTGTACTTGGAGCACAGCAGTCACACGTGTTGCGAAGCATTTTTTTAAAAAATTGTAAGTACACGCCCCTGTTAAACAGGGGCTGAAAAATTGTGCCTTAGGCACTGGTGCTGGTGCCACAACACTGCAACCCGGCCCTCACAGATACTGTACTTGGAGCACAGCAGTCACACGTGTTGCGAAGCATTTTTTTAAAAAATTGTAAGTACACGCCCCTGTTAAACAGGGGCTGAAAAATTGTGCCTTAGGCACTGGTGCTGGTGCCACAACACTGCAACACGGCCCTCACAGATACTGTACTTGGAGCACAGCAGTCACACGTGTTGCGAAGCATTTTTTTAAAAAATTGTAAGTACACGCCCCTGTTAAACAGGGGCTGAAAAATTGTGCCTTAGGCACTGGTGCTGGTGCCACAACACTGCAACCCGGCCCTCACAGATACTGTACTTGGAGCACAGCAGTCACACGTGTTGCGAAGCATTTTTTTAAAAAATTGTAAGTACCCGCCCCTGTTAAACAGGGGCTGAAAAATTGTGCCTTAGGCACTGGTGCTGGTGCCACAACACTGCAACACGGCCCTCACAGAGACTGTACTTGGAGCACAGCAGTCACACGTGTTGCGAAGCATTTTTTTTAAAAATTGTAAGTACACGCCCCTGTTAAACAGGGGCTGAAAAATTGTGCCTTAGGCACTGGTGCTGGTGCCACAACACTGCAACACGGCCCTCACAGAGACTGTACTTGGAGCACAGCAGTCACACGTGTTGCGAAGCATTTTTTTTAAAAATTGTAAGTACACGCCCCTGTTAAACAGGGGCTGAAAAATTGTGCCTTAGGCACTGGTGTGGTGGCATGGATCATTGAGGAGGAGGAAGAGGATAGTCAGTGAACATAAGAGGACAGTCACTCAGCATCAGCATAGGCAGTCTTGAAGGGATGTGACATTAAAAATTATTCGGTTATATCCGCCTCAGGTGCCTGGTAGCTGGTGGTGATCCAAGACTGATTCATTTTGATGAATGTCAGTCGATCAACCGAGGCGGTGGACAGGCGCACCCTATGATCAGTCACAAATCCTCCAGCAGCACTGAATGTGCGTTCGGAAAGAACGCTGGAGGCAGGACAGGCCAGTAGCTCAATTGCATACTGTGCAAGCTCTGGCCAGTGATCCATCCTCAGGACCCAGTAAGCCAGAGGATTTTCGGTGGGAAAGGTGTCCAAGTCTGACCTTGCCCCAAGGTATTCCTGCACCATGTATATCAGACGCTGGCGATGGTTGCTGGAACCGATCATACCTTGGGGCTGCGGACTAAAAAATTGTCTGAACGCATCGGTCAGACGTCCACCTTCCCCACCGCTCCTTCTGCCACTGACCGAAGCCTCAGCAACTCGTCGCCCAGGACCAGGAGTTTGTAGCCTCCCAGTTTCTGGGAACGCGTTGCACAGACCTTTCTGCAAGGCCTCCCTGAGATGTCTCATCCTCTGCTCCCTCTGCGACGGCAAGATAAGGTCCGCAACCTTACCCTTGTACCGCGGATCAAGGAGAGTGGCCAGCCAGTAATGGTCCCTCTCCTTGATCCGAAGAACACGAGGATCCTTCCGCAGGCTTTGCAGGATCAGGGAGGCCATGCAGCGTAGGTTAGCTGAGGCATTCGGTCCGGAGTCTTCTGGGTCACTGAGGATGACATGATCGCCAGCCACCTCCTCCCAGCCACGTACAAGTCCACTGGCTTGTTGGGACTGTACATCATCCCTAAAAGACTGCTGCTGCTGATGCTGAGTGCCAGGCTCCACCTCCATGCTCACACAATCCTCCTCCTCCTCCTCCTCCTCCTCCTCCTCCTCATCCTCTTCCTGTGTGATGGGTGGGACAGAAGGAACACTGTCCGGATAAAGGGGGCCTTGAGAGGCAAGGAAGTCCTCCTCTTCCTGCCTCTGTTCTGCCTCAAGTGCCCTGTCCATTATCCCACGCAGCGTATGCTCCAACAGGTGGACAAGAGGGACAGTGTCACTGATGCATGCACTGTCACTGCTCACCATCCTCGTGGCCTCCTCAAATGGTGAGAGGACAGTGCATGCATCCCTGATCATGCTCCACTGACGTGGGGAAAAAAACCAAGCTCCCCTGACCCTGTCCTGGTGCCGTAGTCGCAAAGGTACTCATTGATGGCCCTCTGCTGCGTGTGCAGTCGCTGCAGCATGGCCAACGTTGAGTTCCACCTGGTGGGCATGTCAGATATTAGGCGGTTCTTGGGCAGGTTCAGCTCCTTTTGCAGCTCAGTCAGCCGAGCACTGGCATTATAAGATCGGCGGAAATGCACACAGACTTTCCTGGCCTGCCTCAGGACATCCTGTAAGCCTGGGAACCTGCCCAAGAACCGCTGCACCACCAGGTTGAGGACGTGAGCCATGCAGGGCACATGGGTGAGCTGCCCCTGTCGCAGGGCGGAGAGGAGGTTGGTGCCATTGTCAGAAACGACCATTCCTGGCTTAAGCTGACGTGGCGTCAACCACCTCTCGGCCTGCCCCTGCAGAGCTGCCAGAACCTCTGGCCCAGTGTGGCTCCTGTCCCCCAAACACACCAGCGCAAGCACGGCATGGCATCTTTTTGCCTGCGTACTTGCGTAGCCCCTTGTACGCCTACGGAGCACCGCTGGTTCCAAGGACAGAGCACTGGAGGAAGAAGAAGAGGAGGGGGTGGAGGAGAGAGGTGTGTCACAACCAGTAGCAGTAGTCGCGTTTTGGAGGCGTGGTGGCGGAACAACCTCCAACACTACTGCACCTTGTCCTGCATCCCTCCCAGCTGCCAATAGAGTGACCCAATGGGCCGTGAAAGAAAGGTACCGTCCCTGTCCATGCCTGCTGGACCATGAGTCAGCGGTAATATGCACCTTACCGCTGACCGCCCTGTCCAGCGAGGCATGGACATTGCCCTCCACATGCCGGTAGAGAGACGGAATCGCCTTCCGCGAGAAAAAGTGGCGTTTGGGAACCTGCCACTGAGGAACCGCACATTGAACAAACTCACGGAAGGGGGCCGAGTCTACCAACTGAAAAGGCAGCAGTTGAAGTGCTAGCAATTTAGCAAGGCTAGCATTCAACCGCTGGGCATGTGGATGGCTGGGAGTGTACTTCTTTCTACGGTCCAGCAGCTGGGGCAGGGAAATTTGCCTGCTGCATTCGGACGTCGGTGTACTGCAAGTACTTGGTTGTGACACACCGAATTCTACACCTTCAGTCCTCTCAGAGCAGCTTTCAGAGAGGACTGAAGGTGTAGTGGGGATGGAGATCCCAGCTGAGGAGGAGCAAGGAGAGGTCCGCTTAGTTCTTTGGTGTGGGTCTTTTATGTGTGCCTGCCAACGAGCTGCATGGCAGGTCGCCATATGTCTGGTCATGCTTGTCGTGCCCAAGCGGCTGATGTTTTGGCCACGCGAGATACGCTTGAGACAAATATTGCAAATAGCAGTGGTGCGATCTGCTGCACTCGTCTCAAAAAAGGCCCACACCAAAGAACTTTTCTGATAACGTGCAGAGGCAGCGCCCTGCACAGGCGGAGCTCTGCGGTGTTGTACAGTTGCTGTGCTGGCCTCTACCTGGCCTCCAGGGGGCATCCTGCCTCGTTGGACATGTGACGCCGCATCCTCCTCCTCCTCGTCCTCCTCCTCATCCTCTCTCCCTTGAGGCACCCACGTGGAGTCAGTGACCTCATCATCCCCTCCCTCTTCACCACTAGAGCAAACCTGGCAGTAAGCTGCAGCTGGTGGAACTGTACTGCCAGATTCCTCAAGCTGGGTATCGTCATCCGAGCCTTCGAATCGTTGGGCATCCTCCTGGAGCATGTACCCAACACTGTGCTCAAAGAGTTCGGGGGACTCCTCAGGAGGACATGGTGGGTCTAGGGAAGGGGTGGCTGATGATGCTCTGTCAGTACCCTGAGCCTGGGTGAGAGAGGATGAGGAGGATGAGGAGGGCTTGGTCATCCATTCTACCAAGCCTTCAGCATGATGCGGCTCCACATGTCCAGCTGCCGAAAACAAAGACGCGCGTGTCCCATGGCCACGTGCTGATGACGATGCACGACCACGTCCACGTCCACGGCCACGTCCACTAGAAACAGAGCCTGCCTGCCCTGTGTTCTTGGCTCTGCACGCTCTGCCTCCCCTTGGCGGTCTTCCAGCCATTGTAGTCGGTAGTCCTGTGGGTGCTGCTGAGAAGAAAATATAGGAGCTCTGTGTGATGCCACTAACACACTAGAAGTCCTATGGGTGCTTCTGCAAAGAAAATAGAGGAGCTCTGTGTGATGCCACTAACACACTAGAAGTCCTGTGGGTGCTTATGCAAAGAAAATAGAGGAGCTCTGTGTGATGCCACTAACACACTAGAAGTCCTGTGGGTGCTTCAGCAAAGAAAATAGAGGAGCTCTGTGTGATGCCACTAACACACTAGAAGTCCTGTGGGTGCTGCTGAGAAGAATATATAGGAGCTCTGTGTGATGCCACTAACACACTAGAAGTCCTATGGGTGCTTCTGCAAAGAAAATAGAGGAGCTCTGTGTGATGCCACTAACACACTAGAAGTCCTGTGGGTGCTTATGCAAAGAAAATAGAGGAGCTCTGTGTGATGCCACTAACACACTAGAAGTCCTGTGGGTGCTTCAGCAAAGAAAATAGAGGAGCTCTGTGTGATGCCACTAACACACTAGAAGTCCTGTGGGTGCTGCTGAGAAGAATATATAGGAGCTCTGTGTGATGCCACTAACACACTAGAAGTCCTATGGGTGCTTCTGCAAAGAAAATAGAGGAGCTCTGTGTGATGCCACTAACACACTAGAAGTCCTGTGGGTGCTTATGCAAAGAAAATAGAGGAGCTCTGTGTGATGCCACTAACACACTAGAAGTCCTGTGGGTGCTTCAGCAAAGAAAATAGAGGAGCTCTGTGTGATGCCACTAACACACTAGAAGTCCTGTGGGTGCTGCTGAGAAGAATATATAGGAGCTCTGTGTGATGCCACTAACACACTAGAAGTCCTATGGGTGCTTCTGCAAAGAAAATAGAGGAGCTCTGTGTGATGCCACTAACACACTAGAAGTCCTGTGGGTGCTTATGCAAAGAAAATAGAGGAGCTCTGTGTGATGCCACTAACACACTAGAAGTCCTGTGGGTGCTGCTGAGAAGAATATATAGGAGCTCTGTGTGATGCCACTAACACACTAGAAGTCCTGTGGGTGCTTCTGCAAAGAAAATAGAGGAGCTCTGTGTGATGCCACTAACACACTAGAAGTCCTGTGGGTGCTTATGCAAAGAAAATAGAGGAGCTCTGTGTGATGCCACTAACACACTAGAAGTCCTGTGGGTGCTGCTGAGAAGAATATATAGGAGCTCTGTGTGATGCCACTAACACACTAGAAGTCCTATGGGTGCTTCTGCAAAGAAAATAGAGGAGCTCTGTGTGATGCCACTAACACACTAGAAGTCCTGTGGGTGCTTATGCAAAGAAAATAGAGGAGCTCTGTGTGATGCCACTAACACACTAGAAGTCCTGTGGGTGCTTATGCAAAGAAAATAGAGGAGCTCTGTGTGATGCCACTAACACACTAGAAGTCCTGTGGGTGCTTATGCAAAGAAAATAGAGGAGCTCTGTGTGATGCCACTAACACACTAGAAGTCCTGTGGGTGCTGCTGAGAAGAATATATAGGAGCTCTGTGTGATGCCACTAACACACTAGAAGTCCTATGGGTGCTTCTGCAAAGAAAATAGAGGAGCTCTGTGTGATGCCACTAACACACTAGAAGTCCTGTGGGTGCTTATGCAAAGAAAATAGAGGAGCTCTGTGTGATGCCACTAACACACTAGAAGTCCTGTGGGTGCTTCTGCAAAGAAAATAGAGGAGCTCTGTGTGATGCCACTAAACACACTAGAAGTCCTGTGGGTGCTTATGCAAAGAAAATAGAGGAGCTCTGTGTGATGCCACTAACACACTAGAAGTCCTGTGGGTGCTTCTGCAAAGAAAATAGAGGAGCTCTGTGTGATGCCACTAACACACTAGAAGTCCTGTGGGTGCTTATGCAAAGAAAATAGAGGAGCTCTGTGTGATGCCACTAACACACTAGAAGTCCTGTGGGTGCTGCTGAGAAGAATATATAGGAGCTCTGTGTGATGCCACTAACACACTAGAAGTCCTATGGGTGCTTCTGCAAAGAAAATAGAGGAGCTCTGTGTGATGGGACTAACACACTTCAAGTCCTATAGGTGCTTCTGGGAAGAAAATATAGCTCTGTGTGTGTGATGGGACTAACACACTTCAAGTCCTATAGGTGCTTCTGGGAAGAAAATATAGCTCTGTGTGTGTAATGGGACTAACACACTTCAAGTCCTATAGGTGCTTCTGGGAAGAAAATATAGCTCTGTGTGTGTAATGGGACTAACACACTTCAAGTCCTATAGGTGCTTCTGGAAGAAAATATAGCTCTGTGTGTGTAATGGGACTAACACACTTCAAGTCCTATAGGTGCTTCTGGGAAGAAAATATAGCTCTGTGTGTGTAATGGGACTAACACACTTCAAGTCCTATAGGTGCTTCTGGAAGAAAATATAGCTCTGTGTGTGTAATGGGACTAACACACTTCAAGTCCTATAGGTGCTTCTGGGAACAAAATATAGCTCTGTGTGTGTGATGGGACTAACACACTACAAGTCCTATAGGTGCTTCTGGGAACAAAATATAGGAGCTCTGCCTGCCTGCCACGAACACACTACAAGCCCCTCTTCCTCAATCAATCTTTGTAACTGAATCTTTCTAACTCAATCTCTGTAAGTGAATCTCTCTAACTATCTAAATGCAGCAGAGTGTCACAGAATCAGCCTGCTCAATCTGCGCCGGAACAGCATGTGACCGGCGCAGACGGCGTGGCGGCGTTTTATAGGGGGGGGGGGGGGCGTGTACTACAGCCCCTGAGCTGTAATTGGCTACAGGCGTCCTGCCTGTAGCCAATTATGGCTCTTCGAGTTTCCGGGGCTGTGATTGGCCAAGCATGCGGGGTCACAGTGCATGCTTGGCCAATCATCAGCCAGCAATGCACTGCGTCGGCCGCGCCGGCCGCAATGCATTGCGGGGCCGCTCGCATCACACGAACGTGATGCGAGCGGCCAAAATAGTTCTGGGCTCGCCGAGCGAGCGAACGCCCGGTGCTCGATGCGAACGTGGGTTCGCATCGAGCACCGGGCCCATCCCTACATACCATCTACGAACTACATATTAGATAAGACATATTAGACAAACTGAAGGAGACATGAAGGAGCAGACACAGTGGAGAAGATGTGGTAGAGGAGATATGGTGAGGGAAATAGGGATGGAGGGGACATGAAATAAGGGGACATGGTGGGGGAGGGGGGCATGGCGGAGATGATTTAGTAAGGGAGTAGAGCATATTCACTCTACAAAGGTGAATTTTAAGTTAACTTAGTGAATGAAGTAAAGATAAGTGAAAATTTATTTTGCAAAGATTATCCAATCATGTGCAAGGAAAAAATAAAAAGACAGGATATTTCCTTACATCCAATCACTAAGATAAGGGGAAGTAACTGTACAAAGTGAAGATGCTCAACTTCTTTAGTAAATCACCTAATGAGACACTTTATTGAATATGATGAACCCAAAGGATTGATATATCGATATCGATCTCTACTGCTTTATTTCAGACAATTAAATACAATTTCCTTTATGGATGGAGATGGGGAATAAGATGATTCTTTATAAATTGACTTTCTCTACAGATAACTTGATGACCTGAAACTTAAAGAAAACATAATTTCAATGAAGAGTGGAGACGGGGGAGGGGGGGATGGGTCTATTTCCCAGATTGGATACAAAAGACATTTTTATTGATATAAATTTCATTTACTGTATTGCAGATAAATATATATTGTCAGGACTCTTATTCAGGGGGAAGGCAGTTCCGGCACCTCCAGCACCTCCAGCACTGAATGTGTGTAATGGAAGGGGGGCTGGGGTGTGCTGGGGGGTCTATTGTCACAGGGATCTATTGTGTAGGTGGGTCCGTTGTAGCTGGGGAGGTTTATTGTTGCTAATGGGGGATCTATTGTTGCTGTGGGGTCTTATGTTGTTCTGGAGGGAGAGGTATATTGTTGCTGGCTGCTAGGAGATCAATTGTTGCTGGTGGAGGTCTATTGTTACTGGGGGGTATTTTGTTGTGTGGGGGGTCTGTTGTTGCTGGGAGGGATCTACTGGTGAAGGAGAGGTCTACTGTTGCTGGCTGCTGGGAGATCAGTTGTTGCTGGAGAAGGTCTATTGTAGCAGGGGTGGATCTATTGTTACTGGGGAGTCTATTGTTGCTGAGAAATCTATTGTGGGGAGGGGTCTATTATTTCTGGGGGGAATCTACTGTTGCTGGGAGGGGTAAATTGCTACTTGGGGATCTATTGCTGCTGGGAAACTGTCATAGAATTTTGGCTGTACGCTATGCACACAGCCATATCTCCTGTGCTCATATAAGCACCCATTTCCATCTTCATGATATAATGTACCTCACCTATCATTCCATGTCTCCCCAGTAAAGAGACATCACCACATTCTTACGTTCTCAACTCGGTCAGCATCTCTGCCTTCCTGACCCATGCATCTGCTTTTATTTACATCTCAACAGGAAGCCACACCCTCCTAATCCCCTCCTACACAGTTTGTGACCTCACAGGAAATGACCAAATAAAGACATGACCAAATAAGGACATGTCCACACAGGATGTGATTTTCAACACAGGAAATACAACAAACATTACACAATGACTACTATTCCTCTGATAGGAATCCTTATCCTACAGTTCCTCATGGATGGGAGGCTATCTGCAGGTGTACGTCATGACACCCCAAATATGTTGATCAGGCATACAAGGGTGACAAGAGCGCACATTCTCTAAAACCGATAATGTGTTTGCAGGGCAAACAAATCCCCCCAGACGATCGTTCTGTGCATTGCACAGGGGCCCCTCGCTGGCAGACATGTCCTCACTCCGCAAACACCTCTCTCCAGGTCTCAACCAGCCTCAGTCTGCCTCAGTCAGCTCTTTAGAGCGGGATAGGGGAGAACGAACACTGGGGGGACACTATGACAATACATATTAAAATACATCTTCATAAAATTTTCCACAACAGATACAAATTATAATTCATACAAATTACATGGCACCCCAAAATGAAGGGTTCTGTATTCTCTAAAAGGGGGAGGCGGAAAGGGGGCAGAGAGAAGGGGTGACTCGGAAGGCTGGGAGGGTATTATTGGGAGGGGTCTATTATTGCTGGGGGAGGATCTACTGTTGCTGGGAGGGGTACATTGCTACTGGGGGATCTATTGTTGCTGGGAGGGGTCTATTGTTGCTGGGATACAAATTATAATTCATATAAATTACATGGCATCCCAAAATGAATGGTTCTGTATTCTCTAAAAGGGGGAGTACTGGGAGGTGGGTAGGGGGTGGAACCAAGGGACGGTGCCTGGAGGTGGGTAGGGGGCGGAGACAAGGGGTGACTCGGAAGGAGGGGGGTATCTACACCTATTCTCTGAGAAGAAGAGCCCTTTATATTATCATCTACAGACATTTCTCCATCCACTTCTGATGTCTCCTCACCTGGACAGGTGACCCCGGCTCTGCTCTCCTCCGACCGGCTGACCCCATTCTCCACAGTACAGGTGATGTTCCAGGGCCCCGGTGACTCCACAATGGCTGTAATGTTATTGGCAGATGCGGAATATCTCTCCTGGGATCCTCCAATCACAGATAGATGGAAATTCGGCTTAGTCCCCTCCTCCACCGTGCAGGAGATCTCAGCGCTGCCATTCCGGAGACATGAGACATGGAGGAGCGGAACCGATACTGGAACTGAGAGAGACAATCATTTCCATTGATCAGATCCAATATATACACAGCATGCCCCTCCCCCATCCTAACCTATAATCAGGTGTGCAGACATCTTCCTGGAGACTGGAGGAGATAGATTGTGTCTGTGTGCACCCCTCCCCCAAACACTAAATCCCCCCACTAACATTACACCCATTTTATTCAGTCATGTGACCCCCATCAGGGTTGTCACCCCCACACTTTTATTTACTGACAAAACATTTAGAATCTACAGAAGAAGCCCATTATATTACTGACAACCTGAAATATGACAGAAACTCCTATTAGAAACTTCTCATTCCTAAGAGGTGAAAGCTGATTGGTTGGTGTTGGCAGAAGCTCCGCCCTCCATTGGGGATCTGTCACCCCACCATCAATGGTCACATCTACCACATGGGGACCCCGAGCAGAAGGCACAGCACAGTTCAGATCACAGCAACTTCAGGAGGGCTGAGCACTGCAGATGTGACTCCACAGGGAATGGTGAGGATGGGGCAGTAATCAGAGGACATTGTACATACGTCTCTCCCAGATCTTCTACTATATAATGTATGGATATAAAGACCCGGAGCGGGGAGGACACTGCTAGGACTGGGGGTGGGGGTTGGATGGACTTACCTTCTACATGGACGGTGTATATAAAGACCCGGAGTGGGGAGGACACTGCTAGGACTGGGGGTGGGGGATGGATGGACTTACCTTCTACATGGACGGTGTATATAAAGACACGGAGCTGGGAGGACACTGCTAGGACTGGGGGTGGGGGTTGGATGGACTTACCTTCTACATGGATGGTGTATATAAAGACACAGAGCGGGGAGGACACTGCTAGGACTGGGGGTGGGGGTTGGGGGGACTTACCTTCTACATGGACGGTGTATATAAAGACACAGAGCGGGGAGGACACTGCTAGGACTGGGGGAGGGGGTTGGATGGACTTACCTTCTACATGGACGGTGTATATAAAGACACGGAGCGGGGAGGACACTGCTAGGACTGGGGGTGGGGGTTGGGTGGACTTACCTTCTACATGGACGGTGTATATAAAGACACGGAGCGGGGAGGACACTGCTAGGACTGGGGGTGGGGGTTGGATGGACTTACCTTCTACATGGACGGTGTATATAAAGACACGGAGCGGGGAGGACACTGCTAGGACTGGGGGTGGGGGTTGGATGGACTTACCTTCTACATGGACGGTGTATATAAAGACACGGAGTGGGGAGGACACTCCTAGGACTGGGGGTGGGGGTTGGGTGGACTTACCTTCTACATGGACGGTGTATATAAAGACACGGAGCGGGGAGGACACTGCTAGGACTGGGGGTGGGGGTTGGATGGACTTACCTTCTACATGGATGGTGTATATAAAGACACGGAGCGGGAGGACACTGCTAGGACTGGGGGTTGGGGTTGGATGGACTTACCTTCTACATGGACGGTGTATATAAAGACACGGAGCGGGGAGGACACTGCTAGGACTGGGGGTGGGGGTTGGATGGACTTACCTTCTACATGGATGGTGTATATAAAGACACGGAGCGGGGAGGACACTGCTAGGACTGGGGGTGGGGGTTGGATGGACTTACCTTCTACATGGACGGTGTATATAAAGACACGGAGCGGGGAGGACACTGCTAGGACTGGGGGTGGGGATTGGATGGACTTACCTTCTACATGGACGGTGTATATAAAGACACGGAGCAGGAGGACACTTCTAGGACTGGGGGTGGGGGTTGGATGGACTAGCCTTCTACATGGACGGTGTATATAAAGACACGGAGTGGGGAGGACACTGCTAGGACTGGGGGTGGGGGTTGGATGGACTTACCTTCTACATGGACGGTGTATATAAAGACACGGAGCGGGGAGGACACTGCTAGGACTGGGGGTGGGGGTTGGATGGACTTACCTTCTACATGGATGGTGTATATAAAGACAAGGAGCGGGGAGGACACTGCTAGGACTGGGGGTGGGGGATGGATGGACTTACCTTCTACATGGACGGTGTATATAAAGACACGGAGCGGGGAGGACACTGCTAGGACTGGGGTGGGGGTTTGGATGGACTTACCTTCTACATGGACGGTGTATATAAAGACACGGAACGGGGAGGACACTGCTAGGACTGGGGGTGGGGGTTGGATGGACTTACCTTCTACATGGATGGTGTATATAAAGACACGGAGCGGGGAAGACACTGCTAGGACTGGGGGTGGGGTTTGGATGGACTTACCTTCTACATGGACGGTGTATATAAAGACACGGAGCGGGAGGACACTGCTAGGACTGGGGGGGGGGTTGGATGGACTTACCTTCTACATGGACGATGTACTCATATATCTGTATATGGTTTCCTCTACTGTAGATATCCACACTGTATATCCCGTCATTCTCCGGAGTCACATTGGATATGATGAGACTTCCATTCTCTGATAATCTTGTATTGGAGAAGAATTTGTTCTCATATTTCTCCAATGTACATCTCCAGTGTAGAAATATTCTGGTGCCAATATGTCTGGTTGGGTCTTTATAATTCCAATAAATCCGGTCACATCTCTCTGTATCTGGATGGTTGAGGATGAGATGACGTCTGATGGGGAGGAGAAGGTCAGATCCCGGCCAGGTGAATATTTCCTCCGGGACATTTCCTGTACAGACAGAATACAGATCCCAGTCAGGTCACAGTGTACGCTCCCCCCTCATATAACACACATTGATGTAGGTCTAATCAGTTTTCTTTGGGACCAGAGAAAAGGACAGGCACCCCTAAATGGGACGCCTCAAAAATAATAATACAATTTTTAAATAATGCTGTCCTAGTCTTTAAGGAAGAGGGATCCATGTGTGTTATTGACCACATCGAGACCTATGAAAATACTTTATCAGCTTTAGGCCTAAATGATGACCAGTCTAGGATTAATTTCTTGCCGTGGGCATTTGAAACCGAACTTTAAAAGGTCTGTATGGTACTTCATGGCAAGATATTAAACACGGCTGTCATATAAAATTTGTCCCGCACGGAAATGTTACCGCGGCTAGAGCGGCTATACACAATCTCAGATGTACCAGTGATCAAAGCCCTACCGAATTTCTGGCTGTGCTCAAAAGTGCTTACCACGTAGCAGAAAAGGAGCCAGATTACAATAAACCTGAGTTTAAATCCATGTTCTTTGAGGCCCCACCTACCCACATAAAAGTGAGTTTAGCAAAAGACTACAAAGGGGGGTGTTCACTGGAGTACTTGGTAAAAGAGAGTAACAATTTGTACTCTATCCAACAGACTGGTGAAAACAATAGGAGGCCTGAGAGCCCTATAATGAAATTTGTGGATGAAATTCATGTATCTCCTCAATCATTACAGTTTAAAACCAAGAAAAAGAGATAGGCTGATGTAGTCAGAGGAGAGATGCCACAGAGTTTCCCCAGCGGAGGACCAGACACCCCACCAATCAGAAGGGGGGAGCAGAGACGACCCTTTAGAGGGGGAGCACAAAGACCACCTCAGGAGTATCACCCAAGGGATCCAGACCCGAGGTTTAAGAGAAACTAAAAGGGTGTATCTCCAACAGGTCAGATTTAAACCTAAGGGTAGACACCCTCACCATTACCGGTGTAATTGGCCCTTGGGGGCCTACATAGGTAAAAAGGGAGCAACCACAGGGCAGGACACCCCAAAATCCCTGGAAAAATATGGAACAACTAAGGCCCAGACAACTATCCCAGCATCAAGACAGTGTTTCTGATGGGGAAATGTCTGATCAAACTTAGCCAGTAGTTCCCAGAAAGTACAGAATCCAGGTCCCACGACCCAATTCTGATTAGCCTGTAAGCAATACGGAAGCCAAAATAGATCAAATTATGGATATGTTACACGGTTTCGTTGCTGTACGGAAGGTGATTTATTTGAAGGTCAGTCGATCAACCGAGTCGGTGGACAGGCGCACCCTGTGATCGGTTACAAAGCCTCCAGCAGCACTGAATGTGCGTTCGGAAAGAACGCTGGATGCAGGACAGGCCAGTAGCTCAATTGCATACTGTGCAAGCTCTGACCAGTGATCCATCCTCAAGATCCAGTAACCCAGAGGATTTTAAGTGGGAAAGGTATCCAAGCCTGATCTTGCCCTTAGGTATTCCTGCACCATGTAAACCAGACGCTGGCGATGGGGCTGCAGACTAAAAAATTGTCTGAACTCATCGGTCAGACGGCCACCTTCTCCACCGCTCCTTCTGTGACTGACCGAAGCCTCAGAAACACGTTGTCCATGAACAGGAATTTGTAACCTCCCAGACTCTGGGAACGCGTTGCACAGACCTTTCTGCAAGGCCTCCGAAAGATGTCTCATCCTCTGCTCCCTCTGTGATGGCAAGATAAGGTCCGCAACCTTACCCTTGTACCGTGGATCAAGGAGGATTGCCAGCCAGTAATGGTCCCTCTCCTTGATCCGACGAATATGAGGATACTTCCGCAGGCTTTGCAGGATCAGGGAGGTAATGCAGCGTAGGTTAGCCGAGGCATTCGGTCCGGAGTCCTCTGGGTCACTAAGGACGACATGATCCACAGCCACCTCCTCCCAGCCACGTACAAGTACATGGGTTTCTTGGCACTTTAAATGATCCCTTAAAGACTGATGCTGATGCTGAGTGATAGGCTCCACCTCCATGCTGAAACAATCCTCCTCATCCTCTTCCTGTGTGATCCACAAGCCAGCGGGAACACTGTCTGGTTAAAGGGGGCCTTGAGAGGTAAGGAAGTCCTTGTCTTCCTGCCTCTGTTCTGCCTCAAGTGCCCAGTCCATTATTCCACGCAGCGTGTGCTCCAACAGGTGGACAAGAGGGACAGTGTCACTGATGCATGCACTGTCACTGCTCACCATCCTCATGGCCTAGTCAAATGGTGACAGGACAGTGCATGCATCCCTAATCATGGCCCACTGGCGTGGGGGGAAATAACAAGCTCCCCTGACCCTGTCCTGGTGCCATAGTCGCACAGATACTCATTTATGGCCCTCTGCTGCGTGTGAAGCCGCCAACGTGGCCAACGTTGAGCTCCACCTGGTGGGCATGTCACAGATTAGGCGGTTCTTGGGCAGGTTAAATTCCTTTTGGAGGTCAGCCAGCCGAGCACTGGCATTATATGACCGGTGGAAATGCACACAGACTTTCCTGGCCTGCCTCAGGACATCCTGTAAGCCTGGGTACCTGCCCAAGAACCGCTGCACCACCAAGTTAAGGACTTGAGCCAAACAGGGCACATGGGTCAGTTGTCCCTGTCGGAGGGTGGAGTGGAGGTTGGTGCTGGCTTAAGCTGGCGTGGCGTCAACCACCTCTCAGCCTGCCCCTGCAGAGCTCACAGAATCTCTGCCCCAGTGTGGCTCCTGTTCCCCAAGCACACCAGTGCACCGCATGGCATCTTTTTTCCTGCGTACTTGCGTAGCCCCTTGAATGCCTACAGAGCACCGCTGGTTCCGAGGACAAAGCACAGCAAGAGGCTATGGAAGAAGAAGAAGAGGAGGGGGTGGAGGAGAGAGGTGTGTCAGAATCACCAGTAGTAGCATTTTGGAGGCGTGGTGGCGGAACAACCTCCAACACTACTGCACCTTGTCCTGCATCCTTCCCAGCTGCCAGTAGAGTCACCCAATATGCCGTGGAAAGATAGGTAATGTCCCTGTCCATGCCTGCTGGACCATGAGTCAGCGGTAATATGCACCTTACCGGCCTGTCCAGCGAGGCCAAGACATTGCCTTCCACATGCCGGTAGGGAGCCGGAATCGCCTTCCTTGAGAAAAAGTGGCGTTTGGGAACCTGCCACTGAGGAACCGCACATTCCACAAACTCACGGAAGGGGGCCTACCAACTGAAAAGGCAGCAGTTGAAGCGCTAGAAATTTAGCCAAGCTAGGATTCAACCGCTGGGCATGTGGATGGCTGGGAGCGAACTTCTTTCGGCGGTGCAGCAGCTGGGGCAGGGAAATTTGCCTGGTACAATCTAAAGTCGGTGTACTGCAAGTACTTGACACACCTAATTCTACACCTTCAGTGCAGCTTTCAGAGAGGACTGAAAGTATAGTGGGGTTGGAGATCCCAGCTGATGAGGAGCAAGGAGAGGTGCGCTTTGTTCTTTGGTGTGGGTCTTTTAGGTATTCAACCGCTGGGCATGTGTATGATGTTTTGGCCACGCGAGACACGCTTGAGACATATGTTGCAAATAGCAGTGGTGCGATCTGATGCACTCGTCTCAAAAAAGGCCCACACCAAAGAACTTTTGGAATAACGTGCAGAGGCAGCGCCCTGCACAGGCGGAGCTGTGCGGTGTGATGCAGTCAGTGTGCTGCCCTTAAGCTGGCCTTTTGAGGGCATCCTGCCTCGTTGGAGATGTGCCTCCTCCTCCTCCTCTCTCCTATCAGGCACCCACGTGGAGTCAGTGACCTCATCATCCCCTCCCTCCTTATCACTGGAGAAAACCTGGCAGTATGCTGCAGCGGGGGGAATATGACTGCCAGATTTCTGTCCTTCTTGGGCAGCCCCTGTCTCTGGGCCCACGTTACTGCCTTCCTCTAGCTGGCTATCATCATCAGAGCCTTCAAAACGCTGGGCATCCTCCTGGAGCATGTACACAACACTATGGTCAAACAGTTCGAGGGACTTCTCAGAAGGACATGGTGGGGCTAGGGAAGGGGTGCTTGATGATGCCATTGAGCCGAGGGAAGAGGCTGCGTTGGCAGCTGCTTTGCCAGACAAAGTACCCTGAGCCTTGGGTGAGAGAGGATGAGGATGGCTTGGTCACTCTACCAAGTCTTCGGCATTTTGCGGCTCAACGCGGTTAGCTGCCCGAAACAAAGGACAAGCGTGTCCCTGCAAAGGACACTAAAACAAAATACTGCAGCTCCCTGCCTCTAGACACAGAGCCTGCTTTTATTGTCTCGTGACTGTCTGCCTCTCCTTGTCGTCCTTCCAGACATACTAATGGCCTGCAGTCAGATGTAGCTGCACAAAGCTGGGATGTAAATAAATAAATACTGCAGCTCCCTGCCTGTATTTGTATGAGAACACCAGCAATTGTATTCAGGTAAGCTATAGGTGCACACTGTGAAAAGGATACTAAATATTAAATACTGCAGCTCCCTGCCTGTATTTGTATGAGAACACCAGCAATTTTATTCAGGTAAGCTTTAGGTGCACACTGTGCAAAGGATACTAAAACAAAATACTGCAGCTCCCTGCCTGTATTTGTATGAGAACACTGCAATTTTATTCAGGTAAGCTTTAGGTGCAAATGACACAATAAACTAAGTGAAAATACTGCAGCTCCCTGCCTGTCAGCATATTATGAAGAGAATAACACTGTCTCTCTCTCTCTGTCTGTCTTTAACTACCACCGCAACACACTACACAAGGCCGCCTCGTAGATGGTCTTATATAGTGTGGGGCGTGTACTAAACCCCCTGAGACATAATTGCCCAAAGCCACCCTGGCTTTGGTGAATTATGGCTCTCCGTTTTTTCCGTGCTGTGATTGGCCAAAGCATCCCGGTCATAGTGCATGCTTGGCCAATCATCAGCCAGCAATGCAATGCGATGCCACAGTAAATTATGGGCCGTGACGCGCCAGTCGAATTTGCCGTGAATGGCGCATAAGGTTCCCAATTCGCCGAGCGCTCGAACAGCCAATGTTCGAGTCGACCCTGGGTTTAACTCTAGCACGAAGCTCATCCCTAATGGAGATCATATCCCCCCTTATGTATTTATACATGGAGATCATATCCCCCCTATGTATTTATACATGGAGATCATATTCCCCCCTTATGTATTTATACATGGAGATCATATTCCCCCCTTATGTATTTATACATGGAGATCATATTTCCCCCTTATGTATTTATACATGGAGATCATATTCCCCCCTTATGTATTTATACATGGAGATCATACCCCCTTATGTATTTATACATGGAGATCATATCCCCCTTATGTATTTATACATGGAGATCATACCCCCCTTATGTATTTATACATGGAGATCATATCCCCCCCTTATGTATTTATACATGGTGATCATATGCCCCTTATACATGGACATCATATGCCCCCTTATGTATTTATACATGGTGATCATATGCCCCTTATACATGGAGATCATATCCCCCTTATGTATTTATACATGGTGATCATATCCCCCTTATGTATTTATACATGGAGATAATATCCCCCCTTATGTTCACCGATGCGACTCGGAGTGTCTCATTCCAAATTAAGAATTTTTTTAATTGCGCAACCTCCAGGGTTATCTATATGCTGGAGTGTCCATGCCACAAATATTATATCGGAAAAACCAAAAGACAGCTCCGGGTTCGCATTGGGGAACATTTAAGAAGCTTAAACAATGCAATAAAAGAAGATAAACAAAAAAGAGAGGACATGTCCCCATTTGCGTTACACTTTGCAGATCACCATAATGACAATACCGCTGGCATCCATATCAAAGGGATCTATACCCTAAATTTATCTACAGGCAGGGGTGACTTTGACGCGATCCTGCTCCAAAAGGAGAAGTTGTGGATCTTCCGATTAAAAACACCCATGCCTCAAGGCCTAAACACAGAATGTAGTCTCCAGCCATTTTTGGACTGATTAGGGCCTAACTATATATATATATATACAGTGGGGACGGAAAGTATTCAGACCCCCTTAAATTTTTCACTCTTTGTTATATTGCAGCCATTTGATAAAATCATTTTTTTCCTCATAAATGTACACACAGCACCCCATATTGACAGAAAAACACAGAATTGTTACAATTTTTGCAGATTTATTAAAAAAGAAAAACTGAAATATCACATGGTCCTAAGTATTCAGACCCTTTGCTCAGTATTTGGTCCTAAGTATTCAGACCCTTTGCTGTGACACTCATATATTCAATTTATTCTGATCATCCTTGGAGATGGTTCTACAATCATGAGGTGAAAGGAACTGCCTGAGCAGCTCAGAGACAGAATGGTGGCAAGGCACAGATCTGGCCAAGGTTACGAAAAAAATTTCTGCTGAACTTAAGGTTCCTAAGAGCACAGTGGCCTCCATAATCCTTAAATGGAAGACGTTTGGGATGACCAGAACCAGGGGCGTAACTAGAACTCACAGGGCCCCATAGCAAAATGTTGTATGGCCCCCCCCCCCCCCCACCACAAAAAAAAAAAAAATGAACTAATGCCATCAAACAACAGATTACCACACTCATGAGGCACAGTACCCAGGCAACAGCTTAATTTTGAACAACAAAGTATGCAGTATACTGTATGCAGCCCCTGAAGGACACACATGCATACCCCCATCAGTAAAGACCCCCCAGCAGTACAGACACCCTCCTAAGTACAGACACCCCACAGCATTACAGACACCCCCCCTCAGTGCAGGACCCCCCCTAGCAGTACAGACACCCCCCCCCAGTGCAGACCACCCCCTCAGTACAGACACACCCCCCCCCCCCAGTGCAGAACTCCCCAAAATTACAGACCCCCTCAGTAGTACAGAACCCCCCCAGTAGTACAGACACCACCTTAGTACAGACACCCCCCCCTAGTGCAGACACCCCACCCAAGTGCAGACCCCCCCCATCAGTACAGACACCCCCCACCTCAGTGCAGATCCCCCCATCAGTACAGACAGCCCCGACCTCAGTGCAGTCCCCCATCAGTACAGACACCCCCCGACCCCAGTGCAGACCCCCATCAGTACAGACACCCCCCCCCGACCTCAGTGCAGACCCCCATCAGTACAGACACCCCCGACTTCAGTGCAGACCCCCATCAGTACAGACACCCCCCCGACCTCAGTGCAGACCCCCATCAGTACAGACACCCCCGACTTCAGTGCAGACCCCCATCAGTACAGACACCCCCCGACCTCAGTGCAGACCCCCATCAGTACAGACACCCCCCGACCTCAGTGCAGACCCCCATCAGTACAGACACCCCCCGACATCAGTGCAGACCCCCATCAGTACAGACACCCCCCGACCTCAGTGCAGACCCCCATCAGTACAGACACCCCTGACTTCAGTGCAGACCCCCATCAGTACAGACACCCCCCGACCTCAGTGCAGACCCCCATCAGTACAGACACCCCGACCTCAGTGCAGACCCCCATCAGTACAGACACCCCCCGACCTCAGTGCAGACCCCCATCAGTACAGACACCCCCCGACCTCAGTGCAGACCCCCATCAGT
Source organism: Lithobates sylvaticus (assembly GCA_028564925.1). NCBI lineage: Eukaryota > Metazoa > Chordata > Amphibia > Anura > Ranidae > Lithobates > Lithobates sylvaticus. The sequence continues at coordinate 2,392,843 of CM053027.1, forward strand.
ACAGACACCCCCCGACCTCAGTGCAGACCCCCATCAGTACAGACACCCCCCCGTGCAGACCCCCATCAGTACAGACACCCCGACCTCAGTGCAGACCCCCAGTACAGACACCCCCGACCTCAGTACAGACACCCCCGACCTCAGTGCAGACCCCCATCAGTACAGACACCCCGAACTCAGTGCAGACCCCCATCAGTACAGACACCCCGACCTCAGTGCAGACCCCCATCAGTACAGACACCCCCCCCGACCTCAGTGCAGACCCCCATCAGTACAGACACCCCCGACCTCAGTGCAGACCCCCATCAGTACAGACACCCCCGAACTCAGTGCAGACCCCCATCAGTACAGACACCCCTGACCTCAGTGCAGACCCCCATCAGTACAGACACCCCCGACCTCAGTGCAGAGCCCCATCAGTACAGACACCCCCGAATTCAGTGCAGACCCCCATCAGTACAGACACCCCGACCTCAGTGCAGACCCCCATCAGTACAGACACCCCCGACTTCAGTGCAGACCCCCATCAGTACAGACACCCCCGACCTCAGTGCAGACCCCCATCAGTACAGACACCCCCCGACCTCAGTGCAGACCCCCATCAGTACAGACACCCCCCTCCTCAGTGCAGACCCCCATCAGTACAGACACCCCGACCTCAGTGCAGACCCCCCATCAGTACAGACACCCCCCGACCTCAGTGCAGACCCCCATCAGTACAGACACCCCCGACCTCAGTGCAGACCCCCATCAGTACAGACACCCCCGACTTCAGTGCAGACCCCCATCAGTACAGACACCTCCGACTTCAGTGCAGACCCCCATCAGTACAGACACCCCCGACCTCAGTGCAGACCCCATCAGTACAGACACCCGACCTCAGTGCAGACCCCCATCAGTACAGACACCCCCGACCTCAGTGCAGACCCCCATCAGTACAGACACCCCCGACCTCAGTGCAGACCCCCATCAGTACAGACACCCCCCATTACAGACCCCCGCATCCAAGTGCAGACCCCCCATCCAAGTGCAGACCTCCCATCAGTACAGACGACCAGAACCCTTCCTAGAGCTGGCCGTCCGGCCAAACTGAGCTATCGGGGGAGAAGAGCCTTGGTGAGAGAGGTAAAGAAGAACCCAAAGATCACTGTGGCTGAGCTCCAGAGATGCAGTCGGGAGATGGAAGAAAGTTGTAGAAAGTCAACCATCACTGCAGCCCTCCACCAGTCGGGGCTTTATGGCAGAGCGGCCCGACGGAAGCCTCTCCTCAGTGCAAGACACATGAAAGCCCGCATGGAGTTTGCTAAAAAAACACCTGAAGGACTCCAAGATGGTGAGAAATAAGATTCTCTGGTCTGATGAGACCAAGATAGAACTTTTTGGCCTTAATTCTAAGCGGTATGTGTGGAGAAGACCAGGCACTGCTCATCACCTGTCCAATACAGTCCCAACAGTGAAGCATGGTGGTGGCAGCATCATGCTGTGGGGGTGTTTTTCAGCTGCAGGGACAGGACGACTGGTTGCAATCGAGGGAAAGATGAATGCGGCCAAGTACAGGGATATCCTGGACGAAAACCTTCTCCAGAGTGCTCAGGACCTCAGACTGGGCCGAAGGTTTACCTTCCAACAAGACAATGACCCTAAGCACACAGCTAAAATAACGAAGGAGCGGCTTCACAACAACTCCGTGACTGAATGGCCCAGCCAGAGCCCCGACTTAAACCCAATTGAGCATCTCTGGAGAGACCTAAAAATGGCCGTCCACCAACCTTTACCATCCAACCTGACAGAACTGGAGAGGATCAGCAAGGACGAATGGGAGAGGATCCCCAAATCCAGGTGTGAAAGACTTGTTGCATCTTCCCCAAAAGACTCGATGGCTGTATTAGATCAAAAGGGGCTTCTACTAAATACTGAGCAAAGGGTCTGAATACTGAGGACAAAATACTGAGCAAAGGGTCTGAATACTGAGGACCAAATACTGAGCAAAGGGTCTGAATACTGAGGACCAAATACTGAGCAAAGGGTCTGAATACTGAGGACCAAATACTGAGCAAAGGGTCTGAATACTGAGGACCAAATACAAAGCAAAGGGTCTGAATACTGAGGACCAAATACTGAGCAAAGGGTCTGAATACTGAGGACCAAATACTGAGCAAAGGGTCTGAATACTGAGGACCAAATACCGAGCAATGGGTCTGAATACTGAGGACCAAATACTGAGCAAAAGGGTCTGAATACTGAGGACCAAATACTGAGCAAAGGGTCTGAATACTGAGGACCAAATACTGAGCAAAGGGTCTGAATACTGAGGACCAAATACTGAGCAAAGGGTCTGAATACTGAGGACCAAATACTGAGCAAAGGGTCTGAATACTGAGGACCAAATACTGAGCAAAGGGTCTGAATACTGAGGACCAAATACTGAGCAAAGGGTCTGAATACTGAGGACCAAATACTGAGCAAAGGGTCTGAATACTGAGGACCAAATACTGAGCAAAGGGTCTGAATACTGAGGACCAAATACTGAGCAAAGGGTCTGAATACTGAGGACCAAATACTGAGCAAAGGGTCTGAATACTGAGGACCAAATACTGAGCAAAGGGTCTGAATACTGAGGACCAAATACTGAGCAAAGGGTCTGAATACTGAGGACCAAATACCGAGCAAAGGGTCTGAATACTGAGGAACAAATACTGAGCAAAGGGTCTGAATACTGAGGACCAAATACCGAGCAAAGGGTCTGAATACTGAGGACCAAATACTGAGCAAAGGGTCTGAATACTGAGGACCAAATACTGAGCAAAGGGTCTGAATACTGAGGACCAAATACTGAGCAAAGGGTCTGAATACTGAGGACCAAATACTGAGCAAAGGGTCTGAATACTGAGGACCAAATACTGAGCAAAGGGTCTGAATACTGAGGACCAAATACTGAGCAAAGGGTCTGAATACTGAGGACCAAATACTGAGCAAAGGGTCTGAATACTGAGGACCAAATACTGAGCAAAGGGTCTGAATACTGAGGACCAAATAATGAGCAAAGGGTCTGAATACTGAGGACCAAATACTGAGCAAAGGGTCTGAATACTGAGGACCAAATACTGAGCAAAGGGTCTGAATACTGAGGACCAAATACTGAGCAAAGGGTCTGAATACTGAGGACCAAATACAGAGCAAAGGGTCTGAATACTGAGGACAAAATACTGAGCAAAGGGTCTGAATACTGAGCAAATACTGAGCAAAGGGTCTGAATACTGAGGACCAAATACTGAGCAAAGGGTCTGAATACTGAGGACCAAATACTGAGCAAAGGGTCTGAATACTGAGGACCAAATACTGAGCAAAGGGTCTGAATACTGAGGACCAAATACTGAGCAAAGGGTCTGAATACTGAGGACCAAATACAGAGCAAAGGGTCTGAATACTGAGGACCAAATACAGAGCAAAGGGTCTGAATACTGAGGACCAAATACAGAGCAAAGGGTCTGAATACTGAGGACCAAATACTGAGCAAAGGGTCTGAATACTGAGGACCAAATACTGAGCAAAGGGTCTGAATACTGAGGACCAAATACTGAGCAAAGGGTCTGAATACTGAGGACCAAATACTGAGCAAAGGGTCTGAATACTGAGGACCAAATACCGAGCAAAGGGTCTGAATACTGAGGACCAAATACCGAGCAAAGGGTCTGAATACTGAGGACCAAATACCGAGCAAAGGGTCTGAATACTGAGGACCAAATACCGAGCAAAGGGTCTGAATACTGAGGACCAAATACCGAGCAAAGGGTCTGAATACTGAGGACCAAATACCGAGCAAAGGGTCTGAATACTGAGGACCAAATACAGAGCAAAGGGTCTGAATACTGAGGACCAAATACTGAGCAAAGGGTCTGAATACTGAGGACCAAATACTGAGCAAAGGGTCTGAATACTGAGGACCAAATACAGAGCAAAGGGTCTGAATACTGAGGACCAAATACCGAGCAAAGGGTCTGAATACTGAGGACCAAATACTGAGCAAAGGGTCTGAATACTGAGGACCAAATACTGAGCAAAGGGTCTGAATACTGAGGACCAAATACTGAGCAAAGGGTCTGAATACTGAGGACCAAATACCGAGCAAAGGGTCTGAATACTGAGGACCAAATACCGAGCAAAGGGTCTGAATACTGAGGACCAAATACCGAGCAAAGGGTCTGAATACTGAGGACCAAATACTGAGCAAAGGGTCTGAATACTGAGGACCAAATACTGAGCAAAGGGTCTGAATACTGAGGAGCAAATACTGAGCAAAGGGTCTGAATACTGAGGACCAAATACAGAGCAAAAGGGTCTGAATACTGAGGACCAAATACTGAGCAAAGGGTCTGAATACTGAGGACCAAATACCGAGCAAAGGGTCTGAATACTGAGGACCAAATACTGAGCAAAGGGTCTGAATACTGAGGACCAAATACTGAGCAAAGGGTCTGAATACTGAGGACCATGTGATATTTCAGTTTTCCTTTTTTAATAAATGCAAAAATGTCAACAATTCTGTGTTTTTCTGTCAATATGGGGTGCTGTGTTTACATTAATGAGGAAAAAAATGAACTTAAATGATTTTAGCAAATGGCTGCAATGTAACAAAGAGTGGAAAATGTAAGGGGGTCTGAATACTTTACATCCCCACTGTATATACAGTATATATATATATATTTTTTGTACTTGATATATGAGGCATATGTCTTTTTTTTTTTTTTTTTTTTTATATATACTTCAGGCAGCTGTTAGTTGATTACTCTAGATCTATATATGCATCCCTTTTGGGCTTGAACTAAATTATAATGAAACATGCGTTTTTTTCAGGGTTAGCTAAAATTTATGCTATCTTAAAATGAATAATCGCATAACTTTCATACTTGTTGACTACTTTAAAGTAAAACTACATAATGCAAGTCTAGGCCCTATCAGTAATGAAATGGTCTATCTGCGTCGTTTGGAGCCGCATTGGATGTATGTCTCCATTATGTGAATATCTCTTGTCTTAGTGAATACAGCTGCTGTATATAAAGTAAAGTATAGTAATAAAAGATATAGAGAGACATCGCAGTCCTTCAGCCCGATCAGTCCATAGTGATATATGCGACTGATAAAATGTGATAAAATGCTGCATAGCAACTAATAGTCGCATAACCTTTATTTAGCTGATTTTCTTTTGTTTTCTTTATATTTTATTTTCTATCGTTATATAGGTCTGATTCTATATCTTTTTTATCTGAGACATTTATTAAGTCAACCTGTTCTATTTTTTGCTGAAAACGTATTGATCCGTGTCTGCAATTGTATGCCCATAATTGAGTGCCTCTGAATAGTGGAAGAGAAAGATAGAGTGTGATGTTCTATACGGGAGATGACACCTAGTGGTGATTCTTTATATAGCAACCCCCGAATTGAAAGTGGGAGGTACTAACTGCAGTATAAATAGAAACACAATTCATGCCCCTCCTATCCTTGAAAAAAAAAAACAGAGTTCCTGGTAAAACATGTCAGATTTTGCATCACGACAGAGACGCTCTATGCGTCGTGGATGACGTATCTCATCGCGATTGTGCATGCGCAGTTGATTGCCTGAAGCCAGCGGCGACTATCTCAGCTGAGACAAGCGGATGGTGGCCCAGAGGACCGGACACTTACACAGTGCTGACAGCAAACTGCCCACTGGAGCCCCACGGAAAAAAATAAAATTAGACATGTGCACAATAGAATTTGTTTATTTTCGTTTTTTTCGTTCAATCCATTCGTAAGCACGTTAAGCAGCGCCATTGTAAGAGTTATTTTTTCGTTGATTCGTTTTTCGTTAGTTTAATTTTCGTTTATTCAAAAAAAAAAAAGTTACGAATGTACGAATTTTTTTTGTTTCAATCCATTCGAAGCACGTTATGCAGCGCCATTGTAAGAGACACGGAAAATTCCGAATCGAAAAAAATAAAAATAAAGTTTCGAATGTACGAATTTTTTCGTTCAATCCATTCGAAGCACGTTAAGCAGCGCCATTGTAAGAGACACGGAAAATTACGAATCGCAAAAAAAAAAGTTACGAATGTACAATTTTTTTCGTTCAATCCATTCGAAGCACGTTAAGCAGCGCCATTGTAAGGGACACGGAAAATTACGAGTCAAAAAAAAAAAAAAAAGTTACGAATGTACGAATTTTTTCGTTCAATCCATTCGAAGCACGTTAAGCAGCGCCATTGTGAGAGACATGGAAAATTACGAGTCAAAAAAAAAAAAATAAAAAAAAACGAATGTACGAATTTTTTTTTTCAATCCATTCGAAACACGTTAAACAGCGCCATTGTAAGGGACACGGAAAATTACGAATTCAACAAAAAAAATAAAAAAAGTTACGAATGTACGAATTTTTTCGTTCATTTTGATTTTCGTTTTTCCTGTTTTCGTTTTTCGGATTTTCTTCTTTCGTAGTTTCGTTGTTTCTAATTTGGTTATTTCGGATTTTCATTGTTTTTCGTATTCGTTCCATTCGAACATTCGTTTTTCGTTAAAATTTATAGCAAATCGTTCGTTCATTCGTACGATTTTTTTCGTTCAATCCATTCGAAACACGTTAAGCAGCGCCATTGTAAGGGACACGGAAATTACGAATCGAAAAAAAAAAGTTACGAATGTACAAATTTTTTCGTTCGTTTTGATTTTCGTTGTTCCTGTTTTCCTTTTTTCGGATATTCTTCTTTCGTAGTTTCGTTGTCTCTAATTAGGTTATTTCGGATTTTCGTTGTTTTTTCGTATTCGTTCGATTCGAACATTCGTTTTTCGTTAAAATTTTTAGCGAATCGTTCGTTCATTCGTACGATAACGAATGAACGAATAACGAATTTTAACGAAAAACTAAAAAAAAACGAAACAAATTGCACATGTCTACGGCACATACAGCCCCCCGGACCGGAGAAAGATAGTACAGGACTCGCTCCATGAATGGTCGGGGGAGGGGACCATAGGTCCTTTAATTGCCTCCTTTTACTTTGCCTCCTGCTGTTTGTTACCTCTTATTGGCCGGCTTCACAACAGCGTCATTCAGCTATTGTTTTTCAGTTAGACCCTGTGAATACAATTCCACTCCAGGAAACTGTATCTGTGCCTTTGGACTGGATATTAACTGTGGATTATAATCACCTCTCCACAATGACAGCTATGTTCTGCTACAATCCTAATTAATAGACATGTGCACTGCCAAAAAATTTATTCATTTTCGTTTCATTCGTTTTTTGTCTGTTTTTTTCGTTTTTCGGGTCATTCGTTATGATTGCAATTAGTAGATTCGTACATTCGAAAATTTGTATATATTCGTACATGCGAACATTTGTACATTCGTACATTTTTAAATGCGTAAATTCGTTCATTCGTAAATTAGAAAATTTGTATATTCGTACATTTGTACATTCATACATTTTTAAATGCGTAAATTCGTTCATTCGTAAATTAGAAAATTTGTATATTCGTACATTTGTACATTCGTACATTTGTAAATACGTAAATTCGTTCAATTCGTAAATTAGAAAATTCTAAAATTTGGAAATACGAAAATCTGAATACCCATAAAATAGAAAATCTGAAATAGTGACTAACTATTAAATTATAGGTATTTGTCAAATTTGGCTGTTAGTGAACACGAATTTATCCGAAGTTACGAATTATCCGAAATAACGAACGCCGCATCTAAACAAAATGGAACGGAACAAATTAATAACAAATAATAATAATAAAAATGTTTTATTATTATTATTTATTATTATTAATGCATTACGTTCCATTTGTTTGTATACAGGATTCGTTATTTCGGATAATTTGTAACTTAAGATAAATTTGTATTTGTTACGTTCACTAACAGCTAAATTTAAAAAGGAAATTACAATACCTATAATTTAATAGTTAATAATAGTTAAGTTATTATTAGTTAAATATAAAGTCCGATTTCTGAATTTCCGAATTTATGAATGTACGAATTTGCGAATGTACGAATTTAAGAATGTGCAAATGTACGTATTAACGAATGTACAAATTTACTGATTTTCGAATATTCAAAAAAATTTGTTAAATGGATTTTTCCGAATATTTGAAAATTTGTAAATTTGTACATTCGTAAATTCGTACATTAGCACATTCGTAAATTCGTACATTCGTAAATACTTACATTTGCACATTCGTGAATTCGTATATTTCCAAATTAACGAATTTGTCGAAATTCGTTAAAAAATGAATTCGGAACGAAACGAATTGCACATGTCTACTAATTAAAGCCGTCTCTGTGGGACCAGCAACTTGACTCAATCAAACACCCTTCAACAGGGGTTCTTTTTGTTAACCACTTGCCGACCGGCGCACGACGATATACGTCGGCAGAATGGCACGGACAGGCAGGAGGGCGTATATACAAGTCCCTCCTTTCTGCCTGTCTGTGCCATCGGGAGCGCACCGGGAGCCTGATCGCCGCGGGGACCCCCGCGATCGTCTCACGGGACGGCTGAACGGGGAGATGCCGAGATAAACAGCATCTCCCCGTTCTGCCTAGCAACTAGTGACGCCGATCTCTGCTCCCTGTGATTGGAGCAGAGATCAGCATTCACTAGCTGACAGCCACGCCCCCCCACAGTAAGAAACACACCCCTAGGCATACTTAACCCCTACACTGCCCCCTTGTGGTTAACCCCTTCACTGTCAGTGTCATTTATACAGGAATCAATGCATTTAAATAGCACTGATTGCTGTATAAATGACAATGGTCCCAAAAATGTGTCAAAAATGTCCGATGTGTCCGCCATAATGTCGCAGTCACAATAAAAATCGCAGATCTCCGCCATTACTAATAAAAAAAAAATTATTAATAAAAATGCTATAAAACTATCCCCTATCTTGTAAACGCTATAACTTCTGCGCAAACCGATCAATAATCGCTTATTGCGATTTTTTTTTACCAAAAATATGTGGAAGAATACGTATCGGCCTAAACTGAGGAAAAAAATTTTTTTTATATATTTTTGGGGGATATTTATTATAGCAAAAAAAAATAAAAAAATAATGAATTTTTTTCAAAATTGTCGCTCTATTTTTGTTTATAGCGCAAAAAATAAAAACCGCAGGGGCGATCAAATACCACCAAAAGAGAAAGCTCTATTTGTGGGAAAAAAAGGACGTCAATTTTGTTTGGGAGCCACGTCGCACGACCGCGCAATTGTCAGTTAAAGCGACGCAGTGCCGAATCGCAAAAAGGGGCCTGGTCCTTTGGCTGCAAATTGGTCCGGGGCTGAAGTGGTTAAAAGGGTTTCTAATCAAACCTATTGACAGGACGGACTTTGTTACGCACGGTGCATGTCACTAAGATCAACAGTCTGATCCATAAATATTACCCACTCTAACTACCAATTGCCTTGTTATAGGTGTGCGCATCAGTGTTGCCAACCTGTCGAAGTAAAATTAACTGGCAGAATGGCAAAATTTACAAACGGCACCAATTTTTTACTGGCACTGCAAAAAAGTACCTAAAATTACTGTTTTTAGTTCTAAACAGTGAAAATATCAATATTTGAAGTATAAACACACAGATAGTGCTATTACCAATGTGTTTAAGTTAAACAAAAGTCAAAAAACATATTTCTCAATTGACATGAAGGTCAGGATATTATAACCCGGCCAGCACAGAGTTCTCCCTTACATCAGAGTCTGCAGGATGGTGACCAGAGACCACCTTCCGCAGAGTGAATACACTAAGGTGGGTGGGTTACTAATATAGGGGGGAACCTTTATATTGGTGCCCCCTTTCATTATTGTATTCACTCCCCCCTTACATCAGTGACCCCCCCCTCAGACTGGCCTGTCGGCATTGTCACTGACCTCACAGGTGCACCGTGCAGGGCTCAGTCAGACGGCTCCAGCTTGGCGGCTCTGGCTTTCTAGGATCCCCTCAGAGACTGTAGACATGATAAAACACAAGAGATGGTCAGAGGCTGCAGACATGATACAGGAGGTGGACAGAGGCTGCGGGCATACTACAGGAGGCGGACAGAGGCTGCGGGCATACTACAGGAGGCGGACAGAGGCTGCGGGCATACTACAGGAGGCGGACAGAGGCTGCGGGCATACTACAGGAGGCGGACAGAGGCTGCGGGCATACTACAGGAAGGGGACAGAGGCTGCAGGCATACTACAGGAGGTGGACAGAGGCTGCGGGCATACTACAGGAGGCGGACAGAGGCTGCGGGCATACTACAGGAGGCGGACAGAAGCTGCGGGCATACTACAGGAGGCGGACAGAGGCTGCGGGCATACTACAGGAGGCGGACAGAGGCTGCGGGCATACTACAGGAGGCGGACAGAGGCTGCGGACATACTACAGGAGGGGGACAGAGGCTGCAGGCATACTACAGGAGGCGGACAGAGACTGCGGGCATACTACAGGAGGTGGACAGAGGCTGCGGGCATACTACAGGAGGTGGACAGAGACTGCAGACATACTACAGGAGGTGGACAGAGGCTGCGGACATACTACAGGAGATGGACAGAGGCTGCGGACATACTACAGGAGGGGGACAGAGGCTGCAGGCATACTACAGGAGGTGGACAGAGACTGCAGGCATACTACAGGAGGAGGACAGAGACTGCGGGCATACTACAGGAGGTGGACAGAGGCTGCGGGCATACTACAGGAGGTGGACAGAGACTGCAGACATACTACAGGAGGTGGACAGAGGCTGCGGACATACTACAGGAGGTGGACAGAGGCTGCGGACATACTACAGGAGGTGGACAGAGGCTGCGGGCATACTACAGGAGGGGGACAGAGGCTGCAGGCATACTACAGGAGGTGGACAGAGACTGCGGGCATACTACAGGAGGTGGACAGAGACTGCGGGCATACTACAGGAGGTGGACAGAGGCTGCGGGCATACTACAGGAGGCGGACAGAGGCTGCGGGCATACTACAGGAGGCGGACACAGGCTGCGGGCATACTACAGGAGGTGGACAGAGGCTGCGGGCATACTACAGGAGGTGGACAGAGGCTGCGGGCCTACTACAGGAGGAGGACAGAGGCTGTGGGCCTACTACAGGAGGCGAACAGAGGCTGCGGGCATACTACAGGAGGTGGACAGAGGTTGCGGGCCTACTACAGGAGGTGAACAGAGGCTGCGGGCATACTACAGGAGGCGGATAGAGGCTGCGGACATGACACAGGAGGTGGACAGAGGCTGCGGGCCTACTACAGGAGGTGGACAGAGGCTGCGGGCATACTACAGGAGGCGGACGGAGGCTGCGGACATGACACAGGAGGTGGACAGAGGCTCCGGGCCTACTACAGGAGGTGGACAGAGGCTGCGGGCATACTACAGGAGGCGGATAGAGGCTGCGGACATGACACAGGAGGTGGACAGAGGCTGCGGGCCTACAACAGGAGGTGGACAGAGGCTGCGGGCATACTACAGGAGGCGGACAGAGGCTGCGGACATGACACAGGAGGTGGACAGAGGCTCCGGGCATGATAGTGTCCCCCTAACAATAGCCTCCTCCTCCGCCCACCATCATATTACTTCTCCACATCATCAGTGTGCTGTGTCCTCCTCCTGTGCCCCTTTCCCCTCTGCACAGGTCAGGGCAGCACAGTGCTGCCCTGACCTGTAGATGTTCTACACTCCACTCTACAAAATACAGCCACACACTGCCTAATACCCCCCCCCCCCTCCCACACACTCTAAGGATCACAGACTTCTCCTAGTAATATATAGATATCAGCAGTCACATCCATACACAGGTTGCCATTGTACAATATCATCTACACCAATATCAACACACTGACCAGGCCAGGCAGGAACACTATGAAGGACTACAAGTCCCAGCACACCATTCCAGCCAGGACATGCTGAGCTTTGTAGTCCACACCGGCTCACCTCATCCATATCATCGTCCTCCTCAGACTCCTCATCCTCACTGAGATCAGAGTCCTTCTCTTCTCCTCCTCCTCCCATTTCATCCTCCATCTCCTCTTTGCACTGGATGCCAATGCCATGCTATCCTCTTCCTCCAGGCCCAGCGTTCAGAGGCGGAAGTAAAAAAAGAAGTTCTGCGGACTGTACCATCTCACTACTATTGGGGGTGGTGTTCATGGAGCCTGACCTTCTGACAGGACACGGACTGTAGTACTAATAGAGATCACCCCCCCCTTTCCCTATAGAAATACAGAGGCCGGCCAGGTCATGTGTGGTGCGTGTGACTGCATCACTGCGAGCCAGACGGCTCATGATTGGATTGTCTCGGGAATTTTCGGAATTAGCGCATGCGCAGTTCTCATCTGAGCCTGTCGTAGCCATTTTTACTGGCACCGTTCGGCTTCTACGGACATTTACGGACACTGGAAAATTGCCCTGTTTTTACGGACTGTCCGTAAATCTACGGACGGTTGGCAACACTGGTGTGTATGCATGGTTGAAGCGTGATGCAGCTGCTAACCACTTAAGGACCAAGCCTGTTTTTTTTTTACCAAAAATATGTAGAAGAATACGTATCGGCCTAAAGTGAGGAAAAAATAAATATTTTTTATAAATTTTGGGGGATATTTATTATAGCAAAAAGTTAAAAATAATGAGTTTTTTTCAAAATTGATGCTTTTTTTTTGTTTATAGCGCAAAAAATAAAAAACGCAGAGGTGATCAAATACCATCAAAAGAAAGCTCTATTTGTGGGGAAAAAAGGACGCAAATTTTGCTTGGGAGCCACATCGCACGACCACGCAATTGTCAGTTAAAGTGACGCAGTGCTGAATCGTAAAAAGTGGTCTGGTCTTAAGCCAGCAAAATGGTCCGGTCTGAAAGTGGTTAAGGGATGTTAGTTTATGCCTCACCAAGAGACTGGCCACCACATGGCGACTGCATCCACGCTCCTAGCAAACGGATCTGCGTACATGGGAACCGTAGCATAATCATACAGAATTATGGCTCACTGAGACATGGTAGAGTATGGCTCGCACCAATGGTAGCGGTGGGAATGTGCACACGGTCGTGATCAGATACATGTTTGTAGTGTCCAATATGTGAGTCACATTGTGTCTCAACAGAAAACTGCCCACATGGCTCTGCACACGACCGTTTCCACACCTCACCACTGGAATTCTATTTGAATATATACATGTGTCTGATTGTTTCTTTTGAAGGAATACAAGTGTCTGATTGGTTGATTGTGAAGCCACCACCTCCCTTTGTTATTCATGTTTTAAACTACAGTGGTGTGAAAAAGTGATTGCCCCCCTTGTTAAAACATACTATAACTGTGGTTGTCCACACCTGAGTTCAATTTCTCTAGCCACACACCCAGGCCTGATTATTGCCACACCTGTTCACAATCAAGGCATCACTTAAATAGGAGCTGCTTGACACAGTAAGGTCCACCAGAAGATCCTTAAAAGCTACACATCATGCCGAGACCCAAAGAAATTCAGGAACAATTGAGAAAGAAAGTAATTGAGATCTATCAGTCTGGAAAGGGTTATAAAGCCATTTCCAAAGCTTTGGGAATCCAGCGAACCACAGTGAGAGCCATTATCCACAAATGGCGAAGACATGGAACAGTGGTGAACCTTCCCAGGAGTGGCCGGCCGCCCAAAATTACCCCAAGAGCGCAGCGACGACTCATCCAAGAGGTCACAAAAGACCCCACAACAACGTCCAAGGAACTGCAGGCCTCACTTGTCTCAGTTAAGGTCAGCGTTCATGCCTCCACCATCAGAAAAAGACTGGGCAAAAATGGCCTGCATGGCAGAGTTCCAAGGAGAAAACCACTGCTGAGCAAAAAGAACATCAAAGCTCGTCTCAATTTCTCCACAACACATCTTGATGATCCCCAAGACTTTTGGGACAACATTCTGTGGACCGATGAGACAAAAGTGGAACTCTTTGGAAGGTGTGTGTCCAAGTATATCTGGCGTAGAAGGAACACTGCATTTCAGAAAAAGAACATTATACCAACAGTAAAATATGGTGGTGGTAGTGTGATGGTCTGGGGCTGTTTTGCTGCTTCAGGACCTGGAAGACTTGCCGTGATAAAAGAAACTATGAATTCTGCTGTCTACCAAGAGATCCTGAAGGAGAATGTCCGACCATCTGTTCGTGTACTCAAGCTGAAACGAACTTGGGTTCTGCAGCAGGACAATGATCCTAAACACACCAGCAAGTCCACCACCGAATGGCTGAAGAAAAACAAAATGAAGACTTTGGAGTGGCCTAGCCAAAGTCCTGACCTGAATCCTATTGAGATGTTGTGGTATGACCTTAAAAAGGCCGTTCATGCTCGAAAACCCTCTAATGTAACTGAATTAGGACAATTCTGCAAAGATGAGTGGGCCAAAATTCCTCCAGGACGCTGTAAAAGCCTCATTGCACGTTATCGCAAACGCTTGGTTGCAGTTGTTGCTGCTAAGGGTGGCCCAACCAGTTATTAGGTTTAGGGGGCAATCACTTTTTCACACAGGGCCATGATGGTTTGGATTTTTTTTCACCTTTAATAATAAACACCTTCATTTACAAATTGCATTTTGTGTTTACTTGTGTTGTCCTTGACTATTGTTTAAATTGTTTTGATGTTCCGAAACACTTAAGTGTGACAAACATGCAAAGGAACAGGAAATGAGGAAGGGGGCAAACACTTTTTCACACCACTGTATAAAGACAGCAGGTCCTATTCAGGGGGATTTTGGCTAAGCTCAATGTGATCCCAGCATCAGTGTCTGTGTTACTTGGAGATATAAAAGCGCACTTTCCCGGCCTTATACAAGAGAGCTATAACTGTGCTTTTCAGCGCAATGGAATTATTTGCTTATAAGAGAAGCTTATAATATTCCACGACATTCTATCAGAATCTGAATACACTGAGTTGTCTGAGGTATTACTAGACATGTGCAATTCGTTTCGTTTTTCGCTAAAATTCGTTCTATTCGTTCATTCGTTATCGTACGAATGAATGAACGATTCGCTAAAAATTTTAACGAATGTTCGAATCGAACGAATACGAAAAACAACGAAAATCCAAAATAACCAAATTAGAAACAACGAAACTACGATAGAAGAAAATCCGAAAAACGAAAACAGGAACAACGAAAATCAAAATGAATGAAAAAATTCGTACATTCCTAACTTTTTTTTTGTTGAATTGGTAATTTTCTGTGTCCCTTACAATGGCGCTGCTTAACGTGCCTCAAATGGATTGAACGAAAAAAATTCGTACATTCGTAACTTTATTATTTTTTTTTTTCGATTCGTAATTTTCCGTGTCTCTTACAATGGCGCTGCTTAACGTGCTTCGAATGGATTGAACGAAAAAATTCGTACATTCGTAACTTTTTTTTTTTTTCCATTCGTAATTTTCCGTGTCTCTTACAATGGCGCTGCTTAACGTGCTTCGAGTGGATTGAACGAAAAAATTCGTACATTCGTAACTTTTTTTTTTTTTTTTTGATTCGTAATTTTCCGTGTCTCTTACAATGGCGCTGCTTAACGTGCTTCGAATGGATTGAACGAAAAAATTCGTACATTCGTAACTTTTTTTTTTCGATTCGTAATTCTCTGTGTCTCTTAAAATGTAATAATAGCATACACATTACATAAAATTATGAATTATGTTCCGATTACGAATCTACGAAAACAATGTAACGAAAGTACGAATAAATCAATCTAACGAAAGTACGAATGTAACTAAATCTACGAAAATACGAATGCGTCCGAATTTCGAAATAAAAGAAAATTAAACTAACGGAAAAACGAATCAACGAAAAAATAACTCTTACGAAAATACGAATCGTTACGAATACGAACACCGACGACTTACGAAATTACGAATCGTTACGAATCAACGGAAACGAAAGAAACGAAAATAAACAAAATTTTTCTATTGTGCACATGTCTAGTTATTACTTTGCAGCGGTACCAAGATGTCTGAACCCAGAATGCCAGGTGGGTTGGAATGTTCATCAGGTCATGGCAGTGCAGATGTGAATCCAAGCAGTCCCCTAGGAGGCAGTGCTACACTATTATTGAGCTTATGATCTACCAAAACATCCAGATCCTTCTCCACTATGGATCCCCGAGTTGTACTCCCCCTAATATGTATGATGCATATTCTTAGCAAAAAATTAAAAACCCCAGGAGGTGATTAAATACCGCCACAAGAAAGCTCTATTTGTGTGAAAAAATGCTAAAAATGTCATATGGGTACAGTGTTACCATACTTGCCAACTGTCCCGAATTTCCCGGGACATTCCCAGGATTTAGTCCCAGTCTTACCATTTCCTGAGAAATGCTCTGGGAAATCGACATTTTCCGGATTTTTTTCTCCGCCGTTTGCCACCGGCACTGGGTAATTCTGTCTCTGTCGCGGCCATTTTACGGAAGTCCAGCTCGTGATGAAGAAACAAGAGGCGGAGCCCAGGTGGCAATGAATGCGGCTGCCAATAGAAATGGAGCTCCATTCCCCTCGGTATCCACAAGCTGGTCTCCTGTGATGGAGAGCCTTGGCTGAGTGAGACTCTGCTCTGTCTCACTGCGGCTGCCTCCTGTCACAAGAGTGCCACCCGGAGAGTGACAGTCTGAGCAAGCAACTCTCTGGGTAGCAGCACATTGAATCCTCCACTCACCGCCCAGTGCATGAGGGGGGGGCTGTACTGATGGGGTGGTTTGTCCTGGGGGGGTTTGCACATATAGAGGGGGTGGGTTGTCCTGGGAGGGTCTTTACATATGGGGGGTGGTTTGTCCTGGGGGGTCTGTAAATACAGGGAGGTGGGTTGTCCTGGGGGATCTGTACATATGGGGGTGGGATGTCCTGGGGGGTCTGTACATATGGGGGGGGGTTGTCCTGGGGGGGTCTGTACATATAGGGGGTGGATTGTCCTGGGAGGGTCTGTACATATGGGGGGTTGTTTGTCCTGAGGGGTCTGTACATATGGGGGATGGGTTGTCCTGAATAGGTTTGTACATATATGGGGGTGGGTGGTCCTGGGGGGTCTTTACATATGGGGGGTGGGTTGTCCTGGTAGGATCTATACATATGGGGGGGGGTGGGTTGTCCTGGGGGAGTCTGTAAATATAGGGGGTGGGTTGTCCTTGGAGGGTTTGTACATATGGGGGTGGGTTGTCTTGGGGGGTCTGTACATATAGGGGGGTGGGTTGTCCTAGTAGGGTCTGTGCATATGGGGGGTGGTTTGTCCTGGGGGGTCTTTAAATAGGAGGGGTTGTCCTGGGAGGTCTGTACATATGGGGGGCGGGTAGTCCTCGAGGGTCTGCACATATGGGGGTGGGCTGTCCTGGGAGGTCTGTACATATGGGGGTGGGTTGTCCTGGAGAGGGTCTGTACATATGGGGGGCGGGTAGTCCTGGGGGGGTCTTTACATAGGAGGGGTTGTCCTGGGAGGTCTGTACATATGGGGGGCGGGTAGTCCTGGAGAGGGTCTGTACATATGGGGGGTGGGTTATCTTGGGGGTCTGTACATATAGGGGGTGGGTTGTCCTGGGAGGGTCAGTACATATGGGGGGTTGTCCTGGGAGATCTGTACATATGGGGGGGTGGTTGTCCTGGGGGGTCTGTACATATGGGGGGTGGGTTTTTCTGGGGGGATCTGTACTAATGGGGGTGGGTTGTCCTGGGGGGGGTCTGTACTGATGGGTGGTGGTTTGACCAGGGGGGGGGGGTCTGTCCTGATAGAGGAGGAGTGGTTTATCCTGAGGTGGATCTGTACTGAAGGAGGGAGTCTGCACTTAGTGAGGGGGATCTATAGTGCAGGAGGGGGGTCTGTACTGAGGGAGGACTATAATGGGTGGGAGGCACATATACAAACTGTTGTAATTCCTCCACCGTTCACCTGATTTGGATGTAAATACCCTCAAATTAAAGCTGAAAGTCTGCAGTTAAAGCTCATCTTGTCCGTTTCATTTCAAATCCATTGTGGTGTATAGAGCCAAAAAGATTAGAATTGTGTCCATGTCCCAATATTTATGGACCTGACTGTATGTTTCTCAAGTGACCATCAAAGTTTTGGGTTCACACACACACACACACACACACACACACACACACCTTGATCGATGTTACTTTCACTCTGTATATCAGAATTATCACTATGTCTAATATGTGAACAAGTTTCCAGTAAACTGTTTGTGTGGTTAAGTTACAAGGTGTGTGAGACTCTACTACTCATTACAGGTGGTGGAGTAGCGGATACCCAGGTCACGGTAAATATACAGAGTATTGGGAGATTGCTGTGTTGCTCTTACCCATTGGGCCTTACACACACACACACACACACACACACACACACACACACACACACTACCACACAGTTGTGTCTAGGGGGTAGAGGCTATTTTCTGGGGTTGAGAGGCCCAATCAATTACCAGCAGCCCCTTAGGGGGTAAGTGCTACATATGTAATCATTGTGTTTCACTGTAACAGGACAGTGAGGTCTGTGCCCAGCACCCACGGGGACGCCCCATTCTTCTTAGGACCTGGTCTTTGGAATCTGGGTGCCCCTTTAATGCATGGAGGGTGGTACGGTGGGTGGATCTCCACCTTGTTCATCCATTTGGCAGCGTATGCGCAAACCTTCTGTCATGTTTGTGCGCGGCGACGTCACCTATCGTGGACACATGTACAACTGCACCAATGAGTTGTCAGCTGGCAATTGGCTTCCGCACTGACAGCTACATTTTTTAAAAACATTTGCCAGTACAAAAAAAAAAGGCGTGGGGCTCCCTCCAGTCCATACCAGGCCCTTATCCGAGAATGCAGCCTGGCAGGTCAGGAAAGGGGGGGGACGGGTTAGCGCCTCCCCACCAAACCATACCAGGCCACAACATGAAGTGGGTGCTTTGGGGCAGGTAAGGGTGGGGCCACTTGGCAGACCCCCACAATCACAGCCCAGGGTTGTGGGGAAGAGACCCTTGTCCCCCATCAACATGGATAGGGGTCTGGTGTGGATTTTGGGGGGGGAAGCAATTTTTTTCAATAGCTGGGTGCCGGAAATTGTAACTGCGAGTCAAGTTGAATGTGAATTGACTTGTTATTTTCTTTATAAATGTCAGTTTTGCTGCAGCAGGTTCTATACATGGTACAGATGCACCACTTTACAGGCAGACTAAGGGGACCCCCCCCCCCCCCCTGGCACTATATTTAAAGGAATTTTTTTATTTTTATTGTTGCACTTTAAAGTGGTTGTAAACCCTCTGGGACCACTTTGACCTACAAGTGAGCCTAGATTAAGGCTTACCTGTAGGTCCAAGAAATATCTCCTTAACCTGCACGGTTAGGGAGATATTTTACAAAGAAAAGGGCACCGCTGTCTATGGCGCAGGCGCACCGGGCGCGCCGCAACTGAAGGAAAATATGCCGTCACTTACGGCTCCCATGCGCATGCACGGAAAGAAGATGGAGGCTCCGTGGAAGAGGGGACAGCGGTGAACCAAACAGGGGGGTGTTCGGCCCATCTCTATTTACAGGCATCATTGGTGTTTGTGGGTTTTATTGATTAATACATTGCAGGGCCGTCTTAATCGCACCATGGGCCCCTGGGCAATGTAATGCTCTGGGGCCCCTACAATAGACAGTGCAGGTAAACAGACATCAAGTAGGTAGGAGGCAGACAAGCAGAGCTTCCCCATTTTTGGGCGGAGCTCCGCATTAACTACATGAACAATCATTCTGTACAGCAAAGAAACAATGAGACAATACTACATACATAAAGTAACAAAGCCGTCCTGTGCATATAATATATCTGCTAGAATGAGGCTCAGGACAGTATTAACAGTATAGACACGGCCGCCAATAAAAATCATGAGGCACCATCCAGCTTGACAGGGGCTCAGATACCCCAACATTGTAACCCCTCTACATCTTATATACATCCAGCAATCCTAACTCCACCCAACCCCCCCCCCCACCTACACCCACACACACAACAGGTTTCCCCCCTACCGTTGTTATCCTGTTACCACATCCACACCCCTGGATTCTCAACCCCAAATAAATATACCACCAGCACTGTGACCCCTCTACACCCCAGATATCCCCCCCCCCCAGCACTGTGACCCCTCTACACCCCAGATATCCCCCCCCCAGCACTGTGACCCCTCTACACCACCTATATCCCCCCAGCACTGTGGCCCCTCTACACCACCTATATCCCCCCAGCACTGTGACCCCTCTACACCACCTATATCCCCCCAGCACTGTGACCCCTCTACACCACCTATATCCCCCCAGCACTGTGACCCCTCTACACCACCTATATCCCCCCCAGCACTGTGACCCCTCTACACCACCTATATCCCCCCAGCACTGTGACCCCTCTACACCACCTATATCCCCCCAGCACTGTGGCCCCTCTACACCACCTATATCCCCCCCGCACTGTGACCCCTCTACACCACCTATATCCCCCCAGCACTGTGGCCCCTCTACACCACCTATATCCCCCCCCGCACTGTGACCCCTCTACATCCCAGATATCCCCCCCCCCAGCACTGTGACCCCTCTACACCACCTATATCCCCCCCGCACTGTGACCCCTCTACACCCCAGATATCCCCCCCCCAGCACTGTGACCCCTCTACACCACCTATATCCCCCCCAGCACTGTGGCCCCTCTACACCACCTATATCCCCCCAGCACTGTGACCCCTCTACACCACCTATATCCCCCCAGCACTGTGACCCCTCTACACCACCTATATCCCCCCAGCACTGTGACCCCTCTACATCCCAGATATCCCCTCAGCACTGTGACCCCTCTACACCCCAGATATCCCCCCCAGCACTGTGACCCCTCTACACACCTATATCCCCCCAGCACTGTGACCCCTCTACACCACCTATATCCCCCCAGCACTGTGACCCCTCTACACCACCTATATCCCCCCAGCACTGTGACCCCTCTACACCACCTATATCCCCCCAGCACTGTGACCCCTCTACATCCCAGATATCCCCCTCAGCACTGTGACCCCTCTACACCCCAGATATCCCCCCCAGCACTGTGACCCCTCTACACACCTATATCCCCCCAGCACTGTGACCC
>CM053027.1:2414441-2488779 GCA_028564925.1 Lithobates sylvaticus
GGCTACCTAAACCTATTGGCCCGGCTGGGCTAAATATATACTTTTATTCCACAAACAATGTACTTTTAGCTGATAAAGGCATATACAAGATGGCGGTATTCCCAAAGCGTGGGGCTACGAGACTTGGGGACAAAATGGCATTGAGATAATATAATGTAATGTAATGCTACATCCCTTCTCCCCCACCTCCACCCCCCTCTTGTTGCTGTGTTTAATTGTGTTGGGTCATGGCACGTAGACAAAGGTCTGGAGACACATCTCAGCAGGGGATGTGTAAGGAGGGGCTGCCTGCTTATCATAATCCCTTCATGTGTTTAAACTGTAGTTGTTTGAATATACAAGTGTTGAGTTTCCATTGGTTCTTCCTTGTCCCCTACCCCCTCTATGACAATGCTAAGGGGAGTGTCCCTAACTGTATTTAAAAGTGTATGTTTGATACTTAATAAACATGTTATGCTCTGGATGTTTAACCCTCAACACCTGTGTGGCTTGTCTTGTGATTGAGGGGTTAAGGGCTGGTTATGGCGAGTCTGCAGGCTGCGGGTGCGTTTGGAGGACAGGAGACACAGGTCTGGCGGAGATGCTCAGCAGGGGTATCCGAGATATGTCACAGTAGTACTAACTGCACTACGGCTTCACTGTATTGTCTAATGTGCACACCACCAGAAAAGTAGTAGCAACTGCACTACGGCTGCACTGTATTGTGTATATATATACTCTGCACTCATTGTAGCCTATATATACAGTGTAAACTTTATATTCAGTCAGTACAGGCAGTATCTGAAATAATATTTAACAGCAGGGACTTTTCCTGCACCCAACAAAAGTAACTGTGAGGGGTTACTGTGTTCTGCCACCACCAACACCTAATGCCCAATTTTTCAGCAGAGTGTATAGTGCAGTCCGTATAGTATATATATTATTTTTTTTTATGTATATTGCCGGGATCTGGCAATACATTACAGCCGTGAGCAATTTTAAATGAAATTTTTCCTTTAGAAATATCATTTTGTTGCAGTACTTTTCTAAACATGGAAAAAATGTGCTACTTTACAGGCAGACTAAGGGGGCCCCCCCAGGCATGATATTTAAAGGAATTATCTTCCACGTGATGGGGAAGGATAGTGATGGCCTTATGGGTTGGAAAACTGCCCCTGTGGTAAAACAAATGCCACAAATTGATGGAAAAGGGCTATATCCACCAGCTGAAATGGCAGAAGCTGTAAAGTAAGCAATTTTACCAAGCTGGTATTGGGATGATGGGTATGAGGTTAGCTAGAGGTGTACTTTTCCTTTTGTTCTAGTAGCTGGGACATAGAAACCTGCCTGCTCAAAGCTGGAGATGGCAGGGAATTGATGGCTGAACCTGAGCATGGTTGTAGACTACACTTGCCCCCACCCTTCATGTACTGATACTGAGCCCCCCCCCCCCCCCCCAAGAAGTGCTGTAAGGAAAACCTCTGACACTCCTTGAACTACTTTCATCCCTATTGTTTGAGGTTGATGATAGTTAATCTTGTATAGGAGGAGGGGTGGAAATGGAGGAGCTTGAAGTAGCAGAAGAGTAGAGAGGTTATTTTACTCTCTATCACTAGTCTTTGTAAATTGCAATCAGAACAAAATGTGGATACTTTACTCATCTCTCTTATCCTAGTAGAGATTGTGGTCTCCTCAGGTCAGCCAAACCTCTTCATGTTTGTTAGTGATTGTCAGGAAGGTGGGGGGATTATCAGGGTGGTATACCAATGAGTCCTAGGGGAAGGAAATGGGATGGAAAGGAGGTGGAACTGAAGCAAAAGTCGGTATTATTGGTATAAGAATATTTTATTGATAATAAACAAGAAAAAAATAATATGTATGTTAATCAATAATGAGGATCTACTGTATCTTCTAAAGGTGGTTGTCAGATAAAAAGAAACAAACACTGCATTTAAAAAAATAATATATTGTATATAGAAAGTAAAAAAGCAACTGTTGAATAATACGATTAAGCACAAATAAAAGCAGAAAACATTCAGATACAGCCACCAATGGTCACCAATCCTTCAAGTCACTTGTCAACTTTGAGCCAGAGACTTAAGCTGGCCCTAGATGGCTCCAATGTCAACCAATGTCTGCTGAATCAGCTGGAATTGGAGAAGTTGGTGGCCCTGTAAGTTTCACCAGTTGGAGTTTCTTTACATACTGTGTGCTTTGTTCTCATACAATTTCCAGGCTGACAATCTGGGGAGATGTTTCAATTCCTGTCATTATAGTAAGTTGGTTCCATTTCCATCTCCATCTGATCCCTTCTCCTTGTCCTCCTCTCACTCCGATTCTTCTCATTCTTCATCTTTCTCTGGTCATTGACTATATAGATGAGGAGAACAGTGTAGACGACAAAGACCGCAATGGGTGACAGGAGGTGACCTATCCCAGGCCAAACGTCTCCTAAATGGAGATAATGGGGTACAATGAGAGAGTTGTACAGAATAGTAAATATTATATATGAAATCCAGTCAGATCTTCAGTACAGCAGTGTTAGTATAACCGGACAGAACACAATATTATAGGGCTGCACCATCTTTAATGCATCTTTTAGGGTGTGCCCCCCAAATCTCTGTCAGTATAACAGGACAGTCACACTGGTAACAGGGCAGAGATTCTGGTTGTCTTGATAAGGACATAGCCGGCCATTTAATAACTCGTCCAGTAAACATGGAGGATAGCAGAAGGTCAGATTATCATCACACAATGACAGCGGCCGAGTGAGGACATGACTATGTGAGAGAGTTGCCAGTTGGCACTGAGCGGCCGCAGTTTTGCATGCAATAGCACCAGCAGTGCTGTGCTGAGAGCGTGTACCGTGCGCGCTCCTGATACAGTAACCGGCAGCCACAGAAAGTTCCCAATCGCTCCTTGCAATCCGGAGTCTTCTGATCATGTGGCCGCCGTGATAGCCAATCACAGTGGTCACATGGCCAAAACCCCCTGCACCGACCCCCCCCACCCTACCGGAATAATAAACCCCTTAAAGGGCTGGCGGTACCTGGTACCAAGGGGTTAAACCTTATAATCCATAGCAGGGTCCCACATACGGCATGGTGGGCTATATTTTAGTGGGTTTGCTGATACCATGGTATGTTCTTTCCTTAAGTTTTCTATGTATGGAGTTTTTTTGACTATATGGCTGTGTGTTAATTGTATAGAATTATTTTTAGATAAGTGATATGTTTTTCTTCTAGGTTCTCAGTGGCAGTCTGTCCAGCTGTGTTTTCATATTTCTTTTGGATTACACAATTTTTGTTCTCCTTTTCTCTGACCTCCGCACTGCTAGACAATCCCTTAATGACCACCTCCATTCCAATTTTGATCTCCACTTTAAACGACTACTGGCTCTTTCTATGCCAAGCTATACAACCTCACATCTTCCACAACCGCATCAACTCCTACATTTGCTGATATTGAGAGCTTCTTAAAAAACTTATGCTGCGTACACACGATAGGACTTTCCGGCGGACTTGGTCTGGCGGACCAGAGTCTGTCGGACAATTTGATTGTGTTTGGGCTCCAGCGGACTTTTTATTCCCAAAAGTCCGGCAGACCTAGAAATAAGACTGGCTTCAAATTTTTCCGCCGGACTCAAGTCCGGCGGAAAAATCCAGTCGTCTGTGTGCGAGTCCGACGGACTAAAACCGGCGCTAGGTCAGCTATTGGCTACTGGCTATGAACGTCCTTATTCTACATCATCACGTTCAAATCCGTCTGACTTTTGGAGTGATCGTGTGTGGCCAAGTCTGTTCGCTTGAAAGTCTGGCGGACCTCAGCTGCTAAGTCCGTCGGATTGTCCCCTGGACCAAGTCTGCCGGAAAGTTCGATCCTGTGTACGCGGCATTACAGTTACCCTCACTTTCGCAGGACCAGATACATTCTCTTTCATCCCCTTTCACACCATCAGAAGTAGATACAGCTATTGCTTTGCTACCATTCCATAAGGTATCAGGGCCTGATGGTTTTAGTAACAAGTACTACAAACTATTCTCCAAAATTCTTACCCCCCACTTAAATGATTAATTCAACCATATTGCCTCTACGGGCTCCATACCTGCAGAGTCCTTACAAGTCACAATAACTACCATTCCAAAACCAGGCAAGCCACATGATGGTCCTGCCAGCTACAGACCCATCTCCTTACTGAACACCGACATCAAGCTATTCGCTAAACTTCTAGCTATGCGACTCTCTAACATCATCCCATCCTTAATACATATCATTTAGGTGGGTTTTGTGGCTGGCAGACAAGCATCGGATGGCACTAGGAGATTTATTGATCTATTGTAATGGGCAGAGCACCATCAAACGCCTTCTCTGCTCATCTCCCTTGATGCAGAGAAGGCATTTGATAGAGGCGACTGGAAGTACCTTAGAGCAGTGGCGGCTGGTGAAGTTTTAGGATGGGGGGCACAAGACCCCGCCCCTCCATGTTTGGCCCCTCCCACGTCTCATAAGCCACACCCCTTATATAATCCACATCATATACCAGGCTGCACATTATACACAGGTCTCTGCACATCATATACCAGGCTGTACATTATACACCGGGCTCTGCACATCATATACCAGGCTGCACATTATACACAGGGCTCTGCACATCATATACCAGGCTGCACATTATACACAGGGCTCTGCACATCATACACCAGGCTGCACATTATACACAGGGCTCTGCACATCATATACCAGGCTTCACATTATACACAGGGCTCTGCACATCATATACCAGGCTGCACATTATACACAGGGCTCTGCACATCATATACCAGGCTGCACATTATACACAGGACTCTGTACATCATATACCAGGCTGCACATTATACACAGGTCTCTGCACATCATATACCAGGCTTCACATTATACACAGGGCTCTGTACATCATAGTTTCATAGCTTCATAGTTAGTAAGGTTGAATAAAGACATCAGTCCATCCAGTTCAACCTGAGCGAGTGTCTACAATTGTCCCCATCCCTGTACATTGCACACTCACATCAGTCCCTACCCTCAAGGTGCCCACAACCCAAGGTCCCCATTCATATACTAGGGCCAATTTTTGGATAGAAGCCAATTAACCTACCTGCATGTCTTTGGATTGTGGGAGGAAACCGGAGTACCCGGAGGAAACCCACGCAGGCACAGGGAGAACATGCAAACTCCAGGCAGGAAGTGTTGTGGTTGGGATTCGAACCAGCGACCCTTCTTACTTCTAGGTGAGAGTGCTAACCACTACACCACTGTGCCGCCCATATACCAGGCTGCACATTATACACAGGGCTCTGCACATCATATACCAGGCTGCACATTATACACAGGGCTCTGCACATAATATACCAGGCTTCCCATTATACACATGGCTCTGCACATCATATACCAGGCTGCACATTATACACAGGTCTCTGTACATCATATACCAGGCTGCACATTATACACCGGGCTCTGCACATCATATACCAGGCTTCACATTATACACCGGGCTCTGCACATCATATACCAGGCTTCACATTATACACAGGGCTCTACTAAAGCAACCTGTAAATCGCACATATCTGAATTCTGCAACCTTTTAAATCACACATATCTGCAACCTATAAATTTCACATAACTGCATTCTGCAACCCCCCCAATCAGGTCAGCTTCACTATACGCATGGCAGGGGGAGGGGGTGGGAGTGCCAGTGAATGTTTTTGGGGAAAGTTACATGTGCTGAAAGATCAAAGAAATTCTTTGATCTGTCCCTTTATATTGTGTTTAATAAAGTTGGGGGTGTGGGTGCTGACGCCAACCCCCAAAAAGTTTAAAGTTGATAAGTCAGGGGGGGGTTTGGGGTGCTGCCGCCGACCACCAAAAGTTTAATCAAGTTGTTAAGCGGGGTTGGGGGGGTGCTGCTACCGACCAACGAAAAAGTAATAATGTTGATAAGTGGGGGGGGGGGTTTGTGCCGCCGCCAACCAACAGAAGTTTAACCGTCGCCTATGGGGATTTTTAAGTACCGAAGTCTGGCGCCATTCCACGAGCGTGTGCAATTTTGAAGCATGACATGTTAGGTATCCATTTACTCGGCGTAACTTCCTCTTTCACATTATGCAAAAAAATTGGGCTAACTTTAATGTTTTTTTTTTTTTAAAGCACAAAACTTTTTTTTTTTAAACGGGGTTAAAAAATTTCTGCGCAAATACCGTGTGAGATAAAAAGTTGCAACGACTGCCATTGTATTCTCTAGGGTCTTTGCTACAAAAACATATATAATGTTTGGGAGTTCTAATACAGATCCCTGGACACAGAGCCTGCATTGTGATCAGACTACATTCTGTACTAATTGCATACAGATCCATAGAGCATGCATTGAGAGCAGACTGCATTGTACTAATTACACCATACAGATCCATGTAAATGGGGGGGGGGTGCTGCCGCCGTGATGTTGATAAGGTGGGGGGGATGGTGCTGCCGCTCTGATGTTGATAAGCGGGGGAGCTGTGATGTTGATAAGCGCTGGGGGGGTGCCGCCGTGATGTCTTCAGTTACTGCCTGGTTTTTGGCCTAGGCAAATGAGGTCATAGAGCCCAGGAGTCTTCAGGAGCTGAGGAGGGGCTCTCTCAGCTAAGCACACCCTCCTGGAAACTACAAGTCCCATGAGGCATTGTAAAACTCCTCTTGAGTGCTTTAAAAATATTAAATGCTTTTGGTGCTCAGATGTGGAGTAGTTTAGCTGGAATTGAGATTTAAGTCCACAACCATTGCCACAAAATCAACTTTCTGGTCATAAAAGAGCAAGTACTATACTACAGTGTTACTATATTGCAGGGATTTCCAAACTACGGACCTCCAGCTGTTCTGGAACTACAAGTCCCATGAGGCATTGTAAAACATATTATTTTATTAGAGGGATGCAATCAGGCTGGCTTAAACAGCGTGTTACTCCCAGTCTGAATATAGATCTCAGATATTCCAGCCGCTCCCAAGCACCAAACGAGACGAAACTTGCTTAGTGCTAGCATGGACTGATTTATTAGAACCAAAATGACAGTATTTATAATAAAGTAGAAGAGGAGATCCCCCCTCCTGCTCATATTACTCTAACAATACACCTGTAACAAATTAACATGAACTAATTAACTAATCCCTTAAAGCAGCCAAAGTGACTCTGTGCCCATCAGGATTTCACTACAGGTCAGACTTGTTGTCACCGAGCTTCACACATGTTAGATGCTAATATCATCAACTCCAGCCACCTGTCTGTTGTCTTGCACAATGCAAATAAGGCTAATATGTCTTGACACAGACTCCAAAGAGCACTTCACCCATTGTTGTATGTGCTAATTAACCCCGCAATTGAATCTGACTAGCACAGATTATTGATGGTTGGGGTTCTCCTTCACCCTGTGCCCCTTAAAATCCAGGGCCCATAATCGGTTGGCAGGAGGCTCGCATGTAGTCCTCTCAAAAAGCCTGTGTCCCGGCTAGGTCTGTCACATTTCTCCCCTTTCGGCAGGAGACTAACACAGGAGGAGACCCCAGATGGGTTGACTCCGAAGTTAGCCAGGGGTTCCAGTCCTCTAATGCTGGTATCCACACAGTACCCCAAACAAATGGTTCCAAACAGAGTATTCCTCACCCAGCCAACCTCTGCCTCTCTCAGAGAACATATCTGCCGCTGGGGAGAGGCCTGGACTGACCCTTCTACCTGGAGTCTTTTCAGCCGCTGGAGAGAAGACAGGGTGACTTTTGCGCCAGCGGCGCTCTGTCCTGTTGCCAGTGATCCGGCTGGGAGTAGCAGCTTTACTACCTCAGCTTGTCGCTGGAGAGAGGGGCTGACTACCTCGGCTCCCTGGAACTCCACAGTTGTTGCTGGTGCTGGGCAGAGGTGGGTAGCACTCTGCCCTGTTGCCAGCACTTCTGCTGGGGTCTCCACATCCTCCGCTCTGGCTAACCATTGGGGCAGGAGGCTGGCTTCCTCCACTCCCAAATTGTGTAGCTGCCATTGGGAAGGGGAGCCGGCTGCTTCCTTTTCCATTCCCTCATCTGGCTGCTGGGATGACATGTCTGTGGTACTGTCTCCCAGGTGCACGGATCTTTGCTGGGGAGGAAAGACCACTTTCTCCACCCTGGCCGACTGTTGAGGAGGGACAACAAACACCTCCTCTCCCTTCTCCCCCTGTATCTGCTGCTGGGAAGTGATTGCCACCTTCTCACCCTGGGCCTCCGGAAGTGCCACAGGTGTGGGGCAGAGGTCTTGGACCCTCTGTCCGGTGACCAGCGCTTCAGCTGGGGAAGTTCCTTGTAATTCCACAGATACTGCCGTTGGTGCTGGGCAGAGCACAGTGAAGTTTGGCCCTAATACCAGCTCTTCTGCTTAAGGCTCATCAGGTTGTTTTTCCTCAGCAGAAAAGTCTATCAAATCCCCTGTCTCTGCAACTGGTGTCTGGGGATATAGATTAACCATCTTCTGTCCATGGAACCCAGAAGATGCTATCAGTGCTGAGCAGAGGTTGGCAGAGCTCTGGCCGGTTGTCAGCACTTCAGCTTTGGGGATGGCAATTTCCAGATTTTCCACTGCCGATTCTCTGGCATGCTGCTGGACAGGCACATTCCTCCATCCAAGATCATCCCATGCAGAAACAGGATCATCAAGGTCAGTCAGCACTTGCTGCATCCGCCATAAGACCTCTGCGTCCATAGCTGCAGGGGCAGGTTGGCAAAGCACACTGTTACTCTGCCACCTTGCCGACTCTTCAGCCAGGATTTTAGAGTTGTCCACTGGTATTTCCTGATAGTCTTAGGCAAAGGGAGCCCCACCCTGCTGCTGAGCAGAGTCTAGCAGCTGTCTGTAGGCGATCTCCAGCTCCCATTCCTGAGCAGCCAGGAACTCCAAATCTTCCTGTGCCCAGAGCACTTCCGAGATGTTCAATCTTTGCTCTCTGTGCTCCATTATTTCCTCCAAACGCCACTCCAGATCACTCCCAAAGTCAGTGTCCTCGGACAACCTCCAGTATAACAATCCCAGGCCATCATAGTCATAGCGTTCCGTGGTGCTGTCATCCGCTGTCCACGGGCACACTTGGGCTACATACCACCGGAGGGCTCTGTAGCTCTCGTCCAACCGCATCTCTGCCCGGCTCAGCCTGCTTAACTCAGCT
Organism: Lithobates sylvaticus; assembly: GCA_028564925.1. NCBI lineage: Eukaryota > Metazoa > Chordata > Amphibia > Anura > Ranidae > Lithobates > Lithobates sylvaticus. The sequence continues at coordinate 2,423,609 of CM053027.1, forward strand.
GTCCACTCCTGCTTAGGTTGTTCCCCCAATAACAGCATTCGTACTTCATACTGCGACCAGTACCTTACATGAATGGAGAGGAGAACTTTTCCCTGGTGTCGCTGCTCACAGGCTAGCGCTTCCTTCCAGAGTTGTAGGCGGACAGAATCATACCATCCCAGCAGGACCTGCACCGATACTGATCCTCTGTGCTGTATCCGCATCTCTCGCAACCTCCTTCCGAATTCCTCTTCCATGGCGGCTGGTATCTGTACCTCTCCTCCTCTCCTGCTATCCGGACCTTGGATCCAGGTGGAGGTTTGGATGTCCCAGACTGCAGGAAGCATCCCACTGCTTGCCAACAATGTGACGAAACGTCCCTACACTCCTCTTGAGTGCGTTCGTCATATACCACTTCCTCCCAGTCTGAATATAGATCTCAGATATTCCAGCCTCTTCCAAGCACCAAACGAGATGAAACTTGCTTAGTGCTAGCATGGACTGATTTATTAGAACCAAAATTACAGTATTTATAATAAAGTAGAAGAGGAGATCCCCCCTCCTGCTCATATTACTCTAACAATACACCTGTAACAAATTAACATAAACTAATTAACTAATCCCTTTAAGCAGCCAATGTGACTCTGTGCCCATCAGGATTTCACTACAGGTCAGACTTGTTGTCACCGAGCTTCACACATGTTAGATGCTAATATCATTAACTCCAGCCACCTGTCTGTTATCTTGCACAATGCAAATGAGGCTAATCTGTCTTGACACAGACTCCAAAGAGCACTTCACCCATTGTTGTATGTGCCAATCAACCCCGCAATTGAATCTGACTAGCACAGATTATGGTGGGGTTCTCCTTCACCCTGTGCCCCTTAAAATCCGGGGCCCATAATCGGTTGGCAGGAGGCTCGCATTTAGTCCTCTCAAAAAGCCTGTGTCCCGGCTAGGTCATATCAGGCTGAAATGTTGGCAGTAGCACAATTGACATCCATAATTCTGCTCTCGCAAAAAAAAAATCAAAAAAAAAAATAAAATCAATGGTTTGGATTGACACCTACCCAACATATAAAAATGTACAAGAAACATAAGCCACATACCCACGCCTTTTTTTTCCCTTTTTTATCTGAGCATACCTTTAGCGTCACCCCCACCAGCCAAGTTTGCTCTTGCCAGTAAATCTAATGCCTACTCCATATGTAAAAGCAGGCAGTGCCCCCATCTACTACCTCTGTGCTGCTGCATCTGGGGTCACACCATCATGACAAAGTTGTACACGGCATTTGCTGCTCTGACCACATAATTTTGGGTTGAGGAAGTAACAAATAAACATTATTGCCTATATAATAGCTTCCTGAGATCCCCAAAGCAGCATCAGACAGGAACGGGGAGGGACAGCACTAGAGGCCAATCAGTTCCCTTAAAATCCCATTACAGTTTTAGAGAAAAAAAAAACAGCCTTCTGCTTGCCTTTAAGCCGAATCTAGAGAGTTGCCCTTTAATGGTATTGGTAAAAGTGACATCATTGGCTATGCTGTTTGGCAAATCTGCCTGGATCAGGAGACTGGCTGGACAGAATTAATTTTTTTTTTTTGCAGGCAAGACCATACACATAAATAAAGTTGCTTGTCTAAGAGTTCAGCTTTCAGTAATCAAAGCTCTGCTATTGGTCAGGCTCACAAAGCTCTCACACCTGCACTTTGAAAGGGTCTCCTGTGATCCGAAGGGGTTTGTCTGCAGCTCATTTTATCACCAGTCCTCTCCTGCAACATGAGAGCAAGTATGAGTGTCATTGTGCTGCAGAGCAGCTGTACTGGGACTGAGCAGTGGACAGTGGACAGTGGAAACGTCACTTCCTGGAGGCGTTGCTCATGTCCTGACTGGCATTCCCCCGGCCAGTCCATCGCACCGGAAGCTGTGGCGCTCTTGAGCGCGCCACAGAGCAAGCTTTTTTTGGCCAAATGAGACGCCTCCTCTGCAATCTGCTGATTGCATTGACGTGGCGTTTCCCATATTGCACTGCGCCCGGCGCCGGGTCACAGTGCACATAAGTACCTTTTTTGAAAAAAAAAATTCTTAAAGGGATATGTTTAAATAAAATAAAAATATATATTTTTTTTGACGGGCCCCATACGGACGTGCCGCCACTGCCTTAGAGCCATTTTCCAAAAATGTGGCTTCTCTGGAACGATCATGAAAGCCATCTTATCTCTCTACTCTTCCCCCAGCGCTAGGGTCATAACATCAGGCATACTTTCTGACCCTTTCCACATCACCAATCGGACACGCCAGGGATGTCCACTTCCCCCTTAATATTTGCCCTAATTATGGAGCTCCTGGCCCAATCCATTCGCACTTATCCTCTTATCTCGGATATTGAAATTGGTTATCACTTGCATAAAATTGGCCTCTACACTGATGATGTGATTATATCCCTCACTGACCCTGTCAAGTCTTTATCTGAACTCCATCACACCCTGGACCTGTTCAGCAAAGCCTCCTTATATAAGATCAACCATTCTAAAGCTAGCATGCTGGGTATAGGCCTAGATCCAGCTACCAGACGGAGCATTAATGCATGTTCCTCTCTTTCATGGACCCCTAATTCTTCCCTCTCCTACCTGGGTATTCAGCTAATTTCTCCCTCTTCTCAACTAATCTCTCTCAACTTCTCTAACCTCCTCTTAAAACTCCAGAAAGCAATACAAGACCTCCGTCATACTCAAGCGTCATGGGCAGGTCGAATTGCCCTGTCTAAGATGTGCTTACTTCCACATATACCTTACACCTTTCGAACTACCCCCCTTCCCTTCCTTCAAGCGCAACTCAAGAAACTCCAAACTATTATAACCTCATATATCTGGAATGGAAAACACTCACAGCTTAGACGTAATACACTGTGTACGCCTATCTCCTCTAGAGATATGGGTGCACCGAATATCCAAGCCTACTATAAAGCAACTATACTTGATCAAGCTAAAACCTGGTGGGCACCACTCGACAATCCACTTGGCTCCAAATTGAATCCCCAGCTCTAACCTCCCAACCTAAGCTGATCTTAAGTGCTTTATCTCTACACCACCGTGGGGAACACTCTTATCTCCATACCATCAACACCACCATCAGGACATGGAGAGCAACTCTTCAAAGCACTAAGGGAATACCACATTGCTTCCTCTCCTTTATACCTCTCACTACACTACAACTGCTTACACCTGATATTTCCCTTTCTAACTGGATTGAATTGGGACTGACAAAGATCAGGACCTTTATAAAGACTCCCTATTAATTACATTTCAACAACTACAGACCAACATCAACATCACCTCTAAAGACTTTCCTCAAATATCTTAGACTCCGTTCAGTCCTCTCACGTGTAGCCTGGTCGGACAGTCCTACACCCTTGAAACAAATAAAATTCTACGATCGGACTTCTCCACATCGTAAAGGTATTTCCTACATGTACAAATTACTCACTGATGCTTCCCGAGACCTGAAGATACTGTCAATGGCACGCTGGGAACAACTATTGCAATGCGCCTACATTCCCCAACAATGGTATCAATCCCTCCAAGCACCGTTAAAATCTTTCTGCTGCCTAATTCACTGGAATCAGTCCAGAAAATATTCCATAACTGGTATCTTACAGTATAAACTCATGCACATCTATCCCTCTACAACCAATACATGCTGGAGAAACTGTGGGCCCTATGGATCTCCCCTGCACATATGGTGGGACTGCCCCACATTAACTACATATTGGTCTACTGTAACTAAACTTCTTTTGTCTATCATATTGACCAGTTCCTCTTTACATCAGAGAACAGGGATTACCGCTGGAGAATCAGAGCACAGGGATCACTGCTGGAGAATCAGAGGACAGGGACCCCTGGGCCCTGGCAGGTCACTTGGCAGAGCTCCTTTCCCATCCCAGCAATGTTTACAGCTCCCCCACACTTCACAGGGCTGAAATCACATTCCTTTACACACAGTCTGTCAGTCTTCACAGGGTGTATTCGGCTTTTTTGTTGCCCTTCTGACCTGTGAAATTCTCTGGTCGGAACGGCAGTGTAGTTGCAGAAGGCAGATACACCCTGTGCAGATCGTGGCTGACTGGCTGTGTTGTAAAGGAATGTGATTTCAGCCCTGCGGAGGATGAGCACTATAGAGTGCTGTAATGGGAAAGGAGCTCAGCAGATGGGCATAGCATGCAGGGTGGAGGGGGTGGTCAGGGGGCTTTGGGGGGGCAACTTAGATCTGGGAGGGCAAAGCCATGTGACACAAAATCTGGAGACTGCAGCCCTTCAGAGGCCCCCCGAGGAGGTGTTAAGGGATTTGTTTTAGCAATTTCTGAAGGTTTCTCTGTCAGTGTTGGGGGAAGGTCTATTCCCCAGTTGTCAGTTGTCAGGGAAGTGGGGTAAGTAGACATCCCCGGGTGGGGGAGAACAGAGAATTCAAGCTGGTGACTAGGAGACACTGAGCAGTGTCAGAGCTCACCAGTGACATCGGTCCCATCGTGGCTACAGGACGGCACTCTCCTCCTCTTGCCTCTCTGAGCTCCATGTTGCCAGCACACAGCACAGACACTTCCCCATCCTGGGCTGTTCTCACTTCGTGCTCCTCTCCATTCAGGAAATGTCTCGCAGCTTTTTCACAGCCAATGGGGAGGGGTGTGGACTGTGGAAGGAAAAGCCCAGTATTGGAGCGTGGCTGTGGGGCCCTAGGGAAGATCTGAGATAGATTTTGTGGAGGATATGATAATATGACAGGGAGGCTGCAGGGGCTCCCTGGAGCTAGGGACGGGGTTGCGATTGCGACCCCTGCAACCCCTTATGCTATGCCCATGCCAATGGGTAATAAGGAAGACACCAGAAGAGTAGAATGTATTATGAAGATATATTTTTACAGCATTGGCAAAACCAATATTGATCAAGGTAAAGACAAACATACTACAAGTATACTATACTCTCCTAGCAAGTTCCATGGTGGGGACAGGGAGCTGTCATTTGTCAGAGGGGGATTGTGTCATCTGTCGGGGGGTTTCTGCTTTCAGTGAGTCAGCGGGCAACATTGTGGATCTGCATTTCTGGAGGGCATTAGTAATGAAGGATTTACATTTACTAACTGAAGTATGCAGCCAGGAGCTGTCATTTGCCAGCAATGTAACCCCTCCCCCCTCACACCTGTTCATCTATGGAGCTGAGCAATTTTTACAGTTCTGCTATAAACTCGTTTGTTCAGCAATAATTTTGGCATTACGGAAGATAACAAGGTCATACATATGTGTTTTTTTTTAAGGACAAGCCAGGCTTTTTTTTCATGATATTGTATTGCAACAATATTTTTTTTTCAATCCTTAGACAATAAAATGTAACAGAACTGACCATAAGACACTTTTTCTTCTTTGAGCAGTGTTAGTTTAAAAAGAGATATTGTTACTGCAAATTAAAAGTCTGCATTTTATTCTGTAATGTGTTCTGTTTACAATGACAATAAACTTCTGATTCTGATGAGCTTTGCAAAGTGATTTACAAATTAAATAAACTGTTTATTTTTATTTCTTTGCACTTTGACCACTAGAGGACGAGCCGCCGCAGTTATACTGTGTCAGGTTGGCTCTCCTGGGCAAATAGCGGTAGCTGTACATCGGCCGCTTTAAGACCACTAGGGGGCGCGTGCGGCACGACGACAGAGTCCCCCGGGCACCCGCAATCTCTCCTGAGAGAGACACATCCCCGTTCTGTCAGGAGAGAGGAGACAGATCTGTTGTTGTTCATACTAAGTATGAACAGCGATCGGTCTCCTTCTCCAGGCAATCCCATCACCCCACAGTTAGAATCACTAATAGGGAACACATTTAACCCCTTGATCGCCCCCCAGTGTTAACTCCTCCCCTGTCATATTAATACAGTAATCAATGGCTATTTTTAGCTCTGTTCGCTGTATAAATGTCAATGGTCCCAAAAAAAGTGTCAAAAGTGTCCGATCTGTCTCCTGCATTGTGGCAGTCCAAATAAAAAACGCAGATCACCGCCATTACTAGTAAAAAAAAAATTATAATAAAAAATGCCATAAATATATCCTCTATTTTGTAGATGCTATAACTTTTGCGCAAACCAATCAATATACGCTTTTTGCTATTTTTTTTTTTTTCAAAAAATATGTAGAAGAATACGTATTGGCCTAAACTGAGGAAGACTTTTTTTATATATTTTTTGGGGGATCTTTATTATAACAAAAAGTAAAAAAAAATGCTTTTTTTTCACAATTGGCACTCTTTTTTTGTTTATATCGCAAAAAATTTAAACCGAAGAGGTGATCAAATACCACTAAAAGAAAGCTCTATTTGTGGAGGGAAAAAAAGGACATCAATTTTGTTTGGGTGCAACATCCCACGACCGTGTATTTGTCAGTTAAATCAATGCAGTGCCAAATCGCAAAAAATGGCCTGGTCATTAGGGGGGTAAATCCTTCCGGGGTTTAAGTGGTTAATGTGAAATGTATAAAGCTACAGTATTTTAAAGGTGTAAAAATATTAAAGCGGAGTTCCTCCCAAAAGTGGGACTTCCACTCATTTGTCTCCTCTCCTCCTCTGGTGCCACAATTGGCACTTTTCGGGGGGGGGGGGGGGACAGGATACCAGACAGGTATCCTGTTCCCACTTCCGGGAGTCCGGGCCGTGGCCCGTGACATGACCCCGGGGCTCCCTCTTCCTTCCTCCACTTCTCCCTGTCGCGGGGCCAGTAGGAGAGAGGAGCGGGGCCTCGCGCATGCGCAGTAGGGTTCCCGGCATGAAGCCGTAGGGCTACGCTGCCGAGTTCCCTTACCCGCAATTGCGGCAGTAGAACGCGCCAGCTGATGGAAACATCAGCTGCGGTGCCAACATCGCTGGACTCCAGGACAGGTAAGTGTCCTATTATTAAAAGGCAGCAGCAGCAGTATGTGTACAGTATGTGTAGCTGCTAGCTTTTCGTTTTTTTTTTTTTTTGGGGGGGAACACGGCTTTAATGAACAACACAAACAAAAACAAAAAAAAGTTTAAATAATAAAAAATACTAATAAACCATATTTAAAATAGAAAAGAACAGTAAAAAAATCAACAGGAAAAAAAAATCGAATAGAGAAGCAATTAATCAGGGCTGATTAGACTTTATGCCCCGTGCACACGAGCGGAATTTCCGTCGGAAAAATCTTGGATGTTTTTTCCGACGGAATTCCGCTCAAGCTTGGCTTGCATACACACAGTCACACAGAAGTTCTCTGAACTTTCGACCGTCAAGAACGCGGTGACGTACAACACTACGACGAGCCGAGAAAATTAAGTTCAATGCATCCGAGCATGCGTCGAATTGTTTCCAAGCATGCGTAGGAATTGTGCGCGTCGGAATTGCTACAGACGATCAGAATTTACGATCGGAACTTTTTCTGTCGGAAAAATAGAGAATCTGCTCTTAATCTTTTGCTGGCAGAAATGCCGCCAGCAAAAGTCTGATGGAGCGCACACACGGTCGCATTTTCCGACCAAAAGCTCTCATCAGTCTTTTGCTGGCGGCATTTCCAATCGTGTGTACGCGGCATAAGGGTTAATAAGGGGTTACACAGGGGAACATTTTAAGTAAAAAATGTTTTCATTTTAATGTTAGGTTGCTGTAACGGACATCTGCAGATCAAAGTTTATTCCTTTTGATCTGCAGATGAATGAACAGAATGATACTAAACTAACAATATGTAACATTGTATCTTTCTGTAGTGTCTGAGGAAGTGTTATTTATAAATATTGTCAGATTGATTTTTTCACACCTGAAGCTGGTGCCCTTCTCTGTGTACACAGCAATGCTGGATTTGAAGCTGGTGCCCTTCTCTGTGTACACAGCAATGCTGGATTTGAAGCTGGTGCCCTTCTCTGTGTACACAGCAATGCTGGATTTGAATCTGGTGCCCTTCTCTGTGTACACAGCAATGCTGGATTTGAGTAAACAAATCCAATCTAGTTGTTTACTGGGGAAGGAGGGGAGGCGGCAAACAGGCAGAGAGAATGGAAGTGCTACACATGTCCTTTGTACACCCGAAGTCTGCAACTAGGTAACGTGAAGAAGTGAAGATAAACCCACTTTTTCATCTTTTACCTACAGGTAAGTCTGTAATAAAGCTTATCTGTAAGTACTGTGAATATCTCCTAAACTTGCACTGTTTAAGATCATGTGTGCTGAAGGTCCAGCATACTGTGCCGTAAACCGCGGCTCCGGCTCACATGTGTAGGAGTTCTGTTATCGCTCCCCTGGCCACTCATGTAGCAGGAGGCCGCAAAACCCGGGAAGAAGACCGGGGGAAGATGACAGCTACAGCATGGTCAGCCAGTTCTAAAGGGGGGTCATATTGGGTCCTCCCGGGATCGATCCCCCTGCGTGCCTGTTGCAATGCACGGGTGCACACAGCTGATAACATTGTAAACACACTTGTCGGTTATCAGCATTTCTTTCCTTGCGCTCTCACAGCGGTGAGGAGAGGAGAGAGGCAGCAACCGGCTAGTGTGAAGGGGACTTCTATACTGATAATCAGTGCAGTAATCATCAGTGTCCTGATGATCAATGCAGCCCTAACAGTGCCAATCAGTGCTGCCTATTAGTACCATATCAGTGCCCATCAGTGATGCCCATCAGTGCAGCCTCATCAGTGCATCCTGATTGGTGCCCACCAGTGCAGCCTCATTAGTGGCCATTAATGCAGCCTATCAGTGCTATCTCATCGGTGCCTATCAGTGGAGCCTATCAGTGCCCATCAGTGCTGCCTCATTAGTGTCTATCAGTGCAGCCTATCAGTATTGTTTCAAACTTTCCAGAAGTGACTTTCATCTTGGTCTTCTGCCTATTGAGGAAGATCTATCCTTCTCAGGCCTTGCTCCAGCTGGGGGTCGGTGCTGAAGGCATGGGTTTTTTATATTTAGCTGCATCTGATGCCCTCTCCCTCTCTCCTGTGATGTGGTGAGAAATTACATTTTTCATTCAAGAAAGTGACTGCAACCCAATTATTACAAACCCCCAACACATGCCAAGCTAAGGGCAGTCACAGGCTCTCATGAAGAGACCATGACTATGCCCACCCATTCCTGACAGATCCACCAATCATAAAAGTTGTACTACATCTTCTATAAATGAAACAGGATCTCTGAATGGAGGGGGCAGAGCTATCAGTCATCCGCCCTTCCTCCATTCTTTTTTTTTTTAAATCAAACAGGTTTTTATTCATAGAAAAACATACAGCTTATAGCAGCGTGGTATACATACAGAACATAGCCAGGTTATACTTAAGGTACAGAATTCACAAACAGTCACGAGTGTACATCAGGTATACAAGGTATAACAAAGGTATGGTAGCTTTCCAAGTACAGCTCCATGTCTTAGACAACAGACTAGTGCGTAGACATCCCCTCTACCGTCCCAAAGTGGGGTGACAGCAATATCAATACCTTATGTACAAGTATCAGATTCCTGGAGCCACCTATCCCAGATACTTGTCAGGACATTCCCTGTTAATGTGAATAAACTTTTTATATGGGAGGGTGTTATTAATTTCTGCCTTCCATTCTGCAAGAGTTGGTGGGGAAGCCCTCATCCATTTCCTGGCCACTACCTTTCTCACCGAAAATAGAGTTTCCTGAAGGAATATCTTCATGTACTTATCAGTAAGATCTGGTAAAATGCCAAGAAGACACACCTTTGGGTCAAGTGTGGCCGGGGAGCCCATGGTGTCATGGAGAAATGTCACTACCTGTGACCAGAGTCTCTGCATATTGGGACATGACCACAGAAGGTGCGTGAACGTTCCCGCTTCTCTCCTGCACATCGAACATGTGGTTGCCTGTGAGCTCCTGTATCTGGCGACCCTAAGGAGAGTGAGGTACGCCTGATGCAGAATATATATTTGGGTGAGCCTATCCGATAATTTAGGCAAAACTGTTTTGCATGCTTCCAGGGCGTCCTCTCACTCCTCCAATGGGCCCACCGCCCTTTCCCAGCGGGTTTAAGACCAAATGCTAATTTGTTAGACGTCGGGGTGGTGAGCATGCTATAGAACGCCAAGATCATTTTGGGGATCTGTACCCTTGACTATTGCCATAATGACAATCTGAGTCGGAGGCGGAGCGGAAGAGGCAAACTGTGTGTGATTTTATTTTATTTCTGTGTTTTATCAATTTTTATCATTTATTTTGCGCTGCACTATCTTATTGTATTATGCTTATGAGGTATTTTTTGAATTAACCTAAGTTGCAGCAGGCATTTCCGATCTGTGTATTATTACCTTTTATTCTGACAGCGCTGAGTACTCTCTTTTTATTTATCTAATATAGAGAACTGTTCCTGCACAAAGTGTAATTTTTGCAGGATAAAAAGCTATTTAAAATCACTCGCGGCTAATAAAAAGTCGGCTACCTAACACAGAGAACAGTCATTCATTGATAAAAAAAAAAAAGCGTAGGGGTCCCCCCAAATTCAATAACCAAGCCCTTCAAGTCTGGTATGGATATTAAGGGGAACCCCAGCCAAAAAAAAAAATGGCGTGGGGTCCCCCCCAAATATCCATACCAGACCCTGCAGGTCTGGGATGGATTTTAAGGGGAACCCTGGCCAAAAAAAAAAAAAATGGCGTGGGGACCCCATAAGGGTCTGGTATGGATTTTGAGGGGGACCCCACGCCATTTTTTTTGACTGGGGTTCCCCTTAAAATCCATCCCAGACCTCAAGGGTCTGGTATGGATTTTGAGGGGGACCCTACGCCATTTTTATTTTTTTTTGGCTGGGGTCCCCCTCAATATCCATCCCAGACCTGAAGGGCCTGGTTATTTAATTTGGGGGGACCCCCACGCTTTTTTTTATCAATGACTTTAATGAATGACTGTTCTCTGTGTTACGGATCCGACAATTCATTTGCCGGCAATAGCTGCGAGTGATTTTAAATAGCTTTTTTTTTCCTGCAAAAATGACACTGTGCAGGAACAGTTCTCTATATAAGATATACTGAATGTCGAATCATTCGAATCATTCGAAGCATTCGAAGCATTCGTTATATCCGCTATTATAATTTCTTTCATATTAGTTGAAATTAGATATTTGTTAGTTGTTGTATTCGAATTGTTCTCTGTGTTACGGGAACCGGCAATTAGCCGCGAGTGATTTTAAATAGCTTTTCTTCCTGCAAAAATGACACATTGTACAGAGACAGTTTTAAGCACGGGAAACATGCCCCCCCCTCATAGGCATACTATATATATATATATATATATATATATATATACACTATATACTCTATAGTATATATATGAAGGGGGGCATGTTTCCCGTGCTTAGAACTGTCTCTGTACAAAGTGTCATTTTTGCAGGAAAAAAAGCTATTTAAAATCACTCGCGGCTAATTGCCGGTTCCCGTGACACAGAGAACAATTCGAATCCAACAACTACCAAATATCTAATTTCAACTAATATGAAAGAAATTATTATAGCGGATATAACGAATGCTTCGAATGATTCGAATGCATTCGAGATTCAGTATATCTAATATAGAGAACTGTTCCTGCACAGTGTCATTTTTTCAGGAAAAAAAAGCTATTTAAAATCGCTCGCAGCTATTGCCGGCAAATGAATTGTCGGATCCGTAACACAGAGAACAGTCATTCATTGAAGTCATTGATAAAAAAATACGTGGGGGTCCCCCAAATTCATTAACCAGGCCCTTCAGGTCTGGGATGGATATTAAGGGGGACCCCAGCCAAAAAAAAATGGCGTGGGGTCCCCCTCAAAATCCATACCAGACCCTTATCCGAGCACGCAACCTGGCAGGCCGCAGGAAAAGAGGGGGGGGACGAGAGCGCCCCCCCCCACCTGAACCGTGCCAGGCCACATGCCCTCAACATTGGGAGGGTGCTTTGGGGGTCTGAGACCCCCAAAGCACCTTGTCCCCATGTTGATGAGGACAAGGGCCTCATCCCCACAACCGTGCCCCGTGGTTGTGGGGGTCTGCGGGCGGGGGGCTTATCGGAATCTGGAAGCCCCCTTTAACAAGGGGACCCCCAGATCCCGCCCCCCCCTGTGTGAAATGGTAAGGGGGTACAAAAGTACCCCTACCATTTCACCAAAAAAGGTGACAAAAATGGTAAAAATTACAGGAGACGGTCTTTGACAATTCCTTTATTAAAATCTTCTTTCTTCTTTCTTCATCCTTCGGTTTCTTCATCTTCTCCTTCCGGCATCTTCTTCCATCTTCTTCCTCTGATCCGCTTCTTCTTGCTCCGGTCTTCTCGTCCTTCTCGTCCGGCATCGGCGTCGGCGTCACTTCTGGGCCGCTCCTCGCAATGGGAGGCTCCCGCTCTGTGAGGCATCGCTCCGGCTGACAGGTCTTTTATAACGGAGGGCACCTGGTTACCCCGCCCCCCATCTGACGTCATGGGGAAAGCCATAGGGAAGTCCCCATGACGTCCCCGTGCGTCAGAGAGGGCGGGGTCACCAGGTGCCCTCCGTCATAAAAGACCTGTCAGCCGGAGCGATGCCTCACAGAGCGGGAGCTTCCCATTGCGAGGAGCGGCCCGAGAAGAGACGCCGATGCCGGACGAGAAGGACGAGAAGACCGGAGGAAGAAGAAGCGGATCGGAGGAAGAAGAAGATGGAAGAAGATGCCGGAAGGAGAAGATGAAGAAACCGAAGGATGAAGGAAGGAAAAGGAAGACCAGAAGAAAGAAGAAAGAATATTTTAATAAAGGAATTGTCAAAGACCGCCTCCTGTCATTTTTACCATTTTTGACACTTTTTTTTTGGTGAAATGGTAGGTGTACTTTTGTACCCCCTTACCATTTCACACGGGGGGGGGGCGGGATCTGGGGGTCCCCTTGTTAAAGGGGACTTCCAGATTCCGATAAGCCCCCTGCCCGCAGACCCCCACAACCACTGGCCAGGGTTGTGGGGATGAGGCCCTTGTCCTCATCAACATGGGGACAAGGTGCTTTGGGGGTCTCAGACCCCCAAAGCACCCTCCCAATGTTGAGGGCATGTGGCCTGGTACGGTTCAGGCGGGAGGGGGGGCCGCTCTCGTCCCCCCCTCATTTCCTGCGGCCTGCCAGGTTGCGTGCTCGGATAAAGGGTCTGGTATGGATTTTGAGGGGGACCCCACGCCTTTTTATTTATTTTTTTTGGCCGGGGTTCCCCTTAAAATCCATCCCAGACCTGAAGGGTCTGGTATGGATATTTAGGGGGACCCCTACGCTTTTTTTTTTTTATATCAATGAATGACTGTTCTCTGTGTTACGGAGCCGACAATTAATTTGCCGGCAATAGCCGCGAGTGATTTTAAATAGCTTTTTCTTCTGCAAAAATGACACTTTGTCATTCGAATCATTCGAATTCATTCGAATTCATTCGAATTAATTTGTAATATCTGCTATAATAATTTCTTTCAAATTAGTTGAAATTCGATATTGGTAGTTGGATTTGAATAATTTGGAGCTGAAATTCGTAAACAGAATTTTTCCTGCAAAAATGACACTTTGTCATTCGAATTCATTTGAATCCATTCGAATCATTCGTTATATCCGCTATAATAATTTCTTTCATATTAGTTGAAATTCGATATTTGGTAGTCGGATTCGAATAAATTCGGCGACAAAATTCGTAAACGGAATTTCGTATTCCGTACGGAATTCGTATTCGAAAAAATTCGTACTACGGATTCGTAAATTCGTACGAATTTCGAAAAATTAACTAATCGCACATGTCTATTCTCCAGCGGTGATCCCTGTCCTCAGTTTCTCCAGCGGTGATCCCTGTCCTCTTCCAGGGGTGATCCCTGTCCTCTGATTCTCCAGGGGTGATCCCTGTCCTCTGATTCTCCAGGGGTGATCCCTGTCCTCTGATTCTCCAGCGGTGATCCCTGTCCTCTGATTCTCCAGCGGTGATCCCTGTCCTCTGATTCTCCAGCGGTGATCCCTGTCCTCTGATTCTCCAGCGGTGATCCCTGTCCTCTGATTCTCCAGCGGTGATCCCTGTCCTCTGATTCTCCAGCGGTGATCCCTGTCCTCTGATTTTCCAGCGGTGATCCCTGTCCTCTGATTCTCCAGCGGTGATCCCTGTCCTCTTATGTAAAGAGGAACTCTGGGAACTCAAAACTCTTAAGCCACTTTGAGTATCTTGGCGTGCGGTGGATGTATCTGCACACACGGAAGTAGTGGAGGGGGCGCCAGGTCAACTTTTGCATCGGGGCCCACAAGCTTCAAGCTACGCCTCTGCCCATTGGGGAGATTTCCCCTCATTTCCTATCATGGTGACCACACAGGAAGTGAATGGAAATCTTCCCAATATGGAGCAAGACAGCAATAAAAAACTGCCAGAAGTTCTAACTCTTCTTATCTCTGTTATAATAGTTTATAAAAAGTCTTAGGTGGAATTGGGCTTCATCTACAAATGTCCTGGTAGATTTTTTGGGGGAAAAATAGAACAGCAGCTCATTCTGGTGTCCTCCTCACATTATGTACTTGTATGACCTCTTCTACTGAATGTTGGGTCTCTCTTCAAGTTTTTTATCTCTGTCCCTCTGCAAAAACAGTCAGTCTCAGAACCGGGATTCGGACTGTCAGTTTAAGACTAGGCAAATCTCACCTGAGACAGCCCTGGCCTGGTAAGCGATGGTGATTGGCCAGATAATCACTGTTCAGTGCTTGTGGTAGCATACCTACCTTTGTGTGTTTGTGCTTGACTCAGCTGATATCTTCCCTGATCTACTTGTGTATGACCCGGCTTGTTCTGACCCTGATCTTCCTTGCTGCTGATTCCGTACCATTTGAATTTGGATTGTCACACTGACCAACTTAAAGGGCAGTTACATTTTTAATGCAAAGTAAGTCTGGAGTTGTAGGAGCTCCGCCTCGAAGATGGGGGGTAATGTCAGTACCAGGGCTGTCCCTTAAAGACTGAGCAAATCTCACCTAAGACAGCGCTGTCCGGGATGTGATAGTGATTGGCTTACCTGTTCCTGATATAAAAGGACACTGTAGGGAAGACACGGTGGAGGAAACAAGGTGGAGGTGACATGGTGATGGAGAACTGATGAAGGAACATGGTGGAGGAGACAAAGGCAAAGAGACACATTTCTGGAACATGGTGGAAGGAGACATGATGGAGGAGACACAGTGGAGGGGACATGGCGGTAAAGGATATGCAGAGGAGGGGACATGATGCAGGAGGCATGATGGAGGAGACACAGTGGAGGGAACATGGTGGAGGAGAAGCAGTGTAGGGGGCGCGGTGAAGGAGACAAGGTGGAGGAGACACATTTGACATGGTGGGGGAGACACAGTGGAGGGAACATGGTGGAGGAGAAGCAGTGTAGGGGGCGCGGTGAAGGAGACAAGGTGGAGGAGACACTGTAGAGGAGACATGATGGAGGGAACCTTGTAGAGAAGACCTGATGGAGTAAACAGAGTGGAGGAGACATAATGGAGAAGACACGATGGAGGAACATGGTTGAAGAGACAACCTGAAGGAGACATGAAGGAGAAGACACAGTGGAGAAGATGTGGTAGAGGAGATATGTTGGAGGGGACATGGTGGAGGTGATAATGTGGAGGGGACATGGTTGAGGTGATAACGTGGAGGGGACGTGGTGGAGGAGACCTGATGGAGGAAACACAGTGGAGAGGACATTGTGGAGGAGATATGGTGAGGGAAGCAGGGGTGGAGGGGACATGAAAAAAGGGGACATGGTGGGGGAGGGGGGCATGGCGGAGATGATTTAGTAAGGGAGTAGAGCATATTCACTCTACAAGGTGAATTTTAAGTTAACTTAGTGAATGAAGTGAAGAAGTGCAAGGAAAAAATAAAAAGACAGGATATTTCCTCACATCCAATCACTAAGATAAGTGGAAGTAACTGTACAAAGTGAAGATGTTCAACTTCTTTAGTAAATCCACCTAATGAGACACTTTATTGAATATGATGAACCAGTGCCGGGACAAGGCCATCTGGTGCCCAGGGGAAAGATGGCAAAATGCGCCGCCCCTCCAACCCCCCCCCCCCCCACCCCGGGTATAAAGAAAGAGCCTGTGTTCTTTCAAAACCAGAAAACACTTAAAACAATACAATACTGTAGCGGCAGCCCCATTGCAGTATATGTACTGCGGTGGGTTGGCAAATTAAAGTGTAAGTTCACTTTTGATTGATTGGTCGGCGCTGCCCATGTGACGACACCGACCAATTAGAATGCTCCTAAACATACCTGCTGATGAGGTACATTTTGGAGATTAAGCCCCGGACGAGTGAGGCAGCGACCCGATGTCTCATAGCGGGTGATTGCCATGCTCCAGGTCAGCGGGACCAGGGGGAGTGAGGAGGGCATCTTGTATAAGTTCACTTTACAGATTTTTCTATAAAGGTGAACTTACCCTTTAATTACCAATGGTATTTGTAATATTAGTGGCAGTGGTGTCAGTGTTATGCTGCACTGATACTGGTGCCACTAATGCAGCACAAAGGGGTTAATTAACTGACACTGGTCATTAATGCATTAGTGACCAGAGGCAATACAGGAACCCCCTCATGCTGCATATTACAAATACCATTGGAAAACCATTATTAATCTCAACTCCCCCCCCCCCCCCCCCCCCCCCCCCCCCCCCCCCACCACCACCACCACAGTTAGCCGATTCATTTATTCATAGATGCCCATCTGATTACTTTGTTATTGACTGCCTGGTTGGTTCCTCCTCTCGCCTGGAAGCTCTCTATGGTCCTCTCAACCCAAAGGATTGATATATCGATATCGATCTCTACTGCTTTATTTCAGACAATTAAATACAATTTCCTTTATGGATGGAGATGGTGAATTAGATGATTCTTTATAAATTGACTTTCTCTACAGATAACTTGATGACCTGAAACTTAAAGAAAACATCATTTCAATGAAGAGTGGAGACGGGGGAGGGGGGGGGGTCTATTTCCCAGATTGGATACAAAGGACCTTTTTATTGATATAAATCTCATTTACTGGATAAAGATAAATATATATTGTCAGGGATTTTATTCAGGGGGAACGCAGTTCCGGGAACCTCCAGCACTGAATGTGTGTAATGGAAGGGATGCTGGGGTGTGCTGGAGGGTCTATTGTGGCTGTCTGCTGGGGATCTATTGTTTCCGGCGGGTCTGTTGTAGCTGGGAGGTTTATTGTTGCTAATGGGGGATCTGTTGTTGCTGGGAGGGAGAGGTGTATTGTTGCTGGCCACTGGGAGCTCAATTGTTGCTGGCGGAGGTCTATTTTTACTGGGGGGCTATTTTGTTGTGGGGGGGGTCTGTTGCTGCTGGGAGGGATCTACTGGTGAGAGGGAGGTCTACTGTTGCTTACTGCTGGGAGATCAGTTGTTGCTGGAGAAGGTCTATTGTTGCTCAGAAATCTAATGTTGGGAGGAGAGGTCTATTGTTGCTGGGAGGGATCTATTGTTGCTGGGAGGGGTCTATTGTTGCTGGGAGGGGTCTATTGTTGCTGGGATACAAATTATAATTCATACAAATTACATGGCATCCCAAAATGAATGGTTCTGTAAAGGGGGAGTACTGGAAGGTGGGTAGGGGGTGAAACCAAGGGACGGTGCCTGGAGGTGGGTAGGGGGCGGAGACAAGGGGTGAATAGGAAGGATGGGGGTATCTACACCTGGTCTCTCAGAAAAAAAATCAGTATAAATTGTCATCTACAGACATTTCTCCATCCACTTCTGATGTCTCCTCACCTGGACAGGTGACCCCGGCTCTGCTCTCCTCCGACCGGCTGACTCCATTCTCCACAGTACAGGTGATGTTCCAGGGCCCCGGTGACTCCACAATGGCTGTAATGTTATTGGCAGATGCGGAATATCTCTCCTGGAATCCTCCAATCACAGATAGACTGATATTCGGCTTAGTCCCCTCCTCCACCCTGCAGGAGATCTCAGCGCTGCCATTCCGGGGACATGAGACATGGAGGAGCGGAACCGATACTGGAACTGAGAGAGACAATCATTTCCATTGATCAGATCCAATATATACACAGCATGCCCCTCCCCCATCCTTACCTATAATCAGGTGTGCAGACATCTTCCTGGAGACTGGAGGAGATAGATTGTGTCTGTGTGCACCCCTCCCCCAAACACTAAATCCCCCCCACTAACATTACACCCATTTTCTTCAGTCATGTGACCCCCATCAGGGTTGTCACCCCACACTTTATTTACTGACAACCTGAAATTTGCCAGAAACTCCTATTAGAAACTTCTCTTCACTTACTTAAAAGACGGTATAGTCATCACATATTTAGAGGATAGGCCAGGTTGGTCAGTGTGGGGATTAGGGGGCCGAGGGGGTTGGGGTTTGGGAGGGAAGTAGGGACGTTGGGGGGTAATATGGTAAAGGTCACAGACATATTATAAACACATACACATGCTGGGGTAGGGGTACAGGGCTTATGATAAGGGGTTGCAACAAACTTATAAATATTAAGGCACTAGAAGCACGAGCCTACACATTATGGTTTTTTAAAAATATATATTTTTTTATATATAATACCCACTGTGGAGGGGGGGGGGGCTGGAATGGGTAAGGTGATATGTGAGCTAGAAATTGTTGGTTGTTTATGGTTTATAATGAGGGGAAGAGGAGGAGGAGGAGAAGGGGGATTTGTTCTAAAAGTAGGATAGGGATATTTGCTTTGGTTGAAATATGGGGCGGTGATATTGGAAAAATGAATATATTATGTGATGTGTATTATTAGGGGGAGGGAGTCGGTGGTAATAAACGAGAATAAAGTATAGATGCTGCTATGATGGAAGTTTATATAATGGGACATCCTGGAGGGGAGGAGATGCTCTACCTACCCTGTACTCACTAGCCACCCCCCGTGCCCAACACCTACGGGAAACTGAATACCCTTAGGTAGGTGTTGGGGAATTTTGATAGATATTCCCCATTTATTTAAAAAATAATTCTCTCTTTTTTGTTTTTTTGTGTCTGCGTCACACCTGCCTCGGAGTAGATGGAGGGACTGCGTTTCACGTCACTAAACATTAGAGGATTAAATATTCCCGAAAAACGTAAAATGTTATTAAATGATTTAAAACGTCTTAAAACTGGTGCAAGAAACACATTTGAAGGAGGGAACATTTTCCTACCTTCAAAATAGATATTTTCCAAACGTATATCATGCCACAAACCAAAAGGCTAAAACCAAGGGAGCGGCCATTCTAATTTCTAACCGTATTACGTGGTCTTTGTTGGATAAATGCCAAGAGCCAGAGGGAAGATATTTATTTCTTAAAGGGCTTATAGGAAATGTTAAGGTGACCCTAGCAACAGTATATGTCCCAAATATACACCAAGATAGTTTTTTGAAAAAAGCATTATCCAAATTAATGGAATTCAGGGAGGCAATACTTATTATAGGGGGGGGCTTTAATGTCCCCCTAGATTCTAAATAAGACACCTCCAGTGGGACATCTTCAATCTCTGAGAGAACCAGGAAAAACATCCTTCGGAAATTGAATGATGAATTTCAATTGGTTGATGCCTACACGTGCGTTTGGGGGAACATATTTCCAATATCCTAACTGGTTTTCCCAAGCACTCAGTGTCCAAACACTACCTTCTGGCACATAGCAAGAATACTTCCAAGACCTTATTCTTTGGAATTGACAAATTTAAACCCCACTGGCGAGGGAGCTTGCTAGTGAGGGAAGTGTCAAAGCTTGAAATGGCTTGGATTCATCGTTTGAAGTCATATACTCCATATGGGTTGAATATCGACACTGACATTAACGCCTTTATCGACAATTCCTAAAATGAACAGTAGGGGGCTCGGTTGCTTGTTTATATTGGGTGACAATCCTGTTTTATATTTTATTTTTTATATTTTATTTCAGTAATTATTAATTTTTACTGATTTTTGTGTAAGGCTAGATGAATTCAGACTGGTTTGCATTTTAAATGCTCCATGTTTTGGCTTTTAATTCAATGTGAACCCCTCCTGAGATGTATGGAGGGTCATCTAGATAATTTTTTTATATATGGGTTATCTCCCCTACACACATTTTTTAGCTATTTAGAAACACTGTTTACTTAATAGAGTTTTTGGGGATTATATTTATTTCCCAAAATGTGTTCATTGGGACACTAATAATTTAAATACACACATTTTCTCACTCATCACAATTTTTTATATTATTTTTCATTCCCATTTTTTTCTTCATATTTTTTGGATGTTATTATCCTTTTTCACATTATCCATTTTTTTGATATTTGAGTCAAATATAATATATCACTAATGGATGTTTTATTCATATAGAAATCACTTAGTGTGGAATTTTCACTATTAAACAATCCACTCTTTTTTTTTGGGGTTGTGTGTAAACTCAGTCTACCACCCCAACACGATTTTCCTATATAATTTATTTTATTTTTAGGTATTCATTTACCCTTCCTTGTTTTTTCTGTTTTTTTTTCCCTTTTTACACAACTTGGGATTTAACACAGCCGTTATCCATATTCATGTATCTAGATGGTTTCTGATAATCTCACTTACCTAATAGTTAGTATAGTGTAGATAAACCAGATCGAACATCTATTTTCAATCCTATTTTTTATCCCAATTCTATCAGGCGTTTTTAGCCATTCTAACTAGGGCATTTTTCCCATAAGTAAGATGGCGGCGCCGTCTCGACCTCATACAACTCAGGAGGAGGTCGGGTATTTATAGGTGGTGCGTCGCCCGTTCCCCATTGAAAACGTCATTTATGACAAAACGTCGTATGGGAAGGCACGCAGCTACGCCACCACGCAGACCGCATCGAACAGGGGACGGGCTTACACTGACCGGCCGGCAGTGTTGCACATTTCGCTCGTTTTATATAATATTGATGTAAGTGTTTTTTATTCTTCTACAATAAATAAGTTTGTTACCAGTATTATGCTATGGGTGGCCCCCCTTTCTTCTTTATAATCGGAGGAAATTAATTGGATCTGGCTGGATATCTTTGATTGGAGTGGATGGTGTGGTGATTCCCCTCTTCCCCATTTTGAGTGATCTCCCTCGGGTGGATTAATCCTATCAGCTCTCGCCTACTGGACAACTACAGGCTTTATTTGCAGTGCCTTAACCATACTACCATCTGGTAAGCCTCCTATTTAATAGGTGGTCGGGATGAAGCACTTTTCTCTGCATGTCACAGTGTGAAACCATAGAACTGTCACCGAGGTGTTTTTTGAACAATTTCTACCTGTGGGTCATACAGTTATTTTATTTCCTGATGTCAAGACTTATCTGAACAGGACTTTCACAACCTTTGTTTGGATTGTTTCTCACCAATCAGTATACTCCCTCATGATATTTGATGGGTTACATCATGGTTTTTATTGATTCTTATGTTTATTAATTTAATTTTTTTAAATATTGGCGCAGCATGTGTGAGTATCCCACTTTTTAGCAGCAACCTTTTTTGTGTAAGGGTTCCATCTCCAAATCCACACCCTTTTCCTCCCCCTCCTTCTAGCGCTGTTTATCCATTTCCATGATGCCTGCAGGGCCTTTTATGCAGAAGGGAGGGATTTCACATTTTTTTCAAATCCCCATCAATGATATTCACGAATCAATTTCTTTTTATTGCCACTAGGGGTGCAACGGATCAAAAAACTCACGGATCAGATCGATCCTCGGATCAGAGTCACGGATCGGATCATTTTTCGGATCAGCAAATAATAATTGAATTTGCAAAAACCTGTGAAAATTCCGCCACCATATAGTCCCCACTGTAATATCCACGTCATCTCCCCCACTGTAATATTGTCTGAGTATCGCCGAGTATTGTCTGAGTATCGCCGAGTATTGGCAGGGTATCGCAGAGTATTGGCAGGGTATCGCTGAGTATTGGCAGGGTATCGCAGAGTATTGGCAGGGTATCGCAGAGTATTGGCTGGGTAACGCCGAGTATCGCCGAGTATTGGCTGGGTAACGCCGAGTATCGCAGAGTATTGGCTGGGTAACGCCGAGTATCGCAGAGTATTGGCTGGGTAACGCCGAGTATCGCAGAGTATTGGCTGGGTAACGCCGAGTATCGCAGAGTATTGGCTGGGTAATGCCGAGTATCGCAGAGTATTGGCTGGGTAATGCAGAGTATATGCTGGGTAATGCAGAGTATATGCTGGGTAATGCAGAGTATTGGCTGGGTAACGCCGAGTATCGCAGAGTATTGGCTGGGTAATGCCGAGTATCGCAGAGTATTGGCTGGGTAATGCAGAGTATATGCTGGGTAATGCAGAGTATATGCTGGGTATCGCAGAGTATTGGCTGGGTAATGCAGAGTATATGCTGGGTAATGCAGAGTATATGCTGGGTAATGCAGGGTATTGGCTGGGTAATGCAGAGTTTGTTTACAAGTGATCGCTCCGTCATTTCACGGAGCGATCACATTGTAAACAGTGGCCGGGTGTACCAAGATGGCCGCCGCTCCGGAGCTAGGCCGAAGCTGCGGCCTTTCCTAAGGCCGCCGGGTGTACCAAGATGGCCGCCGCCGCTCCGGAGCTAGGCCGAAACCGCGGCTTTTCCTAAGGCCGAGGCCGCGGAGCGCTCCGCGGATCGTGCCGATCCGAACGGGGTGACCCGTTCGGATCACGGATCGGCGACGATCCGTTGCACCCCTAATTGCCACAACAAATTATTTTGTCAGTACAGGACACATCAATAGGCAATATAACTTGGTCCGATCATGCACCAGTTATAATTAAGATCTCTTTGAAGGGTGCCACCCACAAGACGGATTGGAACTGGCGGCTAAACGAAAGCCTATTGCAGTGTCCTGAAATACGAGAAGATGTGGTCAAAGAAATCAAATCGTATTTTCAAATCAATGATAATGGAGAGACCGATGTGGGGATAGTATGAGAGGCCCACAAGGCAGTAATTAGAGGAATCTTAATAAAACATGGATCCCGAATGAAAAGGGCCAGAGAAGAGCAGACAGGTAGGCTATTGGAAAAGATAAGGGAAATAGAGATACAACATAAAGAGACAACGGGGAAGGAATTGGGAATAGAATTAGCACATTTAAGAAGACAACTCTCTGATCTCCTGCGGTATAAGGCAATGGCAACACTACAACAAGGGAGGAGGGTAATATATGAATCGGGAGGCCAGAAAAAAAAAAAAAAAAAAAAATACGTTCATATATACCGTATATCAAAACAAAAGGAGGTCTTAAATCTTCAATACTGAAAGATATTGTAGAGGAATTTAGAAGATATTATGCTTCATTGTATAATCTCCCGGCGCCTTCCCATTCCTCTTCATCATTAGAAGAATATCTTGAATCCCCACATTTAGTGAGACTGTCGTCTCCGGCGTGAAGAAAACTGGAGTTACCAATAACAATAGAAGAAATATCCACAGCAATGAAGATGATGAGGCTTGGGAAGGCGCCTGGTCCAGATGGATTCTCTCTGCAATATTTTAAAAGTTTTTTCCCATTACTTGCCCCATATATGGTCAAAACATTTAATGTATTAGGACAAGCATCTCCTCCCCCCGTAGAAGCATTAAGAGCACATATTGTATTAATCCTAAAGGAAGGAAAGGATCATTCGGTTTGTAGCAGCTACCGTCCAATATCATTATTGACTACGGATTATAAAATATTCACAAAAAAACACGCATCTCGTTTACAACCGCTTTTGACGCAGCTGGTCCATTTGGACCAAGTGGGGTTTATCCCTACACGAGAAGCTAGAGATAGTACTACGAAAGTTTTGAATTTAATTCAATAAGTTAATTTAAAGGAAGTTGCCGAGTATCTTTGTGAATACAGACGCAGAAAAAGCCTTTGATAGGGTTAGTTGGCCCTTTATGTTAGGAGTACTAAAACAGATGGGCCTAGGGGACCGAATGCTGGACTGGATAGCAGGTATATACTCAACGCCACAGGCCTTGGTAAAGGCTAATGGGATAAATTCAGAAAATTTTCTAATAACTAATGGGACGCGTCAGGGATGCCCCCTGTCGCCCCTTCTGTTTGCTCTGACGTTGGAGCCTTTATTAAATAGAATTCAACCGAACCCCGATATTAAAGGTATCCCTTTGGGGGATCAGGAATATAAACTTTCAGCTTATGCGGACAACCTTTTATTTTCACTCTCTAGTCCGCAAATATCATTACCTAATCTAATAAGGGAGGTGGAGTGTTACGGAGTTCTGTCGAATTTTAAAATAAATTATAGTAAGTCGGAGGCGATGGGGGTATCCCTGGAACGTTCCATCCAACAGAATTTGGAGAATAATTTTAAGTTTAAATGGACATCCACGGCTCTGAATTATTTAGGGATACAGATTCCACCTAACTTATCAGACGCATATGCATTACATTTTCAACCTTTACTAAGGGAAGCCAGTAAATTGTTAGATGAATGGAGTAAATCCTCACATTCCTGGTTTGGGAGATGTAATATCCTGAAAATGAATATAGTGCCAAAATTCCTTGATTTGTTCCAGGCGTTACCTATCTCGATCCCACTTGCCTTCTTTAGTAAAACCCGAACAGTGTTCACAAAATTTATTTGGGCAAGTAAACGTCCGAGGATTAATAGGAACTTGTTAACATTACCTAAAGAGGTGGGTGGAATAGCAGCGCCAGATCTATATAAATACTATCAGGCTACTCAGCTTGGTAGGATTATCGACTGGTGCCGCCATAGAGATAGTAAAAGGTGGATCGCCCTAGAACAACAATTAAGTTTAATTCCTTTAGGTAGAGCCATGTGGTGCTATGCAGCTTTACCTTCTACATTAACCGCTTCCCGACCGCCTCCTGTAGATATACGTCAACAGAATGGCACGGGCAGGCAAAAGCACGTACCTGTACGTCCCCTTTAATTTGCCTGCCTGGGGGGCGCGCGCGCGCCGCCACCCGCCCCCCCGCGACCCGGTCGGGAGCTCCGTGACCACGGCCGCGGGACCAGCGGACCCGATCGCCGCTGGTATCCCGCGATCGGGTTACGGAGCGGAAGAACGGGGAGAGGTCTATGTAAACAAACCTCTCCCCGCGCTTCCTACACTGACTGTCAGTGATCGGCGGTTCCCTGTCATCGGGAACGCCGATCAATGATGTCAGACGTACAGCCACGCCCCCCTACTGTAAAAAAAAAAACACAACACGTCACACTGACTCCTCCCCGCCCCCTAGTGGTTAACCCCCTAACTACAACTGTCATTTACATAGGAATCAGTGCTATTTAAATAGCAGTGATTGCTGTATAAATGACAAATGTCCCAAAAATGTGTCAAAAATGTCCGATGTGTCCGCCATAATGTCGCAGTCACAATAAAAATCGCTGATCGCCGCCATTACTAATAAAAAAAAAATATTAATAAAAATGCTATAAAACTATCCCCTATTTTGTAAACGCTATAACTTTTGCGCAAACTAATCAATAATCGCTAATTGCGATTTTTTTTACCAAAAATATGTAGAAGAATACGTATCGGCCTAAACTGAGGAAAAAAAATGTTTTTTTATATATTTTTGGGGATATTTATTATAGCAAAAAGTAAAAAATATTGCATTTTTTTCAAAATTGTCGCTCTATTTTTGTTTATAGCGCAAAAAATAAAAACCGCAGGGCGATCAAATACCACCAAAAGAAATCTCTATTTGTGGGAAAAAAAGGACGCCAATTTTGTTTTGGAGCCACGTCGCATGACCGCGCAATTGTTAGTTAAAGCGACGCAGTGCCGAATTGCAAAAAGGGGCCTGGTCCTTTGGCTGCCAATTGGTCCGGGGCTGAAGTGGTTAAAAGCACATCCTCTAATAGGACCTACCCTTCGTATGGGGACCTACCCTTCGTATGGGGACCTACCCTTCGTATGGGCGCTAAAGCCACTCGGATCCCTAGACTTTCATCACCAGACTCTCCCTTGTTCCCTATTTTGAGGAACCCAAATTTTCCACCTGGCTTGGAGCCAGGGATATTTGGGAAATTAAAAGAGAGAGGATGTTTTCAGGCCTTACATTTTCTGAGGTTTAATAAATGGCCATCAATAGAAATGTTAATGCAAATTGGAGGACAATATGAAATACCCCTCTGGCAGGCGTTACGGGTTAAACATTTTTTTGAACATTAGGACCGACTGAATGATATGGTCGATCACTTACTAAGTTTAAGAAGTACTGTGAGGAGAATGAACCTCTCTCCCATATTATTTCCAATATATACACAGCATGCCCCTCCCCCATCATTACCAATAATCAGGTGTGCAGACATCTTCCTGGAGACTGGAAGAGATAGATTGTGCCGAAATACAGAGCCCTCCTGAAGCCAATGCGACCCCTCCTCAGTAGCGGCGTATAGTGCGGGCTGCGAGATCGTGAGAGCCCCCGGAGGTTTCCGAAGCCAGCCCGAGCCAGCCCGAAGCGTCTTATGCAATACCGCTATCAAGCGGAGATAGCCGAGTCAAGCCGAGGGTGACGTCACACGCCGCCTTCTGTCAGCCGCTCGTACTGAGAAGGAGAGAGTGGCGGGAAATTTAAATCCACACCAGCTTTCCGGGCTCTGCACAGCAAATGAAGGGGAAAAGAGGCACAGAAGGAGGGGGTAAACCCAAGTGATCCCCAAGCTGCACTGGAAGCTCTCCTGGAGACTGCAAGGAGAGGTGAGCAGACAGTATTGCTGATCTTGTTGTGAGGACTGTTTGCTGGCCCTTTTTTTTTTTTTGCAAAGTGTTATATACTCCTGGCTTTCTCTTTGCGAACTGAGGACTGTCTTGCTGCTAAATATACAAACTGTGCTGTAATGTGCAATTTTGCTGGGCTCCACCCTTAATGCAATTTTTATTTATTTTTTGGTTTCCTGCCAAAGTCATAAGTAGGGCTGAATACGCATATATGTTGGGCCCTTTTTTAAACTGCAAATTGAGGACTGTGTCTTTGCTTAAAAATATAAGGGGTGCTGTACATATGTTCTCGGCTCTTTTTCTACACTGTAAATTGTGGACAGTTTCTCTGGTCAAAATATAAGCTGTGCGGTGCTATACATAGGCGCTTGACCTTTTCTTAAAGCCGCAAATTAAGGACTGTTTCTCTGCTTTTTTTTTTTTTGCCAAAATAAAAAATTATAAATATTCTTTTTTTCCTGCCAAAATTATAAATATTCCTGGAGTGCGCATATATGCTGGGCTCTTTTCTAAACTGCAAATTGAGGACTGTTTTTATTTTGCCCAGAATATAAAAGGTGCTGTGCCGTGCTGTATATAGGTGCTTGGCTCTTTTTTCCTAAACTGCAACTTGAGGACTGCCTCACTGTTAAAAATACAGGCTGCGTAGTGATATGCTTATGTGACTGGCTCTCTTTTAATGGCAATTTCAGGACGGCTTTTGCATATGTGCTTGGCTATCGCTATCGCTTAACTGCAACTTAAGGACTGCTACTTGCAAAATTACAAACTGTGCGTTTTTGCTAAGCATTTGCACTGACCTCTATCTCAACTATAACCGGAGGAATGATGCCTTTGATTTTTCTTTGCAAAATATAAGCTTTGCTCTGTGCCACATATATGGGCTCACTCTCTTTTAACTGCAAGTGTTAGACTGCTCTGGCCCTTGGTAAAACACAGGTTGCATGCTGTGATTTATATACGAGATTTGTTTCTCTCCTGTAACCAGAGGACTGCCATATGCTAAAAATAACTGCTTATGGGCCTGACCTTCTCCGCTACAAATAGAATTAGCGCAAAGATTGTTCCTCTGTAAAATATAAGCTGCACACCTACATATACACCTGGCCTTTTTTAACCGTGAATAGAGGACGGCCTATTAATAAAATATAAGCTGTATGCTGTACTTATCCTCTTGCAATTAAGAGGACTACCCTTTGTAAATCTATTCTAAATCCATCACCTGGCGAGATTAGACTTAGGGGGAGTTTGGTGTGGCAATATGTCAGCCAGGAGGAGAATGGATGAGCAGGCCAACCAGGAGAATGTCGGGACACAATCATTAAGATCAGCCAAAGATAAGGACAAGGAAAAGGGGGCTCAGTCTACAATAACAAATGGGGCATCAGCTGCAGCAAAGCTGGAAAAGTATGCTCATACCCCAGATCACACTCCAACTAAAGGAGGACAGCAACCCCAGGTTAAAATGCCAACTGATAGAAAGAGCCAAGGACAACCAAACAACCCAGTAGGGGCCCCAGGTGGGGTAAATAATTCAACCAACAAAAATCTGGGGGTCCCGGGGAAATCAGAACTGGCCTCGGTTCAAGCATCAACGGTAGAAGGAGAGCCGACATTAAAAGATGTACTGACGGCGGTTAATATATGTAAACAGTCCCTAGGGGAATTATGCGGTCAAATGAAAAATATTAAAGATGAACTGTCCTTGATGCGCCAGGAGCTTGAAAAGACGGCTGATAGAATAACAGCAACTGAAGGGAGAATTAGTCAAATCGAGGATGACATGTACCCATTAAGCCAAGAGGTTAAAACTTTAAAAGAGCAATCGGATAAATTTGCAGGAAAACTAGACGAAATGGAAAATAGACTCCGAAGGGATAATGTGAGGCTGGTAGGCCTACCAGAAAAGAGTGAAGGATCTGATCCGATTGTATTTATGGAAAAGTGGCTTATTGAAGTATTTGGAAGAGAGACATTTTCAGTTCTCGGTTGAAAGGGCGCATAGGGTCCCGTTCAGACCTCCACCTCAAGGAGGGCACCCTAGATCCATGTTAATGAAATTTTTGAACTTTAAAGATAAAGTAATGCTTCTCCGTAGGGCTAGAGAGATGGGGAATATCTTTTTTAATGGAGTTAAAATCTCATTTTATCCTGATTTCTCACCCGGTTTGCAGAAGCGTAGAGCAGATTTTATAGAAATCAAACGTAGACTTCAGAAATTTGATGTTATTTACGCATTATTGTACCCAGCCCGGCTACGTGTGGTAGCTTTGGGAGAGACCTTTTTTTTTTATTCCCCTGCAAGTGTGACAACATGGTTGGAGGATAGAAAAGATCAATTAATAATCAAAACGAGGGGATAACAGGATTAAGAAAAGAGGAATAAACATAGAGGGATAGGAAGGGATGTGTTTCAGAGATAATGTATATATATGGATTGGAGGGTGGTGGGAGTCACATAGCACGACAGAGAGGATATGATTGGTTGGGGTAAGGATAAAAATATATTTTTTGGTGTGTGTAAGGTAGGGGAGGGAGGAGGGCGGAGGGTGGATGTGGATTTGTATACAAGAGGGGGGGGAGGGGAGGTTGGTAGGTATGGGATGTTTGGTAATGGTCACAAAAAAAGTCCCTAGGGATAACCTAGAATGGTATAGGGGGGGGGGGGGGGGGGGTCAACAATGTAAAAATTGGAAAAAATATGTAATTTTTATGAAAGTAAGCGACAAGCTGAAAACACTGATAGATAAACATTTAGAAGAAAGATTCACATTTTTTCACCTAGAGGGAAATATTAAGATACGATGTAAAAATTGGAAAAAAAAAAAACACTGATTGAAGAAAGATTCACATTTTTTCACTCAGTGGGAAATATTAAGACTGGCAAAGGATTTTTTTTTTTTTTTCACAAGGGTTTTTCCCTGTTGTTAAAAAAATTTTTTTCTCTTCCCTTTTTTTTCTCCTTTTTTTTTTCCTTCCCTTCCCCCTTCTCTCTCTCCTTTTCCCCTCCCTCTTCTCTCCTTGGTATTTTGTTTTATGCATCAACAGGGATTCCATTTTATACTGCTTTTTCTCCTTGATAGTCTATGCAGACTAGGGTATTGAATATTGGCTCCTGGAATGTACGAGGGTTGGGTACACCGGCTAAGAGAGCAGCTGTGGTAGAGACCCTGGAAAGGAGTGACGTAGGATTGATCTGCCTACAGGAGACACATCTAACCCAAGACACCAAGTTACTAAATCAGAGTAAAACATATCAACATCAATACCACTCAGTACACACCTCTTATTCAAGGGGAGTGGCTGTGATGGTAAGAAAAGAGGTGGGGTTCACCTGTCGGCAGACCAGTATAGATAGGGAAGGGCGGTATAGTTTTCTGCATTGTGTAATAGAAAATCGAGAATATGTTCTTGCAAATATTTATATCCCTCCTCCGTTTAAGCTTGATGTTATGTATAGCCTAATGGAATTTTTAACAGATAAAGCTGGGATACCAGTCATAGCAGTAAGGGATTTTAACGAGGTTATTAATAAAAAATTAGACAGGTTTCCTCTAGGTACACAGAGGCAGAAGGTAGATGAGAGCCTATTATACCAGTTTTTACAAGAAGTGGGGCTGTTTGATATGTGGAGAGTGAGAAACCCGGGGGTGTGCTGCAATTCTCATGTTTCTCAAGTTCCTATTCTACACTTTCACGGATTGACTTAGCTCTGGGAAATGGATAAACATGTCAAACAGTAAGGGATATAGAATATCAGCCTAGGGGGGTATAGGATCACGCCTTGCTGATTGTTTCAATACATTTAGAAGGGAAAAGACCTCCCAGAACATGGAAAATGAACCCAGTTTGGTTCGAAATAATAGGGGATCCAAATGAGGTGCTATTAAAATTGGAAGAATTTATAGAGTTTAATAAAGAGACAGTGACAAGAGGAGTAATGTGGGATGCACTGAAGGCCTATCTGCGAGGTATCCTTATTCAATTAGTTTCAAAAAGTCTTCAAGAGAATGGGAGAAAAATAGTAAGATGGAGCTGATGAAAGCAGAAAGAGAATACGTTGAAGACCCCACCCCAGAAAAACAAAGTAGATGGCTAATTAAACAACAGGAATACAAAGAAGTAGTTATTAGGAAATCAGATAATAAGAGATTGCTTCAGAAACAAGTGGCCTATGGGGAGGGGGAAAAGGTTGGAAAGATGTTGGAACATTTAGTGAGAGCTAATTCCCCTCCCTCCACCGTCCCTGCGATCAGGACGGAGAAAGGAGAAATTTCATCAAAGACGTCAGTAATTACAGACACCTTCAGAGTATATTATGATAAATTATATAAATTTTGGGGGGACGATGGAGGAAGGGGAAGTGGACACATTTTTTAGAAATGTTGAAATCACGGTTCTCACTGAAGAAGAAAGGGAGGCAATGGAGGCACCGTTAACGCTGGAGGAAATCCAGCTGGCGGTGAAAGAAATGGCCAATCAGAAATCACCAGGGCCAGATGGTCCCCCTGCGGAAACTTATAAGCAATATGGGAAAATTCTACTGCCAGAACTTCTTAAGGTATTAAACTGGGCAAATGGGGGAGGGGAAGTTGCCGACGTCTATGACAGAGGCAACGATAATAGTTCTGCATAAAGAGGGGAAGGACCCGTTAGAGACCAAGTCTTATAGACCTATTTCCCTACTTTGCTTGGACGCTAAAATATTAGCTTAAGCAATGGCAATTATATTAAACAAAATCATCTCTAGACTAATACACCCTGACCAAACAGGATTTATACCCTGTAGATCTACCAGTATGAACATTAGGAGGCTGTATCTTAACCTGCAGATACCAATAGAGAACACGGGTACAAGGGCAGTCATGGCTCTAGATGTGGTTAAAGCTTTCGATAGCTTAGAGTGGGGATATTTATGGCGAGTCTTAAAGGAATTTGGATTTGGCCCTTCGTTTATTAAATGGATTAAAACCCTGTATAGGGGTCCTAGTGCTAAAATTAGGGTTAATGGCGAGTATTCCGAGGGGATTCAATTGGAGAGAGGGACAAGGCAGGGCTGTCCACTGTCCCCCCTGCTCTTTGCGCTTGCAATGGAACCCTTAGCAAGTGTAATTAGATCAAACCCAAATATGCAGGGGTTCCGGAGAGCAGGGGGTGAAGAGAGAATTGCATTGTATGCGGATGATGTCCTCCTCTTCCTGGGGGATACGGGGCAATCCCTCAGGCAGGTGATGAACATCCTCATAGACTTTGGCAAAATCTCAGGACTGACCATAAATTGGGAGAAATCCGCATTAATGCCTATAGATCCTCTAGGGAATCAGAGTATACAGGATATTTCACAGCTAGAGGTAGTTGAACAAATGAAATACTTAGGCATATATATAACAAGGAATCCTAATAACGACATAAATGATAATATAGTACCGCTCTTAGCTAGATTTAAAAGTAAAATTGCAATCTGGAGACGTCTCCCATTGTCGGTTGCAGGGAGATGTAACCTGATCAAAATGCTGTGGCAGCCACAGCTTCTGTACCTGCTGCATAACTGTCCGACATGGATAGATAAAAAATGGTTCAGAAAGATAGATACGTTGTTTAGAGAACTTATATGGAAGGGAGGTCAGCCTAGGATTGGGTTACAAACATTACAACTAGCAACAAGAAAGGGAGGGATGGCAGTACCGCACCCACAGAGCTACTTCTTAGCAGCCCAACTACAACATCTAGGAACTATGACAGGAGGAAGTAACAAGGAATTAATGATTGCAGGAACTCCGCATAAATCAATAGTAGAAGTTCTTGAGGCAAATTCATTTTTTTATAGAACCCCCATGGCGAGACTTGCTTTAAAAGTGTGGAAGGCAGTAAAAGTAGTAAAATGGTTAGAGGGTATGACAAAATATGCCCCCCTCTGGAATAATAAAAACTTGCAGGAAGTAGAGATGATAGGGAAAATTAAAGAGTGGGAAATAAAAGGGATAGATAAGTTGGCCCAGATGTACGAGGGAAAGATATTAAAGACATTTACAGCATTGAGAGTGAAATATGATATACCTAAACATTCATTTTATAAATATCTACAAATTAGACATGCTTTAAATAGACAATTTGAGAAACAAGGCCCAATTTGGAATAACTCCCCGGTGTACCAAAGAATAGGTTCCCAAGATAAGAGTAGAGGATTTATAGCAGAAATGTATCCGTACATATGTGAAGGTAGTATAGAAAATCCAGAAAAGCTTAAGAGCAGGGGGAAATGGGAGAAAGAATTTGGAACGTTCTCAGATGAACAGTGGATGAGGATACTGGAGAAAGGACACGTGGTATCGGTCTCGCCCGCTCAGAAGGTCTCATATTTGATGCTGCTACATAGGACATATTATACACCTAAGAGACTATATGAGTTTGGGTGGAGAACGGATGCCAGGTGCCCTAGGTGTCAGGACACTGGGGATTTAGCACATATGGTATGGAAGTGCCCAAAACTGTACCGCTACTGGAAAGAAATTCTTAACACCTTGAACACAGTACTAGATGTAAGGCTAGAAATTAACCCAAGATTGTGTATATTGGGATTGGATGAGGGGATAAATGGTGGTCCCTCTGTAATCAATGTGGTAATGAGAGGTTTGTTTCAGGCGAGAAAGCTAATAGCGCAGAGGTGGCAGGCCGAGAAAAACCCCCAACGGTAGGAGAATGGATAAGATTAACAACAGAAACAGTATGGAAGGAAAGAACAGTGTATATAAGGAGAGGAAACCTGAGAGAGTTTGAAACAATGTGGAGACCATGGCTGGATAAACTGGAAAACCCACTATGAAGATGGGGAGGAGGGAGGGGGGGAAGAGAGGGAGAATAATGGAGAGGGGGGAGAGAGAGAGAGAGAAGTCAGAGAGAAAAAATAAAAAGTCAGGTGTCATGAGGGAAGGATGGGAAGGATAAAAAGAGTTAAAGGTTGAAGGGTACCTCTAGTAAAGTGTGAGAAATGGATTTTATTAAATGTATGTACTATGTAAGTAGAGAATGTATTTTGTATGATAATGAAGAAAATAAATAAAGATTAATATTAATTAAAAAATAAATAAAGTAAGAAGAATTGGGATCATGGAAAAATTGATCCCTATGTCTATGGAGGAAAGGGAATGTATATCGCAAATCTGGGCTCCTTGGGAGTAATTTTTACAGTCAGATGAAGGAAAAAGGTTGATTGGAGAGGAACTGGAGGAATAGACTAGCTAGTAAGTGATGTGAAGCGTTTTCCTTTGAGAGCAGGTGCGAAGCACTCATAAATCATTTTTTTTTTACTTCTCAGTTCTATAGGCCCCTTTTAGGGTTCGGGGCCTTGGAGCGGAGGGTTGTTGTGGGGAATTGATATTGTAATATTGTTACTTATTTATAAAAAATGGCAGGAATACATCATGTTTTGTTTTCTAAAAGAATAAGCTTTGTTTTGAAAATGAACTCTAAGTTGTCTTATGTAATTACCATTAATGATTTATGTTATGTACTTATGCAAAGAAATAAAGAATAAAAAAAAAGAAACTTCTCTTTCCTAAGAGGTGAAAGCTGATTGGTTGGTGTTGGCAGAAGCTCCACCCTCCATTGGGGATCTGTCACCCCGCCATCAATGGTCACATCTACCACATGGGGACCCCGAGCAGAAGGCACAGCACAGTTCAGATCACAGCAACTTCAGGAGGGCTGAGCACTGCAGATGTGACTCCACAGGGAATGGTGAGGATGGGGCAGTAATCAGAGGACATTGTACATACGTCTCTCCCAGATCTTCTACTATATAATGTATGGATATAAAGACCCGGAGCGGGGAGGACACTGCTAGGACTGGGGGTGGGGGTTGGATGGACTTACCTTCTACATGGACAGTGTATATAAAGACACGGAGCGGGGAGGACACTGCTAGGACTGGGGGTGGGGGTTGGATGGACTTACCTTCTACATGGATGGTGTATATAAAGACACGGAGCGGGGAGGACACTGCTAGGACTGGGGGTGGGGGTTGGATGGACTTACCTTCTACATGGACGGTGTATATAAAGACACGGAGCGGGGAGGACACTGCTAGGACTGGGGGTGGGGGTTGGATGGACTTACCTTCTACATGGACGGTGTATATAAAGACACGGAGCGGGGAGTACACTGCTAGGACTGGGGGTGGGGGTTGGATGGACTTACCTTCTACATGGACGATGTACTCATATATCTGTATATGGTTTCCACTACTGTATATATACACACTGTATATCCCGTCATTCTCCGGAGTCACATTGGATATGATGAGACTTCCATTCTCTGATAATCTTGTATTGGAGAAGAAGTTGTTCCCAAATTTATGCAATGTACATCTCGAGTGTAGAAATAACATGGCGCCAAAACGTCTGGTTGGCCCTATATATTTCCAATCAATCCGGTCACATCTCCCTGTATCTGTACGGTTGAGGGTGAGATGACGTCTGACGGGGAGGAGAAGGTCAGATCCCGGCCGGGTGAATATTTCTTCCTGAACTCTCGAGACATTTCCTGTACAGACAGAATACAGATTCCAGTCAGGTCACAGTGTACGCTCCCCTCCCCCCTCATATAACACACATTGATGTAGGTCTAATCAATTTTCTTTGGGACCAGAGAAAAAGACAGGCACCCCTAAATGGGACGCCTCAGAAATAATAAAATGTTTAAGTGATGCTGTCCCAGTCTTTAACCACTTGCTTACTGGGCACTTAAACACCCCTCCTGCCCAGACCAATTTTCAGCTTTCGGTGCTCTCACACTTTGACTGACAATTACTCAGTCATGCAACACTGTACCCAAATGAATTTTTTGTCTTTTTTTCCCACAAATAGAGCTTTCTTTTGGTGGTATTTGATCACCTCTGGGTTTTTTATTTTTTGCGCTATAAATGAAAAAAGACCAAAAATTTTGAAAAAAAAAACATTTTTCTTTGTTTCTGTGATAAAATTTAGCAAATTATTAATTTTTCTTCATAAATTTTGGCCACATTTTATACTGCTACATATCTTTGGTAAAAAATAATTGGTCTTTGTGAAAGTTACAGACTCTACAAACTGTGGTGCGAATCATACAAAATTGATCACATCTGATGTACTGGTGGCCGATCTCATTTCTTGTGACCCGAACAAGCCAGGAAAGTACAAATACCCCCCAAATGACCTCTTTTTTGAAAGTAGACATTCCAAGGTATTTAGTAAGAGTGAAAGTGGGTAAACCGCGCTGGAAGGAGGAAAAAGTGTGGATTGGAAAATGAAACCCTTAAGCAAAAAAGAAAGGCTGCTGCTAGAAAGTGAGATACTTAACACCTAGACAAATATACAGTATATAAAGCTGCGCCAATAATACAAATTACATTAGTAAACATATAAATCAAAAAAACATATGGTGTGACCCATCAAGGGTCATGAGAAAAAATGCAGAGGGTGGAGGGTGTGTTGGGTGAAACCACACCCTCCACACTCAACTGCCGGGGGTCTGCTGCTGCTGCGGGCTTTGGTAGCAAGCGATGAAGGTGGAAAAATAATCCAGCATTTGGGTTTAAAATCAAGTCAACCGGACTTTTGCCAGCCTCCCGGGCTCCAGTTGACACACATTGATGATCATAGAGAAGTTTGTGACAGTCAGAAGTTCTGTAGGATGTCAATATTGTTTGGCACAATGAGCCATTTGGTGTGATGCCTCGATTACAGCCGGAATTTATTTAGACCTGGCTGGATATCTCTGATTGGAGTGGACGGTGTGACGATTTCCCTCTTCCCCTTTGGAGTGATCCCCTTAAGGTGGTTTAACCCTACCAGCTCTCGTCTACTGGATAAACCACAGGCTTTAATATCAGTGCCTTAACCTTACTACCATCTGGTAAGCCTCCTATTTAATAGGTGGTCGGGATGAAGCACCTTTCCTATGCATGTCACAGTGTGTAATTTTAGAACTGGCACCGTGGTGTTTTTGAACATTATCTACCCGTGGTTATAAAGTTAATTTATTTCCTGATGTCAAGATTGATCTGAACTGGACTTTCATTATTAACATCTCTGTTTGGACTGTCTCTCACCGACCAGTGCATTTTTTCTCATGACCCTTGATGGGTCACACCATATGTTTTTTTGATTTATATGTTTACTAATGTAATTTGTATTATTGGCGCAGCTTTATATACTGTATATTTAGTAAGAGGCATGGTGAGCTTTTTGATGTTGTCATTTTTTTCCCACAATTCCTTGTAAAATAAATAATATTTTTATTTTTTATTTTTTTCCACAAAATTGTCATTGTAATAAGTTATTTCTCTCACATGGCATGTGTATACCACAAATGACACCCCAAAATAAATTCTGCTACTCCTCCTGAGTATTACGATACCACATGTGTGGGACTTTTCCACAGCCTGGCCACTTAGAGAGGCCCAACATGCAGGGAGCGCCATCACGTGTTCTAGGAGCATAAATTACACATCTAACTTGTTGACTACCTATTACACTTTTGAAGGCCCTGGAGCACCAGGACAATGACACGAGACACTGACGTGGCACTGATGACAGATGGCACTGATGACAGGTGGCACTGATGACACGTGACACTGATGTGGCACTGATGACAGATGGCACTAATATGGGGCACTGATGACAGATGGCACTGATGACAGGTGGCACTGATGACACGTGACACTGATGTGGCACTGATGACAGATGGCACTAATATGGGGCACTGATGACACGTGACACTGATGACAGATGGCACTAATACGGGGGCACTGATGACACGTGACACTGACAGATGGCACTAATATGTGGCACTGGTGACAGATGGCACTTATACGTGGCACTGATATCATGTGGCACTAATACGTGGCACTGATGAGAGATGGCACTAATACGTTGCACTGATGACATATGGCACCGATACGGGGCACTGATGACACGTGACACTGATGACAGATGGCACTGATACATGGCACTGATGACACGTGACACTGATGACAGATGGCACTGATACGTGGCATTGATGACACGTGCCACTGATAACAGATGGCACGTGACACTGACAGGTGGCACTGATACGTGGCACTGATTACAGATGGCACTGACGTGGCACTGATGACACGTGGCACTGATATGGCACTGATGACAGATGGCACTGACGTGGCACTGATGACAGATGGCACTGACGTGGCACTGATGACAGATGGCACTGACGTGGCACTGATGACAGATGGCACTGATGACAGATGGCACTGGGGACAAGTGGCACTGGGGACAAATGGCACTGGGGACAGGTGGCACTGGCAGATGGCACTGGGGACAGGTGGTACTGGGGACAGGCGGCAGCATGGCAGCGGGGACAGATCACTTTCTTTTTCTTTTTTTTTTTTTTTTTTTACTTACGGCGCAGTAGCGCCGTTCATCTCTCCCTCCTCACACGCTGTCTGTGTGAGGAGGGGGAGCGGAGCTGACAGATGATCTCATATGTTTGCATATGAGATCATCTCTCATTGGACACGCCGATCTCGCTGTAAACGGCCGATGTGATTGGCCGTTTACAGCGATCTGTGACTGGCTGTGCCTGACGGACACGGCCAGCACAGAACTTCTCAGATGCGCGCTCTCAGGAGCGCGCATTAGGGAAGTAAACAGGAGGATGTCCAGGGACGTCCTCCCAGCAGAGAGCGTCCGCGCTGCAGCCGTCTTTCGGCTATAGCGTGGGCGCCTGGTGGTTAAGGAAGAGGGATCCATGTGCGTTATTGACCACATCGAGACCTATGAAAATACTTTATCAGCTTTAGGCCTAAATGATGACCAGTCTAGGATTAATTTCTTGCCGTGGGTATTTGAAACCGAACACCATAGATTCTGCAAATCTTTAAAAGGCCTGTATGGTATTTCATGGCAAGAAATTACCGCGGCTAGAGCGGCTATACACAATATCACATGTACCAGTGATCAAAGCCCCACCAAATTTCTGGCTGCGCTCAAAAGTGCTTACCACGTAGCAGAAAAGGAGCCAGATTACAATAAACCTGAGTTTAAATCCATGTTCTTTGAGGCCCCACCTACCCACATAAAAGTGAGTTTAGCAAAAGACTACAAAGGGGGGGTGTTCACTGGAGTACTTGGTAAAAGAGAGTAACAATTTGTACTCTATCCAACAGACTGGTGAAAACAATGGAAGGCCTGAACCCATAACTAAATTTGTGGATGAAATTCATGTATCTCCTCAATCATTACAGTCTAAAACCAAGAAAAAGAGATACGCTGATATAGTCAGAGGAGAGATGCCACAGAGTTTCCCCAGCGGAGGACCAGATACCCCACCAATCAGAAGGGGGGAGCAGAGACCACCCTTTAGAGCGGGAGCACAAAGACCACCTCAGGAGTATCAGCCAAGGGATCCAGACCCGAGGTTTAAGAGAAACTATAGGGTGTATCTCCAACAGGTCAGATTTAAACCTAAGGGTAGACACCCTCACCATTACTGGGGGAATTGGCCCCGGGGGCCTACACAGGTAAATAGGGAGAAACCACAGGGTAGGACACCCCAAAATCCCCGGAAAAATAGGGAACAACTAAGGCCCAGACAACTATCCCAGAATCAAGACAGTGTGTCTGAAGGGTATATGTCTGATCAAATTGAGCCAGTAGTCCCCAGAAAGTACAGAAACCGGGTCCCACGACCCAATTCTGATCCACCTGTAAGCAATACGGAAGCCACAATAGATCAAATTATGGATATGTTACACGGTTTCATTGCTGTACGGAGCGTGAATAACAATTCTTCAAGGGGCATATCCTGTGGCCAGCCAAGGGCCACAGAGCCTTTGAAGCGCCTATGTTAAAATAAATCAGAGGAATGCACTGAATAAAGGTATAGGAGACAGAGGTTCTAACACCATGTTTTTCCCCAGGTCACAGTAATGAGGATCCTGAAATCCCTACCGGGGGATGGTGGTTGTTAGATATTAAAGAGGAAGTAAACCCTCTTTTACAACTTTAGCTTACAGGTAAGCCTATATTAAGGCTTACCTGTAGCTAACAAGGATATCTCCTAAACCTGCATGGTTTAGGAGATATACCTGTATTTGCATGTGCCGACGTCATGCGGCACATGCGGCACATGCGCTTCAGTTGTACTGTGCCGCTCTCGTGCGCATGCGCGTGACGTCATCGCGGCTCCGGCAAATCACAGCGCCGGAGCCGCGATACCCGGAAGTCACTCTGGGAGAAGATGTCGGCGGTGGTCGGAGGGGGATAAGAGGACCGATGCCGGGGCTTCGATCTCAGGTAAGTGATACATAATTAGCTATCTCCTATTTTTCAGTGGTCACTTCATTCCTCTGACATAAACAGGTCGCTCCAAACAGCCTAATTTCAAGAAGTCGCTGAAGACGGTAATTCCAGAGGAAGACCGAATCCTAAAGACATTAATGTCAGGAGGCCTAAATGGTTTGATATTTTAGATGAGGAGTCACCCGCATAAGGTAGTCAAATCGCCTCAAATGAGTTGTATTGACACCCCAAAGGGGGGAGATTTATTTGTTTTTTTTCCTCCCAAGTAGAAGGTGGATTATAATGTCAAATATCTTATTACTGACAGCAAGTGTCACATGTCAAACTGAAATGTTTTTAATTGTTATTATTCCAGAATAGGGATGAGCCGAACACCCCCCAGAACCTGCGAACGGACCGAAAATTTGCGTGAACTTTAGAACCCCGTTAGTTTTTGGGACTCGAACATTCAAAATCAAAAGTGCTAATTTTAAAGGCTAATATGCAAGTTATTGTCCTAAAAAGTGTTTGGGGACCCGGGTCCTGCCCCAGGGGACATGTATCAATGCAAAAAAAAAGTTTTTGCAGCAGAAGCTTTTTCGGGAGCAGTCATTTTAACCACATGCCGTCCGGGCCATAGCCGAAAGACGGCTACAGCGCGGTTGGCTTATTTTGGGTGGACGTCCCTGGGGCGTCCTCCCAGAAACTTGCTCCCGCGCGTCCCCTGGGGCGCGCACTCGGGAACATCCATGACCGCGGGGTCCCGAGGACCCGGTGCATCACGGATCACGGTAAACAGCCGCTGATAGCGGCCATTTACCACGTAATCGCTCCGTCAAATGACGGCGCGATCACAAGTCCACAAACTGGCATCACGTCATGACGCCGGTTCCTCCCACCCCTCTCTGTACCGATCTGTACAGTGAGAGGGGAGAAGCGAAGAGAGGGAGAGATGAGACCAGCGCTGTGGGCTGGATGTGTAGTGCCCACAGCGCTGGTCAGTGACAGCTACTCTGCCACCACTGTGCAATACTCTGCCACCACTGTGCAATGCTCTGCCACCACTGTACAATACTCTGCCACCACTGTACAATACTCTGCCACCACTGTGCAATACTCTGCCACCACTGTGCAATACTCTGCCACCACTGTACAATACTCTGCCACCACTGTGCAATACTCTACCAATACTGTGTAACACTGCAATACTCTGCCAATACTCGCCAATAC
This sequence comes from Lithobates sylvaticus, assembly GCA_028564925.1. Taxonomy (NCBI): domain Eukaryota; kingdom Metazoa; phylum Chordata; class Amphibia; order Anura; family Ranidae; genus Lithobates; species Lithobates sylvaticus. The sequence continues at coordinate 2,464,831 of CM053027.1, forward strand.
TATGCCAATACTCTGCCGATACTCGCCAATACTCTGCCAAAACTCGCCAATACTCTGCCAATACTCTGCAATCAATTTTAATAAAAAACAAAGAATTATTTATTTTTTTAACAGAATTTTCAGTATTTTTTGATTTATAGCGCAAAAAATAAAAAAAAAAAACAGCAATGATTAAATACCACCAGAAGAAAGCTCTATTTGTGTGAAAAAAAGGACACAAAATGTCATATGGGTACAGTGTTGCATGACTGAGTAATTGTCATTCAAATGCCCCGTACACACGATCGGACTTTGTCCGCCGGACCTAGTCTGGCGGACAAACCGCCGGACTTTCCAGCGGGGCTTCGCCGGACTTTCCGAGCGTGTGACTTGCCCACACACGCCCGGACTTCTCCGGCGGACAATCCGCGGGAAAAAGTCAGCGGGACTTTTGAAAATGAACGGACTTGCCCACACACGGAGCAGTCCGTTCATTTAGAACGTAACTGCAGGTAGACGGGGCTAGCGAAGGCAGTGAATGCCGCCATCGCTAGCCCCGTCAACTGATATGGATTTAAAGGGAATCCCCACGCCAAAAAAACGGCGTGGGGGTCCCCCCCAAATCCATCTCAGACCCTTATCGAGCACGCAGCCCGGCCGGCCAGGAAAGGGGTGGGGACAAGCGAGCGCCCCCCCCCCTCCTGAGCCGTACCAGGCCGCGTGCCCTCAACATGGGGGGTGCCCTGGGGAAATGGGGGCCGTGCGGCCCCCCACCCCCAAAGCACCTTATCCCCATGTTGATGAGGACAAGGGCCTCTTCCCGACAACCCTGGCCGTTGGTTGTCGGGGTCTGCGGGCGGGGGGCTTATCGGAATTCGGGAGCCCCCTTTAATAAGGGGGCCCCCAGATCCCGGCCCCCCACCCTATGTGAATGAGTATGGGGTACGATGTACCCCTACCCATTCACCTAAGGTGTAAAGTGTAAATAAAAAAAAAAACACAATTTTTTAAAAATATTTTATTGCACAGCTCCGGGGGTCTTCTTCCGTCTTGGGGGGTCTTCTCGCCGGACTCCTCCGCTATTTACCTAGCTCTTTTACTGAGCAGAGGAGGCCGGCTACCTTCTTCGTCGTCGCCGCCATCGTCTGGGGGTCTCGATCCACCTTCGGGGGTCTTCCGGGGTCTCTTCTGTTCTTGCCGCTGTCGTCGCTTTCTGCACCACCGCCGCCTTCTTCTTCTTCCTCTTGTTCTTCTTCTTCTTGTTCCGATGTTGACCCTTCGCTGTCTCTGGCCGGAATGGCAGAGCCGCGCTGTGCTGGGACTTATATAGGGACAAGGGGGCAGGGTCACATGCTCATGTCACATGGTGACCCCGCCCCCTATGATGTCACAGTCCCGGAGGATGCTGAAGAACAGGGAGAGGTCTGTGTAAACAAACCTCTCCCCGCGCTTCCTACTCTGCCTGTCATTGATCGGCTGTTCCCGGTCATCGGGAAAGCCGATCAATGATGTCAGACGTCAGCCCCGCCCCCTAATGTAAAAAAAAAAACACACATCACAGACCATAACCCCTCCCCTCCCCCTAGTGGTTAACTCTTTCACTGCCAGTGTCATTTATACAAGAATCAATGCATTTAAATAGCATTGATTGCTGTATAAATGACAATGGTCCCAAAAATGTGTCAAAAATGTCCGATGTGTCCGCCATAATGTCGCAGTCACAATAAAAATCGCTGATCGCCGCCATTACTAGTAAAAAAAAAAAATATTAATAAAAATGCTATAAAACTATCCCCTATTTTGTAATCGCTATAACTTTTGCGCAAACCAATCAATAATCGCTAATTGCGATTTTTTTTACCAAAAATATGTAGAAGAATACGTATCGGCCTAAACTGAGGAAAAAAAATGTTGTTATATATTTTTGGGGGATATTTATTATAGCAAAAAGTAAAAAATATTGCATTTTTTTCAAAATTGTCGCTCTATTTTTGTTTATAGCAGGGGCGATCAAATACCACCAAAAGAGAGCTCTATTTGTGGGGAAAAAAAAGGACGCCAATTTTGTTTGGGAGCCACGTCGCACGACCGCGCAATTGTCAGTTAAAGTGACACAGTGCAGATTTGCAAAAAGGGGCCTGGTCCTTTGGCTGCAAATTGGTCCGGGGCTGAAGTGGTTAAATATGGTAGCTGGGGGGTGTGTATAGTATGCCTGTAAAGTGGCGCATGTTTCCCGTGTTTAGAAAAGTCCGAGGGCAAAATTACATTTTTAAAGGAATAAAAGTCATTTAAAACTGCTTGCGGCTTTAATGTAATGTGGCAATATGGATGAAACTAAATGCTAATTTATTGTTTAAAGAGGTATGTATGTTAGAGATTAGAAAAGCAATAACAGATTTTATAGAAGACCATGCAAGGGATACAACTTCTCTCTCGATTCAATGGGAAACATTGAAATGTATAATACGGGGACTATTTATAAAACATGGAGCAAGGTTAAAAAAGATAAAAGGGACTAGAATAGTACAGTTATCAAAAGATATAATTAGATTTTGAAAGCAACATAAACAAAGCCCAATACAAGAGAAATTGGTAGAGCTTGGGACTAAAAAAATAGAGCTTCAAACTCTATTAAATGAACAAACACTATGGATTAGAGATAAAACACAGTCACTGTACTATCAGCAAGGAAATAAACCTGGCAAAATATTAGCTAAAACACTCCGCCAACGAGTAAATGGAGCATCAATGGTTAAGCTTAAAACTGAATTAGGAGATATGGTATATAATCCAACAGACATATTGAAAACATTTCATACTTTAGCGCCCCCCCCCCCCCGAATCATACCAGGCCACATAGGGGCCACAACATGGGGGGTGGGTGCTTTGGGGCAGGTATGGGTGGGGCCACTTGGCAGACCCCCACAATCACAGCCCAGGGTTGTGGGGAAGAGACCCATGCCTCTATCAACATGGATAAGGGTCTGCTATGGATTTGGGGGGGGGGGGGGGCAAGCCATTTTTTTCAATAGCTGGGTGCCGGCAATTGTAACTGCGAGTCAAGTTGAATGAGATTTGACTTGTTATTTTCTTTATAAATGTCAGTTTTGCTGCAGCAGGTTCTATACATGGTACAGATGCACCAATTTACAGGCAGACTAAGGGGACCCCCTGACACTATATTTAAAAGAATTTTTTTTTTTTATTATTGTTGCACTTTAAGCATCATTAAAATCACTGCTCCTGAAAAAAACAATCACTTTAAAAAAAAAAATTGCATTGATACATGTCCCCCAGGGCAGTCCCCGGACCCCCATACATTTTTTTATTGCCAATTACTTGCATATAAGCCTTCAAAATGGGGATTTTTGATTTCTCACATTCGGCTCTCATAGACTTGAATGGAGTTTGCTGTTTGGGGCAGAACTTTTCCCCGATTTGGGAGTTCTGCTGAGAACCGAACGGGGGGGGGGGGGGGGGGGGGGGGGGGGGTGTTCAGCCCATCTCTATTTACAGGTATCATTGGTGTTTGTGGGTTTTATTGATTAATACATTGTAGCAATATTAGTAATTTTTTTATGAACAGATCAAAACATCCTACACCCAACCCATCACTGATCAGACCCCCAACCTATCCTACACCAACACATCCCTGATCAGACCCCCAACCCATCCTACACCCGACCCATCACTGATCAGACCCCCAACCTATCCTACACCAACACATCCCTGATCAGACCCCCAACCCATCCTACACCCAACCCATCACTGATCAGACCCTCAACCCATCCTACACCAACCCATCACTGATCAGACCCCCAACCCATCCTACACCAACCCATCACTGATCAGACCCCCAACCTATCCTACACCAACACATCCCTGATCAGACCCCCAACCCATCCTACACCCAACCCATCACTGATCAGACCCTCAACCTATCCTACACCCAACCCATCACTGATCAGACCCCCAACCCATCCTACACCCAACCCATCACTGATCAGACCCCCAACCCATCACTGATCAGACCCCCAACCCATCCCACTTCCAACCCATCACTGATCAGACCCCCAACCCATCCTACACCCAACCCATCACTGATCAGACCCCCAACCCATCCTACACCCAACCCATCACTGATCAGGCCCCCAACCCATCACTGATCAGACCCCCAACCCATCCCACTTCCAACCCATCACTGATCAGACCCCCAACCCATCCTACACCCAACCCATCACTGATCAGAACCCCAACCCATCCTACACCCAACCCATCACTGATCAGACCCCCAACCCATCCTACACCCAACCCATAACTGATCAGACCCCCAACCCATCCCACACCTAACCCATCACTGATCAGACCCCCAACCCATCCTACACCCAACCCATCACTGATCAGACCCCCAACCCATCCTACACTCAACCCATCACTGATCAGACCCCCAACCCATCCTACATCCAACCCATCACTGATCAGACCCCCAACCCATACTACATGGAACCCATCACTGATCAGACCCCCAACCCATCCTACACCCAACCCATCACTGATCAGAACCCCAACCCATCCTACACCCAACCCATCACTGATCAGACCCCCAACCCATCCTACACCCAACCCATCACTGATCAGACCCCAACCCATCCTACACCCAACCCATCACTGACCAGACCCCCAACCCATCCTACACCCAACCCATCACTGATCAGACCCCCAACCCATCCTACACCCAACCCATTACTGATCAGACCCCCAACCCATCCCACACCTAACCCATCACTGATCAGACCCCCAACCCATCCTACACCCAACCCATCACTGATCAGACCCCCAACCCATCCTACACTCAACCCATCACTGATCAGACCCCTAACCCATCCTACATCCAACCCATCACTGATCAGACCCCCAACCCATACTACATGGAACCCATCACTGATCAGACCCCCAACCCATCCTACACCCAACCCATCACTGATCAGACCCCCAACCCATCCTACATCCAACCCATCACTGATCAGACCCCCCACCCATCCTACACCCAACCCATCACTGATCAGACCCCCAACCCATCCTACACCCAACCCATCACTGATCAGACCCCCAACATATCCTACACCCAACCCATCACTGATCAGACCCCCAACCCATCCTACACCCAACCCATTACTGATCAGACCCCCAACCCATCCCACACCTAACCCATCACTGATCAGGCCCCCAAACCATCCTACACCCAACCCATCACTGATCAGACCCCCAACCCATCCTACACTCAACCCATCACTGATCAGACCCCCAACCCATCCTACATCCAACCCATCACTGATCAGACCCCCAACCCATACTACATGGAACCCATCACTGATCAGACCCCCAACCCATCCTACACCCAACCCTTCACTGATCAGACCCCCAACCCATCCTACATCCAACCCATCACTGACCAGACCCCCAACCCATCCTACACCCAACCCATCACTGATCAGACCCCCCAACCCATCCTACACCCAACCCATCACTGATCAGACCCCCAACATATCCTACACCCAACCCATCACTGATCAGACCCCCAACCCATCCTACACCAACCCATCCCTGATCAGACCCCCAACCCTTACTACATCCAACCCATCACTGATCAGGCCCCCAAACCATCCTACACCCAACCCATCACTGATCAGACCCCCAACCCATCCTACACTCAACCCATCACTGATCAGACCCCCAACCCATCCTACATCCAACCCATCACTGATCAGACCCCCAACCCATACTACATGGAACCCATCACTGATCAGACCCCCAACCCATCCTACACCCAACCCATCACTGATCAGACCCCCAACCCATCCTACATCCAACCCATCACTGACCAGACCCCCAACCCATCCTACACCCAACCCATCACTGATCAGACCCCCAACCCATCCTACACCCAACCCATCACTGATCAGACCCCCAACATATCCTACACCCAACCCATGACTGATCAGACCCCCAACCCATCCTACACCAACCCATCCCTGATCAGACCCCCAACCCTTACTACATCCAACCCATCACTGATCAGGCCCCCAAACCATCCTACACCCAACCCATCACTGATCAGACCCCCAACCCATCCTACACCCAACCCATCACTGATCAGACCCCCAACCCATCCTACACCTAACCCATCACTGACCAGACCCCCAACCCATCCTACACCCAACCCATCACTGATCATACCCCCAACCCATCCTACACCCAACCCATTACTGATCAGACCCCCAACCCATCCCACACCTAACCCATCACTGATCAGACCCCCAACCCATCCTACACCCAACCCATCACTGATCAGACCACCAACCCATCCTACACCCAACCCATCACTGATCAGACCCCCAACCCATCCTACACCAACCCATCCCTGATCAGACCCCCAACCCATCCTACACCCAACCCATCACTGATCAGACCCCCAACCCATCACTGATCAGACCCCCAACCCATCCTACACCCAAACCATCACTGATCAGACCCCCAACCCATCCTACCCCCAACCCATCACTGATTAGACCCCCAACCCATCCTACACCAACCCATCCCTGATCAGACCCCCAACCCATCCTACATCCAACCCATCACTGATCAGACCCCCAAACCATCTTACACCCAACCCATCACTGATCAGACCCCCAACCCATCCTACACCCAACCCATCACTGATCAGACCCCCAACCCATCCTACACCTAACCCATCACTGACCAGACCCCCAACCCATCCTACACCCAACCCATCACTGATCATACCCCCAACCCATCCTACACCCAACCCATTACTGATCAGACCCCCAACCCATCCCACACCTAACCCATCACTGATCAGACCCCCAACCCATCCTACACCCAACCCATCACTGATCAGACCACCAATCCATCCTACACCCAACCCATCACTTATCAGACCCCCAACCCATCCTACACCAACCCATCCCTGATCAGACCCCCAACCCATCCTACACCCAACCCATCACTGATCAGACCCCCAACCCATCACTGATCAGACCCCCAACCCATCCTACACCCAAACCATCACTGATCAGACCCCCAACCCATCCTACCCCCAACCCATCACTGATTAGACCCCCAACCCATCCTACACCAACCCATCCCTGATCAGACCCCCAACCCATCCTACATCCAACCCATCACTGATCAGACCCCCAAACCATCTTACACCCAACCCATCACTGATCAGACCCCCAACCCATCCTACACCCAACCCATCACTGATCAGACCCCCAACCCATTCACAACTACCAACAATAAAATGGATGTTTCTGTAGCGGCTCATTTCTGCATCTCAGGATCATATCACTGATGGGGAACTTCAAATCACAGAAAAAGAGGCTGGTGGAATGACAATCTATAAACAAATCCCAAACTCCAGACTGTGGTCTGAACAGGAACAGAGATTTTGTTTGCTGCTCTGGTTCTAAAGCGGACCAGAAGTTCCATTGTAACAAAGAGCTGGCAATGTGCAATGTCTGCTCTGCAATACAATGCCTTTGGAGTGATGTCATCACACGATGGCCAATGATGATGATTTTATTTAAACTCCAAACTTTCTATTTGCTATAAAATATTTCCCCAGGCTGGTTCAGTTATATAGAATATTCTCCATGGTTACAGCAGTGATATACAGCCCAGATCAATACAAGTATACAATGTATATAAGACTGGACAACCCCTTCAGAATCCTAGAAAAGCCGGGAATGTCTATACTCACCAGAAGAGGCTTGGAGGAGGACACAGAGCAGGAGGAGAACGGTCTGGGATCTCATGGTGAATGGGGCTCTCGTGCAGCAAATGACACAGATAGAGAATGTATAGAGAGGAAACTATGTGGTTGGGCCATTTCTGGGGGGCAAGTCTACAGAAAACCACATTCCATTCACAGAGGTGGCAGAATATCACTTGACCCCATTCTATGAGCATTATAGAGAGACGAGACATTTTAAAACATCACACAACAGCTACAAAAATCTTTCACTTCTCTCCCTGAGATGAATTCTAACAACATTTGTTTCAAATATATAATTCCTCCAACTGATACCAATGATGGGACACTATTCCTCCAACTGATACCAATGATGGGGCACTATTCCTCCAAATGATACCAATGATGGGGCACTATTCCTCCCACTGATACCAATGATGGGACACTATTCCTCCAACTGATACCAATGATGGGACACTATTCCTCCAAATGATACCAATGATGGGGCACTATTCCTCCCACTGATACCAATGATGGGGCACTATTCCTCCAACTGATACCAATGATGGGGCACTATTCCTCTCACTGATACCAATGATGGGGCACTATTCCTCGCACTGATACCAATGATGGGGCACTATTCCTCCCACTGATACCAATGATGGGGCACTATTCATCCCACTGATACCAATGATGGGGCACTATTCCTCCCACTGACAGCAATGATTGGACACTATTCCTCCCACTGATACCAATGATGGGGCACTATTCCTCCCACTGACAGCAATGATGGGACACTATTCCTCCCACTGATACCAATGGTGGGGCACTACTCCTCCCACTGATACCAATGATGGGGCACTATTCCTCCCACTGACAGCAATGATGGGACACTATTCCTCCCACTGATACCAATGATGGGGCACTATTCCTCCCACTGACAGCAATGATTGGACACTATTCCTCCCACTGATACCAATGATGGGGCACTATTCCTCCCACTGATACCAATGATGGGAAACTATTCTTCCCACTGATGCCAATGATGGGGCACTATTCCTCCCACTGATGCCAATGATGGGGCACTATTCCTCCCACTGATGCCAATGATGGGAAACTATTCCTCCCACTGATGCCAATGATGGGAAACTATTCCTCCCACTGATGCCAATGATGGGGCACTATTGATCTTTTATTAAAAAGAATAAAGCAACCAATTTTATACAAAAGTAAAAAACAAAACCATAGTACAAAACTTCAACAGAAATCAGAGGAATACACATCCATGTTCAGAATATATACAATATATACATAGTCCACTACCAAAACATGTTTAGAAAACTATTTACATAAAGCAGCAGAGAGGGCCTAAGAGGCACAACCCACCCCCTATGTACGCAGCCATTTATCAAAAATGTATCAAAAAAATAATAATCTAGGGTGATAAGAGACAGACAGCCACACCCGGGAAAGAGACTAACTAAAAAAAGTGTATCCAAACAAAAAACCCCACCAGTATTGAATGCTCCGTACACCCACTCAGCATAACCCAGCCTGGAGAGGAAAGGAACACCGAGGGCCCACCCCATCTGTTTGTACACCTCTATGTTAAAAGAGCAATGAAGCAGAAAATGGTCCTCATCTGCACACTCCTCCCAAGGACAGCTACGATCCATCCCACTGCAGAATTTCAAATTAATCAGTCTTAACCCTGCCCTCAAAACTGGGCCTGGGCAATCCCTTTAGGCCAGTGGCTCATGAAAGACTTCGCTCAAGACTCGACTCATAAGGACTTTCCTCAGAAATGATCTGAGATCTTCAGCCGACAATCGCCACTGCCGCAGTAACTTCAGGCACGGAGCGACATAGGCTGGTAGCTGACCACGATGACCCCTGAGATTCTTCACTTGGCCACCTTCTTCCCAAAGCCGTAGAAAAGGCCTAAACCAAGATCTAAATATGCCTACCCATCCAGGAGGTTCCACTGCAAGCATATTACCAATGTTAAACTTTAGATAAAGCAGCGAAAAGAACTGGGTTGACCATACCTAAGCCACCCCCCTCCTGGATAGATAGGCGACATTCCTCTTGATGGGGTTCAGTCTGTTCCCCCACAGCATCTGGAAGAACACACTACTGACCCTAGCATAGAGAGACACTGGCAAGATGCAGACAAAGCTGACATACAAGAAGATCGGAATCATGTAATTCTTAATCAGATCAACCCTTTCCCTCAGAGATAACTTCCATCTCTTCCAGCTGACCACCTTAGTATTGGCAATTTCCAGTCTGCCTTCCCAGTTTTTTAGGTGATAATCGCCGGGTCCGAATACAATGCCTGGTATCTTATTTTTTTCCTGGGGCACTGGAAAGGTGTCCAGGAGATCAAACCCCTCACCTTCCTTTCCCATCCAGAAAACTTCACTATTTTCCTGATTGATCTTGGAGCCTGATGCTTCAGAGTAACGTGATGTCAGAGAGACCACCTCCTCTGCTTCATCTGCCCCAGTGACAATCACCGACACATCGTCCACATAGGCAACAACCCTCAAAGGCAGCTCACCCGGGATCCCCACTGGTACCCCACACATCATGCCGCTCTCTATTCTCCTGATGAAGGGGTTGATTGCAAACACAAAGAGCAGGGGACAACCCTGACGCACTCCAGAGCCAGCCTCAAAGGACTGCCCAACCCAACCATTAACAAGAGGAAATCTTTCTGCCCCCTTATACAAGACTTTCAACCAATCGACAAAACCACCCGGCAGACCGTACTTACTAAGGAGCAAATACAGGTACTCATGGTTAACACGATCAAAAGCCTTTGCCTGATCCAATGTCAGCAAATACTTTCCCCAGCATGCAGCCCTGCACCGCTGCAAGGCCTCCTGGACAGCTAAAACCGCTGTGAAGGTGCTCCTACCCTGGACCCTAGAACAGTGATGATGGGGATAAAGCAAATACTCTGCTACTGACGATAGGCGCCAGAAAAATATCTTTGCCAGTATCTTTCTATCGACATTGAGAAGGCTGATGGGGCACCAATTCTCAATTATCGAAGGATCTTTACCTTTTGAAAGAAGAATCACAGCCGGGTGCCTCATGGAAGGGCAAAGCACCCCCTCAGCAAGGCAACTATTAAACCTCTACCAAATGTGGGGCCAGAATAGACTTAAAGGCCTTGTAAAACTCAGCCGTCAAGCCATCCGGTCCAGGTGACTTTTTGATGGCAAGCTGTTCAATTGCCCTCATTGCCTTCAACTGTGATCTCCTCTGTCAAATTCATCAATGGGACGTCTTCATCATTTAGACCTGGAGTACAGTCCAAAAAGCTTTCCATCCTGTCACGGTCAAGCTCTTTCCTCCCAAGAAGGTCAGCATAAAAGGACCTCATGACCTCCTGGATCCCTGACCTGGACTTTGTCAAGGCAGCTGTACTATCCTTAAGGCCAATGACCGTTTTAACAGCTACACCTTGTTTGCAGTTCTGGTAAGGGTCAGGCGAGTGGTACTTCCCATAGTCCCTCTCCAGAACCAATGAGGCATGCCAGTCATATTGACACTTCCTGAGAAGGAGTTTCACTTTGGAGATTGCCCCAGAATCTCCTCCTCTCGAGACAAGAATATCCAGCTTCCTCCGAAAACGTTGGTAGGTCATGTATTTCATAAACTGTTTTCTATTGGCTAGTCCCCTGAAGAATCCAGTGATACTCTTTTTGGTCAGTTCCCACCACTCAGCCTTGCTGCTACAAAAGTCCAGAATGGTCACCTTTCCTGAAAGAATTCCTCAAAGGATTGTCTAACATGTTCTTCCTTGAGCAGAGTTGAATTCAATCTCCAGATGCCCTTGCCCCTCTGAGGGGCGTCTGAAGCATTCAGGACCACAGATAGCATACAGTGATCAGAAAACTCTACTGCCTGCACCACTGGGGGCGAGAAAGCAGAGGTCTCCTTAAAAAAAAAAAACTATCTATCCTACTCTGACTACTACCTCAATGAAAGGTGAGGTGCTTACTGTGCACATCCACAAGACCAGCATCCCTAACCATACTATTTAAAGAAAAAACGCTATCATATCCCAGCCTATCCTTGAACTCCTTCCTGTCCTTGGGCCTAGTTACTGTATTAAAGTCACCTCCAAAGACCACTTGCCGGGATGTAAAAAGAAATAGCTTGATCCTTGTAAAAAGGCATTTCATGCCCCACTTTGTGTGCTGCCCCTTAAACATTAATTAGGCGCAGGTCCTGCCCCCCCCCACAAGGACTTCTAAGACCATACATCTCCCAATCTCCACCTCAATAATCCACCAGACAGTTACCATGTCGGTTTTAAACAATACTGCCACACCGCCGTAAGGCTCGGCCGCAAGAGACCAGTAAGATGGACCATACCGCCACCCTCCACTCTCTCTTGGCCATAGGAATATCTGCCAAGGAGGTGAGCCTAGTCTCTTGCAAAAAATACAATTTGAGCATCTAATTGGCTGAACAAAAAGAAGGAGTGATATAAATAAAGGGTTAGACACCAGAATGCTCTATGGCTGTGTCCATCCGATACTTATAGCAGCGCTAAGTGATGGTTTTTCAACTTGATTTGAAAAAATTATGCATATATATAAACATTAGTGTATATATAAATAAAAAATAAAAATAAAAATAACTAAAAGGGGTAAACAAAGGTGAAGAAAGTGCACCTTTAAAATACACCTTACAAAGTAAAGAAAGAACACCTTTACATTACGCCTTAAAGTGCTAAGTGCATAAATTGATGAGTCAAACGTGCACGTGAACAAATAAATAAATAAATGAATTTGATCGATGAATGGATTGCACTACGTGTCTTCATAAAAAACAAAGAGTCCGCGTGATAAACAAACGATCCTCCAATCTGATGGATCAGCAATATGGCGAAAGTGACAGTTCAAAAAAACATGCGACAATATGGTTCTGTGTTGATTTTCCGTGAGTGATCCAAACCTTCCACCTTAGGTGACACCGTGTTAGAGGGTTTATCCCCTTTAGGGGGTACACTCACCAGAAGTATACTTAAAACACGCCTGTAGTATTAGACCACGAGGACCTTCTCCACCAACATCAGCTACAGATTTCACCAGCGCATGAATTCATGATTTATAATTTTGTATACACAGTTTTACACCTAATATTTATTTATTTATTTATTCACTTACACAATATATATTTACTTATTTATTTATATATTTGCCTACTGCACTACTATTTGGGGTCTACATCACTCATCACCCCAAACATTGTAAGGACACACACCCAAGTAGCGCAGAGAGGTGTTGAGCATAGGAGGGCAGAAAGCTTAAAACACCACTTTTTCACTGAACAAAAAGAAGGCCATAGAACGAGCTCTTACTGACTTAATGCTGGCGACATTTATTGTTACCACTTTTAACCGAGGGGGAACCACCATTTGGGTTATTGGGTGGATTGCTTCTTAGCTTCCCTCTGCTGCTCATCACCAGAAGCCACTCTCTTTCTTGAGGTCACCTCAAACTCCATTTCAGAATCATAACTTTGCTCCAAAGGATCTCCAGAAGAGGAAATATCCCACTTAGAGGACTTATGACAGCTTCCTGACCCCTTACTGTCCTCACCGCCTCCCATGTGACATCATCCGGTGACCCGCCCCTTATGCCTATATAAGTCGCCACACAACGCTTCCCTGCCATTACGGGCGGAGAGAGCGTTGTGTCAACATCGGAAGGAAGAAGAAGAAGAAAAAGAAGAAGAAGGTGGCGACAGCGACAAGACCGAGCCAACGCTAGTAAAAGAGCTGTAAAAAGATAGCGGAGGCCCGGCAGAAGAGCGGGACAAGACCCCCGGAGCTGTCTAATAAAGTACCGTATATACTCGAGTATAAGCCGAGTTTTTCAGCAATTTTTTTTGTGCTGAAAGTGCCCCCCTCGGCTTATACTCAAGTCAATCACTTTTCTGCAGCAGAAAATGAAATTTTTTGACCCGACTTTGGGGCCTGTATCTCGGGGCCACTTAGTGCTAGGAACCCCTATTCCAACCCAGTGGAAGTAGCACTATAACATATCGAAAGATGGGGTTCCTAGCACCAAGTGACCCCGAGATACAGGGCCCCAAAGTCGGTCAACTGTGTCCATCTGCAGCAATGTCATTTCGGGACCCTTTGGGTCCAGAGACCCCAAATTTTGGCTGCAGCTAGGGGGCATTTAGGAACCCTTAACTACCAAGTTTGAAGTTTGGGGGACCTATGGCTGCAAATGGGCACAGTGAGGCTGCAAATGGGCATTGTTGACCCTCTTTTCCACTTACAGTAGCTGTGCATATCTCACCCTAGGCTTATACTCGAGTCAATACGTTTTCCCAGTTGTTTGTGGTAAAATTAGGTGCCTCGGCTTATATTCGGGTCGGCTTATACTCGAGTATATACGGTACTTTAAAAACCTGTGTTGTGTTTTTTTTTCAACATTTTTTCCCCAGGTGAATGGCTAGGGGTACATTGTACCCCTACTCATTCGAATAGGGTGGGGCTGGAATCTGAGGGCCCCCTTATTAAAGGGGGCTCCCGGATTCTGATAAGCGCAGGGCCCCCCTTCCCCAAAGCACCCCCCCATGTTGAGGCCCTGGTATTGCCCTGGTATTGTCCTCGTATCCTTGTATTGAGGCCCTGGTATTGCCCTTGCCCTGGTATTGTCCTCAAGCCCTGACCTGTATCCTGTTGACCTGAAACCTGATTCTGATTCTGAACCTGATCCCTGCATCCTGAACCTATTTGTACCTGTTCCTGTCTGTTCCTGTATCCCTGGATCCTTGCTGTAGTGTTTTTTGTGTATTTGTGTATGTATGTATATGTGTGTGTGTGTATATATATATATATATAATATGTGTATGTATAATGTGTGTGTGTGTGTATATATATATATATATATATATATATATATATATATATATATATATATATATATATACATGCATTGTATGTATTGTATATATGTATACACACACAGTATAAGATTGACCAGGCCAGATTTCAGTTGACAATGTTATCTGTTAACCTAATTACACATATCAAAGGGGGCTTGTTGATCAAAGGGGAAGTGGCCAAACAAGAATTACTCCACATATCAAAGGGGAACAGATAATGACTCTGGGCTATGTTGATGTTAATATGCAAGAATGCAGATTAGGGCAGTTTATGACTACAGCTGTCCACAGCTTGGGGTGATCTGCTGTCACTCTGAAAGACAGGAGCAGATCAAAGCATTTAATGGAAACGGCCAATCAAATTGATCAGCCATTCAGTGTGTGGGGGATATAACATGGCGTCCAGTCTGCTCAGAGTGTGTGTTTTTTATGAAGGCACCAAAAGTCACATGGATTCATGGGGCTCTAGAACACTGTCATGATTATACCCTGTTGGATTTTTATCATCTGCAAGAATGTTCTGTTTTAAACCATAATCCCATTGATTTTGGGCAACTCTGTAATGATGGTAATGATAAATATGAAACATCGCTATACACTAAAGTTTGAGTCCGCTCAAGGAAAAGTCCATGTTCTGGCCACTGTAAAATTGTAGGACAGTCTCTAGAATTTGTGACCATTATCTTTAGGATTTTTGTATAGACTCCATCCTTCACATCATGAGGGCTACAGGATATAATACCCTCCTTAAATATTGTAAAATTCCTTTCTAAAGTCATTTGCATTTGTGGTCCATTCTTTGTCTCCACTAATATTATATCTGTACTCCTGTGACGATCGCTTCCTTCTGGGTAAGTCCAAACAGCAGACTCCATCAAGTAATCAGATTTCGGCATCATGATCTCACATCTAACGACTATCCACCCCCCGACTATGCCCTTTACAGTATCCCCATGTATCTGGATGCCTTCCGAGTCCTCTAAAACAGTAAGTTCTGTAGTATGATCCATTACACTTCTTTTATTTCAATCAGATTTCCCCACTGGTAAGCATTTTGATTCCTCAACTTGGCACTTTTCCACTCTGATGTTTTGACGCAAAGAAGTAAAGTGATTGACGCTGTTATCAACACATATGTGAATAGAGAAGGCTTGTATTTGTCCAGGGGGAATGTCTTCATTTTGATGTAGTCTTCTGGTATTCGCATTACTCCTGGGACCTGAAAGACAATCTCAGCAAGAAAGTTAGACAATGCTCACATCCATCAAATCCATTTTTCCTTTAAATTCTTTGATCTGACATGCATGACTCCATCTTGACCTATCCTCTCCCAAGTCTAGTAAGTAAACAGAGGGTCCAATTTTGTCTATGACTACATAAGGGCCCTTCCACTTTGCTCTAGGAAATGGGTGAAACCCAGAAAATTCAGCCTTATGTACTGTAATCATATGATCCTTTAAGATCTCTACCCATGATTCAGATAATGACACAGTTTCTAATGCTGCTGGGACTGGATTTATCATATGTTCCCACGTTCTCATTGTTCTGCCGAGCAGAGCTTCATAAGGGGCAAAGCCTATGGACCTGCAAACTCTGGAACGAATAGTTGCCAGAACAAAGGGTAATTTTTCATCCCAATCGGTACCTTGCTCATTTACAACCTTTCTAAGGGCATTTTTAATTGTCCTGTTCATTCGTTCAACCTGTCCCGCAGACTTAGGGTGATAGAAGATGTGAATTTTTTTAATTACACCAAGGAGCTTACATGTCTCTTGTATCACATTACCTACAAATCCTGGCCCATTGTCACTGTCTAAAACTTTTGGTATCCCCCACCGACTAAATATTTCTTTGACCAAGATCCTTGCAGTAGTAGTGGCAGTACAGTTTTTGGTAGGGAACACTTCAACCCAGTGACTGAAAGAATCCACCACAACGAGTAAATATTTGTTCTGGTGTGCAGTGTTAGGAAATTCACCTGTGTAATAAAAATACAATGAGAAAAAAATTATATTTAGAAAATAATACACAAGTCACACTTACCAATTGTTAGGTTTCCTAGAATTTCCTTCCTGGGTCCTCACGGCCTTCTGTCACCACACGGATTGTAAGATCCAGTCTCCAGAGAATAATTCTTTAAAACTTGTTAAATTTTGTAGATCAGATTTTCTTATGTCACAACCAGACATTAGAGTCACAGCACAGCTCTTCATCAGACTTGTGTCCACCTCACAGGATTGTTGTCACCACCGACTTCTGTTACTAAGTCCTGAAAATGCTCTTCTGGTCACTTGAACGGCACCAATGTAGTGATATAATATATTGTGGTTTAGATGAATAGTAGTAATTAATAAGTATTGTCCCACAGCAAACCCAATTCTCCCAGAGAGAGATTTTATTGGCTTCTAAAACAGAACATTCTTGCAGATGATAAAAATCCAACAGGGTATAAACATGACAGTGTTCTAGAGCCCCATGAATCCATGTGACTTTTGGTGCCTTCATAAAAAACACACACTCTGAGCAGACTGGACGCCATGTTATATCCCCCACACACTGAATGGCTGAGCAATTTGATTGGCCGTTTCCATTAAATGCTTTGATCTGCTCCTGTCTTTCAGAGTGACAGCAGATCACCCCAAGCTGTGAACAGCTGTAGTCCTAAACTGCCCTAATCTGCATTCTTGCATATTAACATCAACATAGCCCAGAATCATTATCTGTTCCCCTTTGATATGTGGAGTAATTCTTGTTTGGCCACTTCCCCTTTGATCAACAAGCCCCCTTTGATATGTGTAATTAGGTTAACAGATAACATTGTCAACTGAAATCTGGCCTGGTCAATCTTATACTGTGTGTGTAATACATAAAATGCATGTATATATATATATATACACACATATACATACATACACACATACACACATACACAAAAAACACTACACTTGCCCTGCAGCCTGATCCCTTCCACCTTGTCCCTGTCTGTCATACTCCTTGTCCCCATCTGCTGATCTCCTGTTTATGACCCTGGCCTGGTTAAGACTACGACTCTGATATCCCTTTTGCTGTATATGCTGGTCAGTTTGTTGTCACTGTTTGTTTACACTGTTTGGTATTGGTGATGCGTTTATATTTGTATGCTTTATATTAATTAATTACTTTTTCACTTACTTACGTTTGGTTCTCTCAGTCACGCAGTTCTGGTCACATCTGATTTCTGACAGTTTTAAACTAGCTAAGAAAGCGAACAGGACACATTGTTGGATCTACTCTGAGTCTCCACCGAGCTCTAGTGCCCCAGAAATGACAGCATCTTATGTCATGGCCGATCATGATGATCTGATGGCGCCAGAGAAGGTAAGAATGGCAGGGACAGCTGGAAGGGAAGTGTTCACCAAACTCGACCAGGTCTGGGCATGGTTTCCTGCATGTACACGTGGGGGTTGGAGCTTATGAACCGATTGATCAATTTCTCATCCGTTGAGGATGGGATGTTTCATGTAACTGTTGAAGCTACAAGGAAGTTCCCACAGTCCAGTGGGATTGTTATACCTGGATCGGGGATGCTAGTGACAAAGTTCAGGCCCATATGGATAAGGTTTAGATCCCTGCAAGGCAAAGCCAGAGCTATAGCTAGTAAAGGTTGAAGTCCTTTTAAGGGTCTGGGAATCTTTCGGGATTATTTTTTTTTTATTTTGCAGCGGATCATAGTTGAAGGAAGTAGGGGTATATATACTCATGTTGTTTTTGTTTCTATTCCTTCTATATGCCGTGATGAGGTGCTACTGTTGCCTGATTGGACGAGTGAACAGAGCCTGAGCAGATGAGGCCCTGAAGCCCAACCCAAGTACAAGACACAGAGGATCGCGGAGGGACCGGCCTTCATGTCCTACTCTAGGTCATCCCTTCTGAAGAACAGAGTCTTCATGTCAAGCCGTGTTTTCCTTTTTATGGACTCATATGGGCTGTAAGGACTGATTCATTTCCATGAGTAAGAAGAAGATCAAGATTTATCGAGGAAAACATGGGAGCATATGACAAGAGGAGGGACTGTGAAATTTTATGAAGATGTATTTAATATGTATTGTCATAAGAGTCTCCCAGTGTTAGTTCTCCCGCAGCCCGCTCTAAAGAGCCTACTGGGACAGACTGACGCTGGATGAGATCCGTTAGGTAGTGGAAAACTTCCTGTTGTTTGGAGAAAGGTGTTTGCGGAGTGAGGATATGTCCACCAGCAAAGGGGCCCTGTGCAATGCATACAACGATCGTCTGGGGGATGTCTTCGCTCTGCAAACACATTATCGGTTTAGCGGATGTGCGCTCCTGTCACCCCTGTATGCCTGATCAACGTATTTGGGGTGCCATGATATACACCTGCAGATAAGCTCCCATCAGCAGGAATTGTAGTCATCATTCATTGGTTATTGTATAAATTAATTTATCCTGTGTTGACATTCACATCCTGTGTTGTTACATCCTTATTTGGTCCTATCCTGTGAGGTCACAATCTGTGTAGGAGGTGATTGGCTGTTGGAGCTAGTACCTCCTCTTTGTAATTTTATTTTGTTGTCTTTGAATAAAAGAACCAGTCAACTGCTCTGCAGCAGTGATGCTGATGGAGCTGAGAACGTAAGCTATGGTGATGTATGTTTACTGGGGAATAGGGATGGGCCCGGTGCTCGATGCGAACCCATGTTCGCATCGAGCACCGGGTGTTCGCTCGCTCGGCGAGCCCAGAACTATTTTGGCCGCTCGCATCACATTCGTGTGATGCGAGCGGCCCCGCAATGCATTGCGGCCGGCGCGGCCGGCGCAGTGCATTGCTGGCTGATGATTGGCCAAGCATGCACTGTGACCCCGCATGCTTGGCCAATCACAGCGCCGGAAACTCGGAGAGCCATAATTGGCTACAGGCAGGACGCCTGTAGCCAATTACAGCTCAGGGGCTTTAGTACACGCCCCCTCATTTAAAAGGCCGCCACGCCGTCGGCGCTGGTCACATGAGTTCCGGCTTTAGGAGAGATCAGGCTGATTCTGTGTCACTCTTTGCTAGATTCCTATAGAAAGATTTGCTCTACTTTGCTAAACCATTGGCTATTTATTTGCTAAACCATTGCTACCTGTCATTGATCTCCATTGCTGCTGCTGGTTAGTGTGTTTTTAGCTGCTGCTGGGGATTAGTCTGGTGCGTGTCTTACTGTTAGTACAGTATTTCAGTAGTACCAACCGCAGTGCTGTTAGTACAGCACTGCACCCCAAAAGCACCCATAGGACTTGTAGTGTGTTAGTGGCAGCAAACAGAGCTCCTATATTTTCTTCCCAGAAGCACCCATAGGACTTGTAGTGTGTTAGTGGCAGCAAACAGAGCTCCTATATTTTCTTCCCAGAAGCACCCATAGGACTTGTAGTGTGTTAGTCCCATCACACAGAGCTCCTATATTTTCTTCCCAGAAACACCCATAGGACTTGTAGTGTGTTAGTCCCATCACACAGAGCTCCTATATTTTCTTCCCAGAAGCACCTATAGGACTTGTAGTGTGTTAGTCCCATCACACAGAGCTCCTATATTTTCTTCCCAGAAGCACCCATAGGACTTGTTGTGTGTTAGTCCCATCACACAGAGCTCCTATATTTTCTTCCCAGAAGCACTAATAGGACTTGTAGTGTGTTAGTCCCATCACACAGAGCTATATTTTCTTCCCAGAAGCACCCATAGGACTTGTAGTGTGTTAGTCCCATCACACAGAGCTCCTATATTTTCTTCCCAGAAGCACCCATAGGACTTGTAGTGTGTTAGTCCCATCACACAGAGCTCCTATATTTTCTTCCCAGAAGCACCCATAGGACTTAGTCCCATCGCACAGAGCTATATTTTCTTCCCAGAAGCACCCATAGGACTTGTAGTGTGTTAGTCCCATCACACAGAGCTCCTATATTTTCTTCCAGAAGCACCCATAGGACTTGTAGTGTGTTAGTCCCATCACACAGAGCTCCTATATTTTCTTCCCAGAAGCACCCATAGGACTTGTAGTGTGTTAGTCCCATCACACAGAGCTATATTTTCTTCCAGAAGCACCCATAGGACTTGTAGTGTTTTAGTCCCATCACACAGAGCTCCTATATTTTCTTCCCAGAAGCACCCATAGGACTTGTAGTGTGTTAGTCCCATCACACAGAGCTCCTATATTTTCTTCCCAGAAGCACCCATAGGACTTGTAGTGTGTTAGTCCCATCACACAGAGCTCCTATATTTTCTTCCCAGAAGCACCCATAGGACTTGTAGTGTGTTAGTCCCATCACACAGAGCTATATTTTCTTCCCAGAAGCACCCATAGGACTTGTAGTGTGTTAGTCCCATCACACAGAGCTCCTATATTTTCTTCCCAGAAGCACCTATAGGACTTGTAGTGTGTTAGTCCCATCACACAGAGCTCCTATATTTTCTTCCCAGAAGCACCCATAGGACTTGTAGTGTGTTAGTCCCATCACACAGAGCTCCTATATTTTCTTCCCAGAAGTACCCATAGGACTTGTAGTGTGTTAGTCCCATCACACAGAGCTATATTTTCTTCCCAGAAGCACCCATAGGACTTGTAGTGTGTTAGTCCCATCACACAGAGCTCCTATATTTTCTTCCCAGAAGCACCTACCCTGTTTCCCCGAAAATAAGACCTACCGTAAATGTCGTTGATGGCTGCAATATAAGCCCTACCCCCAAATAAGCCCTAACCTGTTTCCCCGAAAATAAGCCCTACCCTAAAAATAAGACCTACAAGGACTTTAACTAGTGCTTATTTGGGGGGTAGGGCTTATATTACAGCCATCACCGACAATCAGGCTAGGTCTTATTTTCGGGGAAACCGGGTATAGGACTTGTAGTGTGTTAGTCCCATCACACAGAGCTATATTTTCTTCCCAGAAGCACCCATAGAACTTGTAGTGTGTTAGTCCCATCACACAGAGCTCCTATATTTTCTTCCCAGAAGCACCTATAGGACTTGTAGTGTGTTAGTCCCATCACACAGAGCTATATTTTCTTCCCAGAAGCACCCATAGGACTTGTAGTGTGTTAGTCCCATCACACAGAGCTCCTATATTTTCTTCCCAGAAGCACCCATAGGACTTGTAGTGTGTTAGTCCCATCACACAGAGCTCCTATATTTTCTTCCCAGAAGCACCTATAGGACTTGTAGTGTGTTAGTCCCATCACACAGAGCTCCTATATTTTCTTCCCAGAAGCACCCATAGGACTTGTAGTGTGTTAGTCCCATCACACAGAGCTCCTATATTTTCTTCCCAGAAGCACCCATAGGACTTGTAGTGTGTTAGTCCCATCACACAGAGCTCCTATATTTTCTTCCCAGAAGCACCCATAGGACTTGTAGTGTGTTAGTCCCATCACACAGAGCTCCTATATTTTCTTCCCAGAAGCACCCATAGGACTTGTAGTGTGTTAGTCCCATCACACAGAGCTCCTACATTTTCTTCCCAGAAGCACCCATAGGACTTCTAGTGTGTTAGTGGCATCACACAGAGCTCCTATATTTTCTTCTCAGCAGCACCCACAGGACTTCTAGTGTGTTAGTGGCATCACACAGAGCTCCTATATTTTCTTTGCAGAAGCACCCATAGGACTTCTAGTGTGTTAGTGGCATCATCACACAGAGCTCCTATATTTTCTTCTCAGCAGCACCCACAGGACTTCTAGTGTGTTAGTGGCATCACACAGAGCTCCTATATTTTCTTCTCAGCAGCACCCACAGGACTTCTAGTGTGTTAGTGGCATCACACAGAGCTCCTATATTTTCTTTGCAGAAGCACCCATAGGACTTCTAGTGTGTTAGTGGCATCACACAGAGCTCCTATATTTTCTTCTCAGCAGCACCCACAGGACTTCTAGTGTGTTAGTGGCATCACACAGAGCTCCTATATTTTCTTTGCAGAAGCACCCATAGGACTTCTAGTGTGTTAGTGGCATCACACAGAGCTCCTATATTTTCTTCTCAGCAACACCCACAGGACTTCTAGTGTGTTAGTGGCATCACACAGAGCTCCTATATTTTCTTCTCAGCAGCACCCACAGGACTTCTAGTGTGTTAGTGGCATCACACAGAGCTCCTATATTTTCTTTGCAGAAGCACCCATAGGACTTCTAGTGTGTTAGTGGCATCACACAGAGCTCCTATATTTTCTTCTCAGCAGCACCCACAGGACTTCTAGTGTGTTAGTGGCATCACACAGAGCTCCTATATTTTCTTCTCAGCAGCACCCACAGGACTTCTAGTGTGTTAGTGGCATCACACAGAGCTCCTATATTTTCTTCTCAGCAGCACCCACAGTACTACCGACTACAATGGCTGGAAGACCGCCAAGGGGAGGCAGAGCGTGGAGAGCCAAGAACACAGGGCAGGCAGGCTCTGTTTCTAGTGGACGTGGCCGTGGACGTGGTCGTGCATCCTCATCAGCACGTGACCATGGGACACGCGCGTCTTTGTTTACGGCAGCTGGACATGTGGAGCCGCATCATGCTGAAGGCTTGGTAGAATGGATGACCAAGCCCTCCTCATCCTCCTCATCCTCTCTCACCCAGGCTCAGGGTACTGGCAGAGCAGCTGCCAACGCGTACTCAATGGCATCATCAGCCCCCCCTTCCCTAGACCCACCATGTCCTCCTGAGGAGTCCCCCAAACTCTTTGAGCACAGTGTTGGGTACATGCTCCAGGAGGATGCCCAACGATTCGAAGGCTCGGATGATGATACCCAGCTTGAGGAAGTCAGTAGTGTGCGCGCAGAGAGAGGGGATGCTGAAGGACAGCAATCTGGCAGTACTGTTCCACCAGCTGCAGCTTACTGCCAGGTTTGCTCTAGTGGTGAAGAGGGAGGGGATGATGAGGTCACTGACGCCACGTGGGTGCCTGGAGGGAGAGAGGATGAGGAGGAGGACGAGGAGGAGGAGGATGCGGCGTCACATGTCCAACGAGGCAGGATGCCCCCTGGAGGCCAGCTAGAGGCCAGCACAGCAACTGTACAACACCGCAGAGCTCCGCCTGTGCAGGGCGCTGCCTCTGCACGTTATCAGAAAAGTTCTTTGGTGTGGGCCTTTTTTGAGACGAGTGCATCAGATTGCACCACTGCTATTTGCAATATTTGTCTCAAGCGTATCTCGCGTGGCCAAAACATCAGCCGCTTGGGCACCACAAGCATGACCAGACATATGTCGACCTGCCACGCAGCTCGTTGGCAGGCACACATAAAAGACCCACACCAAAGAA